>CM056501.1:34684326-35284326 GCA_029783415.1 Anisodus acutangulus
GACGTTGCTAGGCTTCAAATCACAATGAATAACAGGTACAGAGTAACCATGATGGAGATATTCCAGAGCAGATGCAACATCGACCATGATATTCAACCGTTGCATTATATTTAGAGAATAATCTTGAGAATGTAGCAACTTGTCTAAGCTAACATTTGGCATGTACTCAAGTACCAATGCTTTAAAGTCTAAGTTACAACAGCTGCTAATGATCTTGGTGAGATTTCTGTGACGAAGATTCTTCAAGATTTCACATTCTCTATCAAAGGTTTGAAATGCACCTTCAAGTTGAACATTAAAAACTTTGACAGCTACTATCATCCCATCTGCCAATGTCCCTTTATAAACAGAACCAAAACTTCCACTACCTAGCAAGTTATTTCCATCAAAGCCTTGAGTTGCTCTTTGAATTTCATAGTAAGAAATTCTTTGTCGTGCTACCGCAGGTGACCACTCATCTTCACCTTTGATTGGTTTAGCACGACATCTTATCAACACAAAAACTATCGCTGAAGCAAGCCCTACTAAAGCGATAACTGAAGAGGCAACTACAATCCATATCAGTCTTCTTTTCTTTGAATTAAAATGATTCTTTAAATTAGAAGGACATGCTGGGACATGCTTTTGAGCGTTACCACACAGTCCTTCATTTGATACAAAAGACTGGTAAGGGAGATCAACAAAAGGTCCTTCATTTGGAATTTCCCCGTGTAACCTGTTGAATGAGACATTAAAAGAGTACAGTTGCTTAAGTGCTTCCAATGACTTTGGAATGACACCAGAAATCATGTTACTTGACATATCCAAGACTTCCAAATTTAATAGGTTTCCCATTGTCTCAGGAATTGATCCTTCAATTTTGTTATGGGCCAAATACAGTTGAATCAATCCCTGTAGACTTCCTAATGTACTAGGAATGTTGCCCGAGATTTGGTTCCAGGAAAGATCCAGAAGTATTGCAGCCTTGAGGTTTCCAACTACTGGTGGTAGAGAACCATAGAAGAAATTTGCAGACAAGTTCATCTTCAAAATGTCTTTGAGGTTCCATAGACTTGAAGATATGCTAGCAGTGAAGTTATTGGAATCAAGATAAATCTCCCTTAGAGAAGTCATATCCCCCAAGCAACTAGGAATACTTCCCCACATTTGATTTTGTGAAAGGTTTAGCATGCCCAAGTTGGGTAGCTCACATAAAACAATTGGAAAAGGACCACTTATTCTGTTTGCACCAAGTGAAAGCTGTTGAAGTTTTTTCAAAGAACCTATAGTCGCCGGGACAATTCCAGTAAAGTCATTGTAATCCAGCTTTAAATAAGATAAATTTCTCAAATTTCCAATTTCATTTGGAACATGGCCTTTGAGACTACAGCCTACTGCCTCAAACGTCTGAATAGAAGAAAGATTGCCTATGGATTTTGGAAGTATTGCATTTAGGGGATTGAGAGACAATATCAATTCTCTCAAATGTTTACAATTGGCCAAAGGAGTAATAAAACTCAACATTGAAGAATCACTAGTGAAGGAGTTACCTTGCAAGCTGAGAATTTCAATAAGTCTTAAGTTTCCTAGAGAGTCAGGAATTGAACCTGTGAGTTCATTCCCACTGAGTTCGAGAATAGTAAGCTTAGACAAATTTGATATGGAACTAGGTAAAACACCATCAATGTTATTTGCACCTAGAAAAATTCGTTCAAGATTGGGTGACCCATTGCCTATAGTGGACGGAAGATTACCTGAAATGTGGTTTTGTGTGAGTGAAATAGATGAAAGAGTTGAGATATTAAATATACCAATAGGGATCGACCCACTAAAATTATTGAAGTCCAACTTCAGATTCAGCAACTCTTGAAGGTTACCGATTTCATCTGGAATTACACCTGCAAAATTAAGATTACCATCAGTAGAAGTATTCAAAGAACTAGAATTCTGAAATATTGTGGATTAAAATATTATTCCATACCTGTCAGGTTATTAATTCCAAGATCAAGTACGTTAAGCATAGTCAAATTTCCAACCTCTTTCGGTAGATGTCCTTCAAGCTTGTTGTCCCAAATTGATAAAATTTGAAGTGATGAGATATTGAATATGGTTAAAGGGATTGAGCCCGTTATTTCATTTTTCTCGATGCCTAATTGCTTCAGGTTATGAAGATGACCAATCTCATCAGGAATTGTGCCTGTCAAATTGATAAGTTGAAAGATCAAATAAAAATCTCAAGGATCGGAACTGATTTGATCAGGGTAATTCATGAACGTGTACTGTGTGCATAAACTAAAATAATAAGACTATATATTGCAGAATTAGAATCTAAAAGTATTTTGACTCGAACTAAGACTACATGCAGCAGCTGCTAAATTCAATCCAGGGAAAATACATTAAAAAAGCATACCGTGTAATTTGTTAAACCCAAGAGCTAAGACTTGCAGCATTTGTAATTTCCCAAGTTCTCTTGGAATTTTTCCGATAAAGTTGTTTTGCAACAACAATAGGACTTGAAGTTCGGAGCATTCTGTTATACTTCTTGGTATCTCTCCACTTAACATGTTAAAATTAAGTCCAAGCTTTTGCAATCTTGGAAGGCGAAGACACAAATCAGATGGGAAATCACCAGTTAAACCAGAATTTCTGAGATCTAAATATTCTAGTGTCGAGATGTTGAACATGGAGAGCACATTGGAGCCATTGAGTTTATTGAATCCAAAGCTCAACCATTTCAAACTCGGAAGAGTGGCTAGTCCTGTTGGAATATTTCCTTCCAGATTGTTGTACCTCAGATTCAAGAATCCAAGATTCTTCATGTTAGAGATAGAAGAAGGAATGAACCCGCTGAAACTATTGTTTTCAAAAGACAGCATTATAAGGTCTTGAATATCACCTAGAAACTTAGGAATTTGTCCAGTGAAGTTGTTGAAACTAAGATTAATAGCTCTCAATTTCCGCAAACGAGTGAACTGTGGTGGAAGTTCACCGTGGAAATTGTTGTAGCTTAGATCAAGTGAAACAAGGAAAGAAAGGTCGCCAAATTGTGGTGGGATGGTACCAGTAAAGCTCATGTCTGAAATATTCAGTACAGTAACTCGTTGATGACGAGAGCCACAAGTGATTCCAATCCAGTTACAAACAGAGGTAGAAGAAGACCAGTTTGTTGAAAGAATCTTATAAGGGTCTGAAGTGATTTGAGCTTTCAATGCAAGAAGAGTAGTTTGATCCGTGCTAATATTCATGGACAAGCAAGTTGTTAGAACATGAAGAAATACTAAAATTGCTAGAAGCTGAATAGAGGAGTATGATTTCCTCATTTTCTTTGAGCGAATAGGAGAAAATGTGTTTTATGCTTATTGCATAGACATACATATTAATATTATTGAAGAAAAGACACAGAAAAGGAAATTCACATCACTTTGTTAGTATGGTCTCAATTGTAAATGTGAAAAGGGTGATACGCATTTAGACAATGATTGCTTAGGTATCAAATTTCAACTCAACTCAAGTAGGGACACGCACTAAATATATAAAGCTATGCAAGTGTATTTGCCCATAGTGGACTTTCCATTCTCTAGCCTATGTGCTCTAACTGATTTTCTTTTCACTTTTGGAATTGTGTAAATAGAGAGATAACATAGAGAACACGGATTAGAGAAGGTGGGCGGCGGTGGTTGAGGGGGATTTGCCTATTTGAAGAAAAGAAAAAAAGGAAAAAAGTGTAAATAATACATGTTAGAGCGTGTATACACGACAGGACTATATCTTTTTGTGCCAGCTTAGGCGTTTTCGTATCACTTCAAACGAGAACAAGGGAGTCCGCAAAATTTAGTTGTGTAAGTGGTTTATTGGGGCAAGCTTGAGAGCCCCCAAAAAATTGTGTATTCACAACCCCATGCCCATCGTGTAATAATTTGAAAATATTTTCCTCAATTGTATTTCTCCATTAAGCGAATAATATATACACAATATACAAATAAATGTAAAAAGGAAATCAAGCCTCTAATCTTCCTAATTAATAATCAATTAATATTCTTCCTAATTAACATATTCATAATTATCGTTTTACTACTTACCATACATAAATTGATACTATCATTAATTATAATACATAATTATTCTAATTATTGAATTCTAATATTCTAACACTCCCCCGCAATCAAAGCTGGAGGGCGGCGAATGCTGAGACTGTCCCGAAAATCTTCAAATAATACCAACGGAAGTCATTTTGTGAAAATATCTGCGATTTGATGGCGTGTCGGGACATGTAACACTCACACTTGTCCGTGAGTCACCTTCTCGCGAACAAAATGGATATCTAACTCAATATGTTTAGTGTGTTGAGATTGATCGGATTCCCTGAGAGATAGACTACACTAACATTATCACAGTATACCAGTGTGGCTTTTGGAATTGGGCAATGAAGTTAAAGTAATAAATTTCTAATCTAACATGAGTCGGACACAACATTGGCAAAAACACGATATTCTGCTTTAGCACTTGAGTGTGATACTGTGGCTTGTCTTTTTGAAGACTAGGAGATCAAATTGTCACCGAGGAAGACACAATAACCTGAGGTGGAGCGTCTGTTGTCTGGACAATCTGCCCAGTCTGCATCCGTGTAAGTGACAAGCTTGGAAATGGAGGATGAGTATAGATGTAATCCATACTCCAGAGTGCCCTGAATATATCGCACAATGCGTTTTAGAGCATGCATATGTTCCTCCATCGAATTATGCATGAATAAGCACATGTGTTGCACTGTATAAGTAATATCCGGCCTGGTGAACGTGACATACTGCAAAGCTCCTGCTAGGCTGCGATATAATGTTGATTGGCAAATGGTTTGCTTGAGGTGACACTCAATTTAGATTTAGTGTCTACCGGAGTTTCCGAAGGTTTGCCAGATGACATTTCAGCTCGTTCAATAATCTCAGATGCATACTTTTTCTGGGAGAGAAATAATCCACTGCATGGCGTGTCACAGCAATTCCTAGAAAGTAGTGTAATGGACCAAGATCTTTCATATCAAATTCGGAACCAAGCTGTGACATGGTAAACTTGTGAAGAGAGTCTGATGATGTTGTTAGGATAATGTCATCCACAAATAAAAGAAGATAAGCAATATTATTACCATAACAATAAATAAATAGAGAATTATCGGAACGGTTGTGAGAAAAACCAATGTGTGACATGAAATCCACAAACCGCTTATACCATGCCCTTAGGGATTACTTCAATCCATATAATGATTTGTTGAGCAAACACACATGATTGGGATATTTGGGATCTCTGTATCCCAACGATTGGTGCATGCAGACAGTTTTATTGAGTTGTCCATGGAGGAAGGCATTTTTGACATCCAATTGATGAAGGGGCCATCCTTTTGAGAGAGACATGCTTAGAACTGTTTTAATAGTTGTTGGTTTGACCACTTGACTGAACGTCTCCCCGCAATCTACACCAACCTGCTATGTCTTCCCATCACTTACAAGACAGGCCTTATGCCGCTCAAAAGTTCTATCAGATTTTTCTTTATGACTCAAAATCCACATAGACCGAATTATATTAGCATTAGATGGACGAGGTACTAAATCCCACGTCATATTTTTAATTAAAGCGTGATATTCATTATTCATGGCCATTTTCCAATTCGGGTCCTTTAGAGCAGACACTGGGTTACAAGACAAAGGTGATTTTGAGACCTGAGTGTGTAGGCTATATTTGGTATTGGGTTTGACAATTCCATGTTGACTACGGGTGACCGGAAGATTTTCAGGGCCAGTGGACTGGACGCCACTGGACGAGAGTGAGGAATTCAAACTGTTAGGCGGCCCAGTGGTTGTAGGCTGAGCGGCCCTGCTTGGGAGAGTGACCACTGGGTTTGGGATTGGGCCTGGAGCCGAGAGGTGGCCCAAGCATCTTGTGGGTTGTTCCTGTGTGGATTGTGAGAGTGAGAGGGGGTGACTGGGCCTCAGAACTGAAGGCCCAAGCTACTGGACTGAATCGTCAAGCGGCTGGGCCATCGTTCTTTGGTCCAGTGGGCCCAAACTCGTATTTCCAACACAAACAGTGGGAACCGAGCTGTGGAAAAATGTGTTAGATACGGAAGCTTATCATCATCCGTGTGAGTCCCGATTTCATGTATCTTGGCAAACGAAAAAATTGTTTCATAAAAAATTATGTGACAACTTATAATTATTCTTTTGAAAGAAATGTCGTAACATTTGTAACCGTGATGATTAGTAGGATATCCCAAGAAGACACATAGAGTAGACCGGGGTTGGAGTTTTGTGATTGTGGTGGATGAAAAGAAGGGGTAGCAAAGGCAACCAAACACTCTTAAATGAAGATAGGAGGGCTCTCGTAAATAAAGCATCTTTAGTGGAGCTTGGTAAGACATGTTTTTATGAGAAATAATATTCAACAGGTAAGTGGCCATTTGGAGTGCATGATGCCAAAATATGGGGGTAGTGAAGTATGAGCAAGAGATATTCTAACAATATTGTTTATGGTTCTAATTTTGCGTTCCGCCTTTTCATTTTGTGATGATGTGTGAGGACAAGACAGACAAAAATTTAGACCATTTGTTTTGAAAAAATCCCAAAATTGATTATTGTCAAACTCCCTCCCATTATCACATTAAGTATTTTAGATATCCCGATCAAATTGAGTTCGGATGAATGCTCTAAATGTGAAAAAAGTGGAAAACACTTGTGATTTTTTCGACAAAGGGAATATCCACAAATAATTAGAGTAGTCATCTAGTATGAACAAATAATATCTATGACCAGAAGAACTCAAAACGGGTGATGTCGAAATATCACAATGTAAAATATCAAATGGCATAAAGGTGCACGAAGTAGAATAAATAAATGGCAATTTAACATGTTTACCAAGTGCACAAGAATGACACTTATTTAGAACTCCCCCTTGCTATCACATCTCATGAGAAGCTTCCTCGTCTGAAAGTCATGCACGAAAAATCCAAAAGGGTCAAAACGAACAGATACCCAATTATCAGTAGTAAACTTTCTAACAGAGACCAAGTTTTTAATTAATTTAGGAGCATGAAGGACATTCTTTAAAATTAGTGGTGGGTTTGGTTGTAACAATTTGCTAGAACGATACCATTTATTGGAATTGAATGGTCATTTCCAACAATTATACCATTATCGTTGCTCAAATTAAAATAGGATGAGAGATTACACTGGGAGGACGTCATATGAGACGTCGCTCCGGAGTCCATATACCAATTTAAATCTGGTGGGTTGAGTCCAAGGGTGTGCATGACAGACTCAATATCCGTGGGGTGGGCCACTACTGAATAGGCCTTTTGCCAATGGGTCGGCAGTGACCCAATATTGCTGCCTGCCGAAACAGACCCAGCGAAATGGGCCTGCTGGGCATGTCTATGATTCTGCCCATTATTTGGATATTGAGGAAAATAATTGGTGGGCTGGGACTGGCCAGTGGGCCGTTGGGGGCGGCCTGGCCCAATTCCCTGTTGGGACTGGGTTGGGCGGTACAACCCAAGGCCACTGCCAGGCCCAGTTTCCTGCTCCACTGTGCTGCTGCCACTGCCCGCTATTTTTGCCACCGTGCTGCTGCCACTTCCCGCCATCGGTGTTGGTGTTGCCGCTATTTCCGCCGCCACGGAATTCCGGTGGCCTCCACCTTTGTTATTTCAGCGATTTCCACCCTTATTCTTATTATTATTACGTCCTTTTTGTCCCTTATTTTGTTGAGAAGTGTCAAAAAAATTACCATAATTCGAGGAAGTGGCAATCATGGTGGAATTTGAAATAGTTGAAGCCTTTTTTGCAAAGCCCGACTCTTCAAGCACAAGCATGGACCTTGCTTGATAAAATAAAGGTAGAGGATTACTTTGACGGATTAGTGTTCCCACGCCGCTATACGCATCGGTGAGATCGGCAACCAGTTGTAAGACTAACCGGTTATTAGTAACCAGTGATCCAACGTTTCTTAATTTATTTGCCAACATTTTGAGGCGTTGATAATATGCAGAAACATTAGGGAAATCCGTCATGTCAATGGTTGAGAACTCCTGCTCCAATGTAACAATGCGAGAATTTTGGTTATCTTGAAAGATATCTCGCAAGCGTTCCCAAGCCGCCATGGCTGTTGAATCCGGTTCCATTATTGTATGCAACAAGTCAGTGGTGATTGTTGCATAAATCCAACCAAGGACTGTGACATCAAGTGTATCCCACAGTTCCTTGTCTGCATAGGATGTTAATTCCTTCCCTTTTCCATCTTTTGGAGGAATTATATGATGAAGAACTTTGTGAGCACGACAACATATTTTGAATAATTCCACCCAAGTTGCATAATGAACGTTTTTTATTTCTAGTTTGACGGAAACATGTGTTTTGATGTTTGAGACAGTAAGGACAGGATGGAAAGATGATTTGGACTCAGACATAGTTGGTTGGGATGGATGATGACCACTAATGGAGAAACGAAAATAAATAAAAAATGGAAGAAAATTTCAGCCAAGCTAGGGTTTCTGGGAGGAAGATAACCGAATTTGGTAGGGAAAAATATTTTGGATCTTTTTCCTTAAACTTCTGATACCATGTAATAATTTGAAAATATTTCCTTCAATTGTATTCCTCCATTAAGAGAAAAATATATACACAATATACAAATAAATGTGAAGAGTAAATCAAGCCTCTAATCTTCCTAATCAATAATCAATCCCTAATAATCTTCTTCCTAATTAACATATTACTAATTATCATTTACTACTTTTCATACATAAAATAATACTATCATTAATTATAATACATAATTATTCTAATTATTGTAATCTAATATTCTAACATCCATCCAGAAAACTATACCAACTGAGGCTCTACTCAAAAGAATTGGTCAGATTATATCTTTGAGTAAAATACACTTTCTTTATTCCTGAATGTTCATCAGCTTTTATCTTATTCTAAATAAGCAAATTACTTTGGCTAATATTTGTAATTTTTCGTTTTCCCACATTTTGATACGAGTGCAGTTACAACTTATAATACCATTTTGTAGTTTTTTAATAGTTAAATTGTAATTTTAAAAGTTGAATTTATCAAAGTTCGATTTAATCAGAGATTCGGTCAAATTAGCTCTTAGAACATATTGAGATGGATGAAATACTATTTGTCACTGGATGGCTAAAACTTCTGTGCACTTTGTGTATGTACTATGTAGTAGTGCTCTAACAAGTGCTCTTTGAATAATCCGCAAGACGAACTTTAATTATTGAGATTGACTTCTTTTGAGGATATCAAGATCTACTAGATTTTATATAATCATGCCAACTTTTCACTTCCATTTGCCTTTGGTGCTGCCATCCAATTCTGAAAATTTAGGTACAATAAAGAAGCCAAGTTGCCAACCACGCTTAAATTCCTGATACACTACCATCATCTTCTTTGTTTTTGTTTTCCCTTTAATCATCAAGTAAATAAAGTTGATACTGGTCCCACTCGTTTGAATTAATACCGAGTCGTCACATCAAGTGAGGTAAAGCGTGATGTAGTAACACATAAGGTCACTCAATCAGAGGTAATGATCTCTCATTCTTTTTTTATAACAAGGTCACAATTTTTCCTATATTACATTAAAAGTCACTCAATTAATATTTGACCAACAAAATATGACATGACATTTAATTTATTCCACATAATTTTTTTTCTCTTTTTTTCCTAAGTCCACATGGCAATAAGACCCGACCCAGCCCAACCCATAACCCAAATTAACCTTTATTATTTAGAAGTAATTTAATTTCATAATTCTCATTTTTATTTTTCATGTGATGATTTATGATCACACAAATATTTAAAATTTGTTTTACACGTACCATAATTAAAAAAAAAAATCTTAAACTCCGTGCACACAGTGACGTAGCCATATACAATGAAGTGATTATTTGAACACCATTCGTCAAAATATTATACTATGTATATAAAAAATTATACTAAATATATAGATTATAAATACTTTTGTACATATATATTAAAGCTAAAATACTTTAACAAAATTTCTAAGCTTTGAAACTATATATATGATTAAAAAGTGTCACATAAATTAAAAATAAGGAATACATACTTATTCGAGATTGGTACATTATTGATATTGTGTAATATCACTGTTGGTCACGTCAATTAATGTATCTTTCACCTTTGCTCTAGCTAGGTTATCTTTAAGAAAAACTATGGTCCCATATTCAAATTGCTTTATTAATATATGATAGTGGACGGACTAAACAATCTATCGTGAATACTGAATATTACTTTTTGTAATTTATATGACGGTGTTTAATTGGTTATTTTTATTTAAAATATTTGATTAAAAATAAGTTATAAATCTGTATGACAATATTATTTTATTAAAATTAAAGTACAAACCTTAAAATTAAAAAGGTGTACTTGTGTTTACTTTTTCCTTCCTAGCTTTATGCAATTATGGAAAGGGATAATATCAGAGACCTTTCCTCAGGTTTAATCATCAGAGACCTTTCCTCAGATTTAATCTTATAGCACTCACCTCCCTTATAATTTTAAATATTACGTTCACTTTTCTTATTTTAAATTTTATGTAATCAAACTTATTTAAATAGTAATATTTCAAGAACATTCCAAACATGCCCTTTTTGTGGCATTAATATAATTATGTATAATTCCTACTAGACGGCTAAACAGAGCAGTAAACTTTCATTCAAGTTTCTAATACTATATTTAATTTTTTAAAATTTAAATTGCATTCACAAGATGAATTAGCATATGAAAAAAATTAGATTATGTCGCAAAATCTAAAAAAATCACAAACAATTATAAGTATAAATCAATTGGTAAGTCCCTTTCGAGATAGAAATTGTCGCAGGTGTCCACAAAATGTACCTCATATTTGGCCTATAAATATTTGTATAAACATTATTTCTTCCATCTTACATGTGATAATATATTTTAAGTTCGACAAATTTTTGGAGGTTAAATAATAAACTATAAATCATGTTCAAATATAAAAATGATATGGTATGAACATATGTACCAGACAATAATTTATTTCTCCCGTACAAAACTGTATTTACTTATAATAAATTATTAATAATTTTTTGTACTTAAAATATTAATATGTAACTGAAGGAAGCTGTTTAGTTTACAAGAAAATAAATAAATGCATCTGATAAAAGATGTTGTGGAGTAGAGTACTCTAAGTAGAGTATTTCAAGTCTAAAGTTATATGCTTATGAAAGATTTTAGTCCCAAAATTTAGCATTCCAGTATAATGTCACTAAAGGATAACTTTGGAATATTTAATAAGTTTTAATTATTAACACAAGTTTAGTTACAAAAAAATCAAAATAAGAGAGGTGAGTGTGATATCTGAAATCACAAGGGAGGTGAGCATTATAAGGCTAAATCGAGGTTTCTAAAATTTAACCTTTTCTAAATATATAAAGATCCAAACTATTTTGAAACATTGCAATTCCAAATATGAAATTTGATCTTATTTTATTTTTAGAATAGTGATATGTGTTATCATCAATCAAGTTTTTGCATTCCTGAGACTTAATAGTCTGGTTATACTTTATAGCTTGCAAAATAAATCTATTAGGGTGTTCCATTCTTATTAATTATCAGTACTATCAATATATGATAGGAGTATGATTTATGGGTCAGAAGGAATGGCCAGACTTTAGGAACTACATTTACTTAATGTCATTTAAAAAATTCTTATGGACTTCACCTGAGAGAAGAAAAAAAAGACGATATAATTTTAATAAAATGATGTGCCAATTTTTTTTTAGAGAGAGTGAAATTCTATTTTAATTAAGAGAGAACAAGGTTAATAAGGGCTGATTTGGATTATGGATCGGGTTGGATCTTATTGTCATATGGATTGAGAAAAAAAGAAAAAAATCATGTGGAATAAATAAAATGTCATGTTATATTTTATCACCTCAAATATTAATTGGGTGATTTTTGATGCGACATAGGAAAATTGAGTGTCCTTATTGTTAAAAAAACATAACTTTCGAAGATCATTATCCATAATTGAGTGACCTTCTATGTTACTACCTTGATAAAACACTACCTACCAAAATATTATTTATTACCAATACTCGACCAAAGACTTTTGGTTAAAGTAAAGATTAGGGATGGCAATTGGGCGGGGCTGGTGCGGGTACCCCTCCCCCGCACCCGTACCCGTCAGAATATTTTATACCCGCGGCCTACCCGCCACGGGTGGCGGGTACAATTTCAACATCCATACCCGCCTAGGCGGATATATTCCTAAATCCACACCCGCTCCACCACCCAAGTGGATATCCGTCACCCGCCTGTACCTTCCTGCCATATTTTGTAATCAATTCATTTTTGATCAATTAGTGATCAACATGATCCAAAAAATTCAAATTCCAAAAATTATCCCAAAATTTTGAGTCAAGAATCAATACTGTCACAGTCTCATTTTCTTTGGGAGAGAGGGAGGAGAATTCCAGATTTTTTCACCATCAGAATTTCCCAATTTTTTCACCTCTTCCCCCTTTCACAACAATGAATCAAGAAAACAACAATTTCAAGAAAATCCAAAAATTATCCACCCAAATAACTATATATTACAAATGTAGACAAAACCCAGATATTATTTCAGCTATATAAGCTAGGCGGGTAGGCGGGCGGGTAGGCGGGTATGACTGAAAATCCACCACCTACCCGCCTACCCGTGACGGGTACATTTTCAATACTCATACCCGTCTACTACCCGCCAAAGTTATACCCATACCCGTCTCAACTGAGACGGGTGTGATGCGAAATCTGCAAAATTATACCCACCTGACATCCCTAGTAAAGATATCATAACCATCCCATCATATCTCTTCCGCTCGCGTTTACTTTTTTTTGTTATTTTAAATGATTTTGGCTTCTTTGATTAGGTGTCAAAATAACGGGATTAATTATGCAATAGTCATCTAATTTAGTAGCATTTTTGCAGTAAAGTTATTAAAAATCATTGAACTTTGTCTAATTTGTTCAGAAAACTCACCGGTCCATATAATATCGAATATCCCAATTGGCATTCCACGTCATTAAAAATGCTAAGTGGCTTTCCATGTCAGCCCCACGTCTAAATACCTCAGTGGCTCAGCTCAGCTAACAAATGACCCGAAAATGAATCCGGGTTGGGCTTGAACTCGGAAGTAATTTCTTGAATTAGGGCCACCGTATTTTCTGCATACAAAATGTTTGATAGAATGCCTGAACGAGAAATAGAATATCGCTTTTCCTTATAGTAGAAGATGCAGAATGCGAGACAAAATTCCAATATTTCGATTCTCGCCGAAGAGATAATTGTTGATAATTTCTTAAGGTTACCAGTTAAAACTCTGTTGCAATTAAATTGTGTATGTAAACGATGGTGCACTTTAATTTCAACCCCCCGGTTCATTTCTGTGCACCTCAAGAGATTTAGTTCAGACCCTAATGACCATTATATCCTTGTACAGACTAGTCCAATAAATGGTTTGAGGTTGATCCATATACGAAATCCGAGCTCCTTCATAAAGCTTACTGAACCCTATAGATCTCATTATTCTGTTGTGGGTTCCATCAATGGATTGGTTTGTCTATGGAACCCTTCGATACGTCAATGTAAGCTGCTCCCTATGCACAATATTAAGGTTCAAAAGACACGTAAATGTTGTGTGAGTGTGGGTTTTGGCCTTTTGGGTATGAACAGAGTTCTGATGATTACAAGGTTATGAGGATTCTAAACTACTCTAAAGGAAGGGAATCGACTATAGTTGAGGTTTACTCCGCCACATTGGAATCTTGGAGAGAAGTTAAGACCGATGTTCGCTTAGACGTGACTACCTCCAGCTGTGATGCAATTGTTGAAGGGTTTACTTATTGGGTTATCAGAAACACGAATGAACCTCATAACACCCTTATTGCCTCGTTCAATTTGAGGAGCGAGACGTTCAGCATAATTCCAGTACCAGAAGTGTTGGTAACCGAATATCACAGTTTTAGGGCCATGAACCATCACGAGTCACTTGCATTGCTTGCATACACTTCACATGATGAATTCAAGAAGTGTCTTGAGGTTTGGGTGATCGAAGGTGGTAGCTGCAGTGAGGGTGTATGGCAAAAGAAGTTCACCTTTGGCATGGGTTTCGATTTTTCTACGCATTGGGGTCTTACCAGTGGAGATATAGTAGTTGAAAATGCTCCAAACATGCCGTTCTTGTTCAACCTGAGAACAAAACAATGTAGGATAATGGGAACACGTGTTATTCATTCAGTTTTCTACTACTGAGAGCCTTGTATCGGTTAAGGGCTTCAAGCCCTGCCCCGTATCAATGAAAGGAGAAAAGAAAGGCTTCATTTCCATTGAAGAAAAGGCATGATGGAGCTAACAGGCACATCAGCTGAACTGAAGTAAATGTAGCAATTCCAACATATTATATTGTACTTTTTCTTGTATGTGTTTCATATACATTCCTATGATAGTTCTGTATCTAATCTGTCATAGTTAACTTAGGGATTTAAATGTTTAATGACGGGCGTCACTATGGTCTGAGATATGTACTTTGTAGTCGCCATCTGTAGTTAGAAAATTAATCAGTTTAACATGCATTTGTCACAGTTGTTGATATACAACATGGTGTGGAATCTCACAAATGATATAAATGCCTTCCAATGCAACTTTTCTTCAATATTATGAGAAGAGAACTACTTTATATTGAATTATATCTCCTGAGTTTAGTGTTTTACTTTTTTGAGTAAGATGGGCAAGACAAATGTGACTGATAAAACTTGTAGCGTGCAAAGTGGCATCTCGGTGTATGTTTAATCACTCCTTGTGTTGTTTTGAACTCAAGACCATATAAACTCATACGGAAGAAGAAAAGAAACTAAAGAAGAGAAGTGCTTATGGGGTGAAAGAACTCCCACAAGTCCTTATGTTTCAGAGTCTTCTCTACACTCAACCCTTCAATGACTCACAAGTTAGCTAAGCATTGACACTCGACTAAACTCATAAACATTTTGTCAATGTTGGCTAAGCCTCCACTTTATCCTTTTGTGATGGAAGCAAACTCTTTCCGCAGTAATATTTGGACTCTGCGAATAATACTCTGGCTTTTCTCTAAGCCCAAGATGATGAGCTCTTCAATATGGCACACGTATCAACCATGCCTTTCATGGCTTCGTTTCGCTTAGAAGGCGCCTCTCTGTTTTGGAAGTTTCTACTGTAGACCCTTTGGTAAAAGCACGAAGCACCTCTTCAGGCCCGACATTCTCAAACCATGTTTTCATAGCCTCCTTACCCTTGGAAGACTTCCCTACTTCAAGACATTCTGTCGCGCAGTACCTACACTCTTAGCGGATATTCATCTTGGGGAAATGCCTCTGCTTAGGCATATACCTCAGTTCTCATGTGGGAACTTCACTTGGTGAATGCTCTTTCCAAGCACTATCACCCCACCCCACTCCAGTGGTGGATACTCATATAAGATCTTGTCACAATTGTCAATCTTATGTTTTAACTTTGATTTAGCAACTTGTCCTTAGGTTCTTTAATTCTTCTATTATGAATCTTTATTTTTCGCCTGTATCCACCAATGCTACATGGAAGAGGCAAGAATATTGCATCATGGTCAGGAGTATCCATCTGAAACGATTAAAACTCTATATGTCAACACGAGAGATATTACCTGATTCTGGCTTTAAGACAATATACCAATTGTTGGTTTGAGAATAACTATCTACCCAGTTACCATATTTCTTTAGCTGTTTTCTGGTACCTTGTAGATTGCTGCTGCATTCATTCCCTACTATTTGAAATCTTTTACCACACCTGTCAACCAAAAGTATTTACAAGGATGGTGGGGCAGACAACTTGAAAATTCTGATCTTTTTTATGTTTCATTACAACAACAACAACTACAACTACAACATACGCAATATAATCCCACAAGGTGGGGTCTGGGGAGGATAGAATGTATGCAAATCTTACCCCTACATTGGAAGATAGAGAGAATGTTTTCGAAAGACTCTCGGCTTAAGAGAAAACATGACAAAAAAAGTCAAATAAGAAATGAAGAAAGTAAAGAGATCATGGCAAAAATAAATAAGCATTATGTTTCATTCTTTATGGTAATTAGATATGCCAAGCTTAGAGGCAACATTCTCTGGTAAGTGCTGCATAAACACAACAAAGATGAAGGGTATCTTTTTCTCAAAAAAAAAAAAAATGTGTCCTGCTTTTGTAGTGGCAGAGAAGTTGGCAGATAGTTTTTCTGGCGGGCTAACGAAAGGCAAGCAAAAAAAAAAGAAGTGTGTCTGTTTCAAAAAGACTGTCTTAGTTTAACTTGACACGAAATTTAAGAAATAAGCAAGATTTTTGAAATGTGTGATCCAAAACAAGCCTTAGATATTTATGTGGTTGTAAATCATCTCATATAATTAAATTATTTATAAATATAAAAATGTGTCAATCTTTTTTGGACAAACTAATAAAAAAAGTAAGACAATTCTTTTGGTACGGAGGGAGTACTTTTCTCACCAATCACCAAGGTGTGCTCACGGCCCAAAAAAATGGAGTTCTTGCGTTCTAGTTTATCTACTCAAAGCATCAAGACTTATACTCTCTCTACTCCAAAATACTTTCCACATATCGTTTTTTGATAGTTAGAATATATGAACTTTGATAAATATTTTAATATATATTTTTTCATCAGATTAATATGACTGAAATAGTAATTACTTTTCATATAGTTTACGAATATATAAATTTAAAAAAGAACGTGTTATAGACTCTTAACGCCTTTTTGGGGGCAAACTTTGAGAAGACTTGATAAAGTCAAGTCACTTGCCTCTGGAAAATTTACAACTCCTTATCTACGGCATTGCTTGGCCCCAATAGCCATCTTTCCTTGATAATAAGGTACTCATTGCTTAGCAAAAATACTTTATAATCTACACACATTTTAATACTACTATACCAATCACATGGAGAGACCATACTCTTTCTTTGCTTCAGTACTAGTTTTGCAACTCTACTTCTTAGAGACATGCATTAGCAAAAACATAAACACAGATCAATCAGCTCTTCTTGCCTTCAAAGCCAGCTTTACTCTAAACTCTTCTCATCCCTTAACGCAAAATTGGTCTTCTCAAGCTTCAGTTTGCCATTGGATTGGAGTCACTTGCGGCACTCGCCACCGTAGGGTGAGAGCACTAAATATATCGAACATGGACATTCTGTTATTAATCTGTATTCCAAAAAAAAAAAACCAGTAAATAATAAACACTGAAAATAAACAAAATCAGTGTTGAAAAAATAAGAATAATTTTTTCAGAATATAATCGAGCCCACTTAGTTCAAAGTGTGTCCTTAAGGAAATTATTCCCTCACAAGATTTCGAGGTTGATGGAATATCCTCCCAGGATAGAACGATTATCTTACCGTAATAGTAGTACTCCAAACTCGTAGCGGCGAACCACTCAACAAAGTAGTATATCACACGTAATTGATTCGTGCGTAAGAAGAAGAAGATTTTGTAGTTCAAAATTAGTAAGTAAAATTCAAGAATCAAATGAATTTATAGCCATGGAAGTATCAAGCTTACGAAGGTTTGCAACCCTTCAACAGTCACTAAAGCTGGTGGGAAATTTAAATGTGGGGAAAGAAACCGGTCGCTGGTCGGAAGCGGATCCGCCGGTCGTGGTCGTATCACTAACGGGTAGGATTGGATAAGTTAATTAATTTAATTAAATAATAATTAATTAAATAATTAAAAATTAAAGAAAATTTGGTCCAAAAAGATTATCAATCAATCAGATCATTTGACCAAATCCAAATCCAAATCCAAATCCAAATCCAAATCCAAATCCAAATTCAAATTCAAATCCAAATCCAAATCCAAATCCGAATCCGAAGCCGAGCCGTGCCGAGCGAGCGACGGCGGCGGCGCGAGGGGTCCTTGCCCCCTCAACCCTTTTACTGACAAGAAGGAGTAATTCTACTTATAAGTAGAAGAACTTTTCTTTCCACTACCGATGTGGGACACCTCCCACTTTTCTTCCACTACCGATGTGGGACAACTCCCACTTTTCTTTCCACTACCGATGTGGGACAACTCCCACTTTTCTTTCCACTACTGATGTGGGACAAATGATTATTTTATAGAGCAAGAGGGAACTCCCTCCATTTCCTATTCAATCTATCATTTAATCCCAACAATCCCCCACATGAATGAGGAATGGCTATAAGATAAAGGAATGCGCTGACAAATGTGATATACAAGCGAGAATTGACTGCATCTGGATAAGTAGGTTTCTCTTTGAACTTTCCGTAGTGAACTTATATCGGATATACTCGATCAATCGGTAGATTTGATATCTTTGAACCGTCGAACTTTGTTGTATACCTAGACAACATAAGTCACACAATCAACCCTCAACCGTTTATGGTTCTCACGGTTGTGTTCGTTTCAGCCATGAACACCTCCTGGTTTCATGAGTGTGTAGAGAATGGGCCTTTACTGTCATTCCTCTTTAAAGCGGCTTACACTTAACACTCACATAGGTGATTTCTAAACATGTGGTCCTATATCCACATTATCTGGTCATACACTGCCAGATTTAGATAATCATTAAAGAACCTTAATGCTTTATTAACTCATTAACAAGCCATAAGGTTTTATCCTTATTTCTGAACATTGTCTTCATCCGAAAATGGGTTGAGTTATTTGACAATGTTGGACCGTCAGTCACAACTTTGTTTGATCTCCTTGAACCTAGCTCTCGGGATCTCGGTTGCTAGGTAGAGTTACCGCCATGATGACTTGTCCTCGGCCTTAACCCCATTCCCATTGATGATCTACTAACTCCCTCTCTAGATAAGCCTTTTGTAAGCGGATCCGCCACGTTATCTCTTGACTTTACATAGTCAATCGTGATAACGCCACTAGAGAGGAGTTGTCTAACGGTATTGTGTCTTCGTCGTATGTGACGAGATTTTTCGTTGTACATTACGCTCCCTGCCCTACCTATTGCTGCTTGACTGTCACAATGTATACATATAGGAGCCAAAGGTTTGGGCCAGAATGGAATATCTTCTAAGAAATGCCGGAGCCATTCAACTTCTTCACCGGCCTTGTCTAAAGCTATAAATTCAGATTCCATTGTAGAGCGGGCGATGCATGTCTGTTTTGATGATTTCCAAGACACTGATCCACCCCCAATTGTGAAAACATAACCACTCGTGGATTTAACTTCAAATGACCCGGTGATCCAATTTGCATCACTATATCCTTCGATCACGGCGGGATATTTGTTATAATGCAAAACATAGTCTTGGGTGTGTTTTAAATACCCCAAGACTCGTTTCATTGCCATCCAATGAGTTTGATTGAGATTACTCGTGAATCGACTCAGCTTGCTTATATCACATGCTATATCTGGTCATGTACAATTCATAATATACATCAAACTTCCCAAAACTCGTGCATAGTCCAATTGTGAGTCACTTTCACCTTTATTCTTTTGAAGTGCAAAACTTACATCAATTGGAGTCTTTACAACATTGAAATTTAAATACTTAAACTTGTCAAATACTCTTTCAATATAATGAGACTGCGATAATGCTAGACCTTGTGGAGTTTTATGAATTCTGATGCCTAAGATCAAATCAGCAACTCCTAAGTCTTTCATATCAAATTTGCTAGCCAACATACGCTTCGTAGCATTTATATTGGTAATATCTCTACTCATTATCAACATGTCATCAACATATAAACAAACAATGACTTCATGATTTGGAGTATTTTTAATGTAAACACATTTGTCACACTCATTAATCTTAAATCCATTTGCCAACATTGTTTGGTCAAATTTCGCATGCCATTGTTTGGGTGCTTGTTTAAGTCCATAAAGTGACTTAACAAGTTTGTACACTTTCCTTTCTTTACCAGGAACCATAAAGCCCTCAGGTTGTTCCATGTAAATTTCTTCCTCCAATTCTCCATTTAAGAAAGCTGTCTTGACATCCATTTGATGGATTTCAAGACCATATACGGCCGCCAGTGCTACTAACACCCGAATAAACGTTATTCTTGTTACCGGCGAGTATGTGTCAAAGTAATCAAGGCCTTCTTTTTGTCTATAACCTTTGACCACAAGTCTTGCCTTATATTTGTCAATAGTGTCATCAACTTTCATTTTCCTTTTAAAAATCCATTTTGATCCTAAAGGTTTATTTTCAGGAGGAAGATCAACCAATTCCCATGTATGGTTGTTCAAAATTGATTCAATCTCACTATTGACTGCCTCTTTCCAAAATGTTGAATCAGAAGAAGACATTGCTGCTTTAAATGTTTGAGGCTCATTTTCAAGCAAGAATGTCACAAAATCTGGTCCAAAGGAAGTAGATGTCCTTTGACGTTTGCTACGCCTTGCATCCGCTTTACTTGGTGTATTTTCCTTTGGTTCTTCCCGCGGTCGTTTAGATCTTTCACTTGACGACTCACGTTCAGTTTTATACGGATAAATATTTTCAAAGAATTCAGCATTATCTGATTCAATTACCGTATTTATATGAATTTCGGGATTGTCCGATTTGTGAACCAAAAACCGACAAGCTTTGCTGTTTGTAGCATAACCAATAAAAACACAATCCACAGTTTTTGGTCCGATTTTTACCCTTTTGGGCAAAGGAACTTGGACCTTTGCTAAACACCACACGCTTTGAAATATTTCAAGTTGGATTTTCTTCCTTTCCATAGTTCATATGGAATAGATTGTGTTTTGCTGTGGGGCACCCTGTTGAGTATTCGGTTAGCTGTAAGGATAGCTTCCCCCCACAAGCTTTGCGGTAAATCGGAACTTATTAGTAAGGCATTCATCATTTCCTTTAATGTTCGGTTTTTCCTTTCCGCAATTCCATTTGATTGTGGTGTGTAAGGGGCAGTAGTTTGATGAATAATTCCATATTCTAAACATATCTCTGCAAAAGGAGATTCGTACTCTCCTCCCCTATCACTTCTAATCATTTTTATCTTTTTATTCAATTGATTTTCCACTTCGTTTTTGTATTGCTTAAATGCATCAATTGCTTCATCCTTACTATTAAGCAAATACATATAACAATATCGAGTGCAATCGTCAATAAAAGTTATAAAATACTTTTTCCCACCGCGAGATGGTATTGACTTCATATCACATATATCTGTGTGAATTAAGTCTAAAGGATTTGAATTCCTATCAATAGACTTATATGGATGTTTAACAAACTTAGATTCGACACAGATTTCACATTTAGATTTATTACACTCGAATTTAGGCAATACTTCTAAATTAATCAATTTTCGCAAGGTTTTGTAGTTGACATGTCCTAAACGAACATGCCATAAATTATTTGACTCCAATAAGTAAGACGAAGCTGAATTCTTATTAATACTGTCAACAACCATTACATTGAGTTTGAAAAGGCCCTCGGTGAGGTAGCCCTTTCCTATGAACAAATCATTCTTACTTATTACAATTTTCTCACTAACCAACACACATTTAAACCCGTTTTTGACGAGTAGTCCGGCTGAAACTAAATTCTTCCGAGTTGTTGGAACGTACATAACATTGTTAAGAGTCAGGACCTTGCCGGAAGTCATCTTCAGAAGTATCTTCCCATATCCTTCAACATTGGCTGTTGCAGTATTTCCCATAAACAGTATCTCTTCGGGTCCAGCGGGAGCATAGGTTGCAAATGCTTCTTTTGTAGCGCAAACATGTCGAGTGACACCAGAATCAAGCCACCACTCATTTGGGTTTCCAACCAAATTGCACTCCGATAGCATTGCACACAGATCATCCATATCATCATTCTTTTCCACCATATTGACTTGTCCTTTTCCCTTGTTCTTTTTTGGGAGACGACAATCTGGGGCTTTGTGGCCAGCTTTTCCACAATTAAAGCAGTTGCCCTTGAAGTTTTTCTTGTTGGAATCCTTCTCCTTTCCAGAAGGCCTCTTCCTTTTCTTGTTCTTTTTCAGAGCAACATCTTCAACGATGTTTGCCCCTTCAATTGGTGAAGTCTTACGGTACCTCTTCTCAGCGGTTTTGTTATCTTCCTCGATCTTGAGACTAATCACAAGATCTTCCAACTTCATTTCCTTTCTTTTGTGCTTAAGATAATTCTTGAAATCTTTCCATAAGGGCGGCAACTTCTCAATCATTGCAGCCACTTGGAACGCTTCATTTACTACCATACCTTCAGCAATAAGGTCATGGAAGATAAGTTGAAGCTCTTGAACTTGGGTTCCAACGGTTTTTCCATCCACCATTTTGTAGTCTAGGAATTTGGCAACCACAAACTTCTTCAAGCAAACATCTTCGCTTTGTACTTCTTTTCAAGTGCACTCCATAGTTCTTTGGAAGTCTCTATCAGACGGTAGACGCGTTGTACAAGTCATCTTCTAAGGCACTCAAAATGTAGCCTTTGCACAAAAATCAGCCTGTTTCCAAGCCTCGGTAACCATGAACTTTTGGTTGTCGTGCATGTCGGCGGCAGTACAGGAGGGTCCTCATCGTGAACTTTTGCATACCAAGGGTGGTAAGCCAAAGAACATTCTTTGTCGCCATTCTTTAAAGTTGGCACCGTGAACTTCGCAGTTTCTCAGGTGGTACAAATGGTGCACGGGTTGTAGGAGTAATCAGTGCGATAGAATTGCAGAGGTAGTTCCAGTCTCAATTGCCATTATTCGCTTGTCATCACAAATCGACAAACTGTTTTAGTTAATAAAACCAGAATAGCAATTCAATCACAGACTTAAACGATGAAGATTTTATTTCTTCAAATTGCAGTATAATTATGAAACTTTAGTATTCCAACGAAGTTTTTATATCTTCGAGTCAGAATACTAATATTCATATGGAGTAGAAAACTGCATAAGTTTTAATCTCCAAACCAGAATACAACGATGAAGTTTTTATGTTCTTCAAATCGTTGTACAAGTATGAACTTTAATATTCCAACGAAATTTTTATATCTTCGAGTCAGAATATGAAATTTCATACGGAGTAGAAAACCACACAGGTTTTAGTCTCCAAAACATAATACAGATTAATCAAAAAATATAATTTCCTTAAGATTGTTATTAATCTGTATTCAAAAAAAAACCAGTAAATAATAAACACTGAAAATAAACAAAATCATTGTTGAAAAAATAAGAATAATTTTTTCAGAATATAATCGAGCCCACTTAGTTCAAAGTGTGTCCTTAAGGAAATTATTCCCCTCACAGTACTCGAGGTTGATGGAATATCCCCTCCCAGGATAGAACGATTATCTTACCAGAATAGTAGTACTCCAAACTCTGGTAGCGGCGAACCACTCAACAAAGAGTATATCACACGAATTGATTCGCTCGTAAGAAGAAGAAGATTTTGTAGTTCAGAAAATTAGTAAGTAAAATTCTGAAGAATCAAATGAATTTATAGCCATGGAAGTACTGTTTCTGAAGGTTTGCAACCCTTCCGAACAGTCACTAAAACTGGTGGGAAATTTAAATATGGGAAAGAAACCGGGTCGCGGGTCAGAAGCGGATCCGGCAGGGTCGCGGGTCAGGGTCACTAACGGGTAGGATTGGATAAGTTAATTAATTTAATTAAATAATTAAAAATTAAAGAAAATTTGGTCCAAAAAGATTATTAATCAATCCGAATCCGAATCTGAATCCGAAGCCCGAAGCCGAAGCCCGAGCCCGAGCCCGAGCCCGAGCCCGAGCCGAGCGAGCGACAACGACGGCGCGAGGGGTCCTTGCCCCCTCAACCCTTTTACTGACAAGAAGGAGTAATTCTACTTATAAGTAGAAGAACTTTTCTTTCCACTACCGATGTGTGACACCTCCCACTTTTCTTTCCACTACCGATGTGGGACAACTCCCACTTTTCTGTCCACTACCGATGTGGGACAACTCCCACTTTTCTTTCCACTACCGATGTGGGACAAATGATTATTTTATAGAGCAAGAGGAACTCCCTCCATTTCCCATTCAATCTATCATTTAATCCCAACACATTCTTGAACCATTCCGCCACACTTGGGAAACCTCCATTTCTTGTTTCTCTTGATGTGAGCAGAAATCATCTACATGGTGAGATTCCCAAAGACATTGGCAACCTTTGGAATCTAAAGGAGTTGGTTTTTGTCAATAACCACCTTACTGGCTCTATTCCCTTCTCCATTTTCAACATATCGTCGTTGGAGACTTTGGCTCTCACATATAATGAATTATCAGGGAGTCTTCCTGTAGATATATGCCGCCGCCTTCAAAGAATCAAGAGCATTTCAATAATTTCCAACCGATTGAGTGGTCACATTCCAACAGGTTTGTCTAATTGCACAGATCTGTATGAGTTGTCGTTGTCATACAATAGCTTCGAAGGGACCATTCCACCAGAAATTGTAAACTTGGAGAGGCTTGAGTTCTTAAACCTTGGGGGAAACAACTTGCAAGGTACATACTTTTTTCAATTTTCCTTTAGCATGATTTGTGTTAGTAGTATTCATAAACATGTGTTCTATATCTATATAAATTGTTGATTTTAATTCAATAAATCGTGTTGCTCTTGTTGGGAATAAACCCGCCACAGAAAAAATAATCACGGTATTAACAACGGAATAATAACGTAGCACCGAGATACGATTAATCAACAAGAGCGATAATGACACCAAGATTTTTATGTGAAAACCCAAAAGGGAAAAATACTCCGAAGACCACTACACACTCAAATGAAATAATCCTCTTCTAAGATTTTCCCACTTCACTACAATATCGCTCACACTCTCTATTTTTCCTCGCAGACTATTCTAGCAAGTATATTTGATTTTCTTTCGGATGATGTCTGAAATGAGACTCTATGTTGCATACCAAATAAAACGTAGTCACAAGATTTTGTAGGTGTACCTTAGGCAAAGAAATGAGTGATTTCTTGACAAGAATGTGCAATCCTTTCTCGCTCATATGACCCATTCTTCTATGTCATAAATCTGCAGAAATCTCTTCTTGAGCCGTGTTCAATTCACCTCCGCATATTTCTGCATTTGTCCAGTTTAACGTACCACGTGCAACTCCTTTTTTAATCACCAACGATCCCTTGGTGAATCTCCATTTTTATGTTCAAAATAGTTCTCGTATCCATCTCGATCCAAAGCAATCTCCGAGATCAAATTCATCCGTAAATCAGGTACATGACACACGTCCTTCAGAACCAATGTGCATCCGACATTTACAAAATAACCCTTATGGGAGCACCACCTTTTGCAATACAACAACTACACCTCAGTCTCACAGCGTCCCAAACTAGTTGAGATCAACTATATGAATCATCATAGACCATGTCAATCCATTTAGAACTCATCTCACGTGGAACAACTTTTTCTATAACTCTCTTTTAGATTCTATGGACTTGAACCAAGGCTATATCCTTGATCTTCTGCTCTCTTTTTTTTCAAAAAAAACTTTTTGGATAATCACATTGTTTTGATGCTGAACGTTAGATGTGGTATTTTACTATCAGAAAGAATAACAAAGAATAATGCAACACATGCACAATCTTATTATAAATATGTCATATGTATGAGGTGAAGAGCCCTTAAAAAAAGAAATTATGAAAAAGAAAGCTACACTGTGTGAAAAGTGTAAATAAGTAAAACGGAAAAGGCTCAAATATGCGATCGAACAATTGAAAACCACTCATTTATGCCACTCGTCAATAGCTTAGCTCATTTATGCAATCACCGTTACAAAAATTATTCATTCATGTCATTTTCCATTAACGATGGTTTACAATACTAGATATGACATGTGGCCTCCAATCAGAGGTCCACGTCGTTTAATTAAACCAGCTCAATTTTAAATCTCAAATTAATAAAAAAAATCCGATCCATACACCCGATCCACCCACAACCATAATCTAGTTGGAGACCACATGCCATATCTGGTATCGTTAACTGACGTTAATGAAAAATGACATGGAAGAGCCGTTTTGGTAACAGTGATGACATAAATGAGCAAACTATTGACGAGTGACATAAATGAGTCATTTCCGATAGTTCGATGATATATTTGAGCCTTTTCTGTAAGTAAAATCAAAGGTAGCAAGGGAGTGGAGAGCATATCCATATTCCAAAATAACAATCTAAGGTAGCAAAGGCAAGTTTCAAAGTTTTTAACTGAGAATTAACATTTCGAGCAACAACATAAGTAGACAATAAGTTAGTTCCTCAAGTTGGTTGCCTTGTGTAAAAATTACTTTGCAGGCACAATTCCAGCAAAGGTTGGTAATTTACGAAACTTGCAGCAATTGCAACTGGAAAACAACCATATTGTGGGTTCAATACCGCGCGGCATACTGAACATGACATCACTATGGATACTTAATTTCAACACCAACAATTTATCAGGTAATTTTCTAGCAACATGTTCTTGTTTGGTAATCCAGATATACTCTTTCTGAGTTGTTTCATGGAAGTTAGAACAAAAAACAAAAATATCCATGCATCTGATTTTAATGTTCGTTTTGCTGGACCTCGTCTCATACTAGGGGGAATAGGAGACATTTCAGTTGAAGGTGCACTAGTGGGTGTGTTGTCATCAACATTAGTGGGTGTATCATCTAGATCATCGTCTAAATTAAAGTCTTCTTGTTTCCCCTACTAGAAGAAGCCTGACCCCTACCCGTAAGCATACGTTTAAATCCTTCAATTATAAATTTATAATTATACTAATAAATAATTAAAGTAAATAAAATTAAGTGCGCTAAATAAAATAAACAGACAATAATAATTTAATGAAGGAACGAATGTACCAAACGCCGACGTAACGTCGACGTGTAATCGAGAGGTTGAAAATTGAAACTTTGCTCGATGGAAGATACTCAAGCTAGTTGCCAACTTCACTCCCAATTCTCAAATGAATAAATAAAATTGAATATTTAGTAAACAATGTAGACTTGTAGAGAGATAGATTGAGAGATTGTAGAAAGATGAAGAGAAAATGAGTTATTTATAGTTGAAAAATTAGGTTAAAGTGTAAATATAATAATTTATGGGTTAAAAATAAATATTAAGGGGTAGGAGGGTTGGGGGAGGCCAAAAATGGCCGTTGCACAACGGCCAAAATATAAAATGGTCGTTGGTGCAACGGTTATTTTTGCAAAAGGGGGATTACAGGCTGGATCGGGTCGAGACTAGCGGGACTGGGGCAGTGTCGGGCTGGGACCGGACTGGGACCGGGCCGACCCGGCCCACTGGTCAGCCCTATTTTTTTTGTCAGGTAATTCTAGGGTCTCTTTTAGCCCATGAACTAATAGTGAGCAGTGCCGTTTCCAAAAACTACTGAAAAGAAACAAAAAAGACTTCCACCATTTTTAACACAAACAAAAACCTAACTTTGCTAAGTTTTTCAACAAACAAATGGTGTGATGTGTGATGTGTGATGTGTGATGTGTGATGTGTGAAGTGTGGACAGATTTCCATCTGTGAGAAATTTGCAGCTCGAAATTAAGGTTTAAAAAGTAAAAGTAAAGAGGTTTAAATTTTATGTGCTGAAGTGTTAAAAGTACTGCTACACAATTATATCAATTACGAGAAATTATTGATAAATATTACTCTTTTTGTCCTAATTTATGTAAATGCGTTTGATTGGACATGCGATATAAGAAATAAAAGAAGATTTTGAAACTTGTGATCTAAAATAAATCATAAAATTTTGTGTGTATAAAAATCATTTCATTAAAGATAAAATAAATATTTTAAAATTAAATTATTATTATTAAATATAGAGATAAATGTCATTTTGGATTGATTAAAATGGAAAGCGTGTGAGATAGAGGAAGAAATTTTAATCTAATAAAAACATGAAATTATGTCTCCTTTCGGTGGAGACTTGATCTTACTTTTAGTGGCCCCGCTCACCCAAGTCATATTTCGTCAGACTATATGAACTTTGATCAATATTTTAATATGTATTTTTTATCATATTAATATCACTAGAATTGCAACTTACAGTACTTTTCGAATAGTTAACGAATATATAAATTTTAATTTTAAAATATTATTTAATTAATCTAATCTAATTTAACTCCAAAAATTAATCAAATTGACTCTTAAAAAATATATGACAAATATTATGAGACGGAGGAAGTATAAGCTAAAGACTTTGTGCACTAATATCCAAGAAAATTGGAAACTTTATCTTCACCAAAGTTTCTCCATTAACCAAAGGGTCACTAGAAATAAAGAGTTTTTCCACCGATATTCAGTGGAAAATTTGTGCTATAAAACATGATTTTTTCACTTTATTCCCACCGAACCAGCTCACTGAGAAATCAGTGGAAAACGCATGGTGGAAAACAGGTTTCCATTGAAATATTGAAAAACTTTTTAATTTTTTATGTGTTCACACTACTATTTAAGTTTTTCACCGATATTAGTATGAATAGTCTCCAAACATTTTTCAGTGAAATTCAATTGAAAAATAATAATTTTCTAGTAGTAGGCGCACCAGTTAAAACTTTGTTAATCTTTTCAACACTGCTGCAATATCTTATATATATAGTAAGAGTGTGTTCCTCTTGATCAAACTTGGTTAATAGTTCTTCATCTTTATTTTTAATATCGCTATGTGTTTCTTCTGTTAACATTTTATTAATCAAAGTGAATATTATTTTGTGGACCAAGATGTAGGGGTGGACGTATATCGGTTCGGTTCGGTTTTGTATCCGAAAAAAATATGAACCGAATAAAAATTATTTTTTTTAAAAAAAAATCGAATACAACTTTTTTTTTTAAAAAAACCGATATGTTCGGTTTATATGAACGTATCGGATTATATCGGTTTTTTCTAGTGGGCCGGGTCGGGGAATTTTTTATTTTTTTAAAAAAAATTGAATTTTGAAAACTGAAATTGACATTCACACACACTATCATGAAATTTCGACGTTGAAATTTATTGTGTATCGTGAGATGTTTACTAAAGAAAAAGGAAAATTAGAAATCGATTTGGGAAAAAATACAAATTGATTGGAAAAACGGACGTTTTTCTAAAAATAGGCTGCGCCAAACCGCCTTGACCGGCCCCGTCTCAAAAAAATACATAAAATAAAAAAAATCGGGTAAAGCGGACATCCGAGCGCAGAGTTATGACCATTTAAAGTTTTATCAATTTACAACTAATTTTTCTCCTTACATTTTATGTCAGTGCTTCCGTGATATGTTAATCAAGTTCATGCCGCATGCGACTTCCATAAAAGCTTCATAGATTAGCTTCAATGACTATGATTCAAGAGATAGTAATAGCCTAAAAAAATATATATTTAATTCGATTTTTCAATTCGGTTCGTATCCAAAATTAAAAAATTGAATCACCCCTACCAAGATGAATAGGATAACATGAGAGAACCGAGTTTCATTAAAAAAGCCAGTCAAGTCACACATCATAATAGGGCAAAAAAGAACGCGTTATACTCTAACGCCATTTTTGGAGCAAACTTTGAGAAGACTTGATAAAGTCAAGTCACTTGCCTCTGGAAAATTTACAACTCCTTATCTACGGCATTGCTTGGCCCCAATAGCCATCTTTCCTTGATAATAAGGTACTCATTGCTTAGCAAAAATACTTTATAATCTACACACATTTTAATACTACTATACCAATCACATGGAGAGACCATACTCTTTCTTTGCTTCAGTACTAGTTTTGCAACTCTACTTCTTAGAGACATGCATTAGCAAAAACATAAACACAGATCAATCAGCTCTTCTTGCCTTCAAAGCCAGCTTTACTCTAAACTCTTCTCATCCCTTAAAGCAAAATTGGTCTTCTCAAGCTTCAGTTTGCCATTGGATTGGAGTCACTTGCGGCACTCGCCACCGTAGGGTGAGAGCACTAAATATATCGAACATGGACATTCTTGGAACCATTCCGCCACACTTGGGAAACCTTTCATTTCTCGTTTCTCTCGATGTGAGCAGAAATCATCTACATGGTGAGATTCCCAAAGACATTGGCAACCTTCGGAATCTAAAGGAGTTGGTTTTTGTCAATAACCACCTTACTGGCTCTATTCCCTTCTCCATTTTCAACATATCGTCGTTGGAGACTTTGGCTCTCACATATAATGAATTATCAGGGAGTCTTCCTGTAGATATATGCCGCCGCCTTCAAAGAATCAAGAGCATTTCAATAATTTCCAACCGATTGAGTGGTCACATTCCAACAGGTTTGTCTAATTGCACAGATCTGTATGACTTGTCATTGTCATACAATAGCTTCGAGGGGACCATTCCACCAGAAATTGTAAACTTGGAGAGGCTTGAGTTCTTAAACCTTGGGGGAAACAACTTGCAAGGTACATACTTTTTTCAATTTTCCTTTAGCATGATTTGTGTTAGTAGTATTCATAAACATGTGTTCTATATCTATATAAATTGTTGATTTTAATTCAATAAATCGTGTTGCTTTTGTTGGGAATAAATCCGCCACAGAAAAAATAATCACGGTTAACAGCGGAATAATTACGTAATACCGAGATACGATTAATTAACAAGAATTAAAAAAGCAATGGATGAGAGGTTTATTGAGGCAAAATTTAGTTGCGTAAGTGGTTTATTGAGGCAAGCTTGAGAGCCCTCTAAAATTGTGTATTCACACCCCATGGCCCATCCATCCAGAAAGAGGCTCTACTCAAAAGAATTGGTCAGATTATATCTTTGAGTAAAATACACTTTCTTTATTCCTAAATGTTGATCAGCTTTTATCTTATTCTAATTAAGCAAATTGTTGGAAATTTACTTTTGGCGGGAGTTGCGTCCAACCATCTTTAATGGCTTAAACACTAGTGTTTCGCATGTTGGAACCTTCGGTTCTTCACACGTGCATAATCTACTAAGTAAGTAGATGACCGTAGGGCCAAGGATCGTCAAATTTCATTGAGAAATGAAAGAGATATTAGTCCACGAAGTGAGGTGTTTGAAGCATGGAAAAAGGTGGTAAAGAGCAATCCTCCCTCATCGGTGGGGGAAGAAAGATTTGTTTAGTTAATAAGTCTCAAAGTTGGCTTGGGGTATGGGACCCCAAGGGGTATCCCATGTGTTTAAAGGAGGGAGGACCTAGATGTGCTTCGGTTCGAGGATAAGCCCACACGCGCGCCGCCGCGCGCCCGGCCTGGCTCGTGGCTTCTTCTGATACTATCTTTTTGGACCCAGAATTGTTTCAGATTTACAGTTCTGTTGGTTAAACGTCAACCAACCTTAATTTGCACTCAATTCAGCCATTTATTTTAGCTGAATTACTCTCCCTAAAGGCCAATCTGTTCCACATCAATTCACCATTTATTTTGGTGAATTACTACCTCTATAATTGCCATTACTTGGCCAGTAACATCAATTATGTGGGCAGTTGGTAAGTCCTCTCCTTCAACTATATAAAGGAGCCTTTGCATAATTGTTGAGACACACAAAAACTGAAACGAATCAGATTCTTCCTACAAACTTTCTAGCATCATTTCATTACTCAAAATTTTCAAGGTAGCACTTGAGTTTCCTTTGCTCAATTGTTCATTTGCTGTTTTATCTTGGAGACAATTGTCCAGGACGTAGAAATGATACATACGTGGCAATCTTGTCTTAAAGACAGAGTGCAATCACTACACTCAGCATACAAAACTGTTCTAGTTTCTTGTTCAAGTTTATTGTAATTTCAGTTTGTTGTAATACTTAGCAGTTACTTATTTTCGTTTCCTGCACCATTGTAAACAACACAAATTACTTTGGCTAATATTTGTATTTTTTTGTTTTCCCACATTTTGATATGAGCGCAGTTACAACTTATAATACCGTTTTGTAGTTATAGTTAAATTGTAATTTTAAAAATTGAGTTTATCAAATTCGATTTAATCATAGATTTGGTCAAATTAGCTCTTTGAACATATTGAGATGGATGAAATACTATTTGTAAGTGGATGCCTAAAACTTCTGTGCACTTAGTGTATGTAGTAGTGTTCTAACAAGTGCTCTTTGAATAATCCTCAAGACGAACTTTAATTATTGAGATTGACTTCTTTTGTGGATATCAAGTTCTACTAGATTTTATATAATCATACCAACTTTTCACTTGAGTTTTGAGCTGACGATTCCTCTCTATTTAAAAAAATATATACATTTGTTAATAGCGTTCCATTTGCCTTTGGTGGTACCATCCAATTTTGAAAATTTAGGTACAATAAAGAAGACAAGTTGCCAACCACGCTTAAATTCCTGATACACTACATCATCTTCTTTGTTTTTGTTTACCCTTTAATCATCAAGTAAATAAAGTTGATACTGGTCCCACACGTTTGAATTAATACCGAGTGTCACATCAAGTGAGTAAAGCGTGATGTAGTAACACATAAGGTCACTCAATTAGAGGTAATGATCTCTCATTCTTTTTTTATAACAAGGTCACAATTTTTCCTATATTACATCAAAAGTCACTTAATTAATATTTGACCAACAAAATATGACATGACATTTAATTTATTCACATAATTTTTTTTTCTCTTTTTTTCCTAAGTCCACATGGCAATAAGACTCGACCAAACCCATAACCCAAATTAACCTTTATTATTTAGAAGTAATTTAATTTTATAGTTCTCATTTTTATTTTTCATGTGATGATTTATGATCACACGGATATTTAAAATTTATTTTACACGTACCATAATTAAAAAAATATTTTTTCTTAAACTTCGTGCACACAGTGACGTAGCCATATACAATGAAGTGATTATTTGTGATAGGATATTACCATATTTTGTATATCTTCTGTACTAGGTAAGTTTATATTCCAATTGTAATTAGGAAGATTTAGTTACATAGTTTGTAATTATGTAACACTATATATATTGTACACAATAATCAATGAAAGACAAGGACCATATTCCTACATGATATTAGAAGTCAAACTCTAACTTCTTTTTCTCCCTAAGCCGCCGCCCCTCCCCCCTCGGCAGCCCTCTCCCTTCTTTCTTCTACTTTCCTTTCTTCCTCTCGTTCTCCCCCCTCGGATTACTGTGTGTTCCTCGGAGATAACTTGTTTTCTTGATCTTCTAAAAGATAACCTACTTTGTGTCGATCCATTGCCGAAGCTGAGTACAGAGGTGTAGTGAATGTTGTTTCTGAGTCTTGTTGGATACGCAACCTTCTACTTGAGCTTCACTGCCCACTCCATAAGGCTACAATGGTTTACTGTGATAATGTAAGTGCGATATATCTTTCTGGCAATCCCGTTCAACATCAGCGCACTAAACACATTGAAATGAATATTCACTTTGTACGTGAGAAAGTTGTTCGCGAACAAGTTTGCGTTCTTCATGTTCCTTCGCGATAGCAGATTGCTGACATATTCACTAAAGGACTTCCGCGCATACTCTTTGATGTCTTCCAAGCCAGTCTCAACGTACGAGAACCTCTCGCTTCAACTGCGGGGGTGTGATAGAATATTACCATATTTTATATATCTTTTATATTAGGTAAATTTATATTTCAATTGTAATTAAAAAGATTTAGTTACCTAATTTGTAATTATGTAACACTATATATATATTACACAATACTCAATGAAAGACAATGGACATATTCCTACAGTTTTAACATCATTCGTCAAAACATTGCACTGTGTATATACAAAATTATACTAAATATATAGATTATAAATACTTTTTGTACATATATTAAAGCTAAAATACTTTAAACGAAATTTCTAATCTTTGATAATTAAAAAGTTTCACATAAATTAAGACTAAGGAATACATACTTATTCGAGATTGGTACATTATTGATATCGTGTAATATCACTGTTGGTCAGGTCAATTAATGTATCTTTCACCTTTTATGTAGCTAGGTTATCTTTAAGAAAAAAACTATGGTCCCATATTCAAATTGCTTTATTAATATATGATAATGGACGGACTAAACAATCTATGGTGAATATTGAATATTATTTTTTATAATTTATATCACGGTGTATGATTGGTTATTTTTATTCAAAATATTTGATTAAAAATAAGTTATAAATCTGCATGACAATATTATTTTATTAAAATTAAAGCAAAAAACTTTAAAATTAAAAAAGAGTATTTGTGTTTACTTTTTCCTTCCTAGCTTTTTACAATTATTGAAAGGGATAATATCAAAAACCTCTCCTCAGATTTAGTCTTAGCACTCACTTCCTTGTAATTTTAGATATTACGTTCACTTCCTTTTTGAATTTTATGTAACCAAACTTATTTAAATAGTAATATTTCAAGAACATTCCAAAAATACCCTTTTTGTGGCATTAATATTATTATGTATTATTCCTACTAGACGGCTAAACAAAGCAGTAAAATTTCATTCAAGTTTCTAATACTATATTTATTTTTTTAAGCTTTAAATTGCATTCACAAGATGAATTAGCATATGAAAAAATTAGACTATGTTTCAAAATCTAAAGAAATCACAAACAATGATAAGTATAAATTAATTGGTAAGTCCCTTTCGAGATAGAAATTTTTACAGGTGTCCACAAAATGTACCTCATATTTGGCCTATAAATATTGTATAAACATTATTTCTTCCATCTTACATGTGATAATATATTTTAAGTTCGATAAATTTTTGGAGGTTAATAATAAAATATAAATCATGTTCAAATATAAAAATGATATGGTATGAACATATGTACCAGACAATAATTTATTTCTCCCGTACAAAACTGTATTTACTTATAATAAATTATTAATATTTTTTTGTACTTAAAATATTAATATGTAACTGAAGAATTACATATAAAGTTCAATATGTCTAAGTAGGAGAAATTAGGAAGCTGTTTAGTTTACAAGAAAATAAGTAAATGCATCTGATAAAAGACGTTGCGGAGTAGAGTACTCTAGGTAGAATATTTCAAGTCTAAAGTTATATGCTTATGAAAGATTTTAGTCCCAAAATTTAGCATTCAAGTATAATGCCACTAAAGGATAACTTTGGAATATTTGATAAGTTTTAATTATTAACATAAGTTTAGTTACAATAAAAATTAAAATAAGGGAGGTGAGTGTGATATCTGAAATCACAAGGAAGATGAGCGTTATAAGGCTAAATCCGGGGGAGGTTTCTAAAATTTAACCTTTCTAAATATATAAAGATCCAAACTATTTTGAAACATTGCAATTCCAAATATGAAATTTGATCCTATTTTATTTTTAGAGTAGTGATATGTGTTATCATCAATCAAGTTTTTGCATTCTTAAGGCTTAATAGTGTGGTTAAATACTTTATAGCTTGCAAAATAAATCTATTAGGGTGCTCCATTCTTATTAATTATCAGTACTACCAATATATAATAGGAGTACGATTTATGATCATAAGGAATGACCAGACTTCAGGAACTACATTTACTTAATGTCATTAAAAAAATCCTTATGGACTTTGCCTGAGAGAAGGGAAAAAAAGACGATGTAATTTTAATAAAATGATGGGTCAAATTTTTGAGAGAGTGAAATTTTATTTTAATTAAGGGAGAACAAGGTTAATAAGGGCTGATTTGAATTATGGGTCAGGTCGAATCTTATTGTCATATGTATTGAGAAAAAAAAAATCATGTGAAATGTCACCTCATATTTTATTACCCAAATATCAATTGAGTGACTTTTGATGTGACATAAAATGTCCTTATTATTAAAAAAACATAATTTTGAGAGATCATTAGCCATAATTGAGCGACCGTATACGTTATTACTTCAATAAAGCACTACCTATAGTAAATCTTGATAATGAATATCATTGGGTCTGACAAAAAATATTCATTTAGCGAGATTATTTATTTATCAATAAATGAATATTTATTCATTTACATAATATTTTTATATTTTTTGTGTGAAATGCATTTTGTTATACATTTTCATTATTCTTCAATATGGCACACGTATCAACCATGCCTTTCATGGCTTCGTTTCGCTTAGAAGGCGCTTCTCTGTTTTGGAAGTTTCTACTGTAGACCCTTTGGTAAAAGCACGAAGCACCTCTTCAGGCCCGACATTCTCAAACCATGTTTTCATAGCCTCCTTACCCTTGGAAGACTTCCCTACTTCAAGACATTCTGTCGCGCAGTACCAACACTCTTAGCGGATATTCATCTTGGGGAAATGCCTCTGCTTAGGCATATACCTCAGTTCTCATGTGGGAACTTCACTTGGTGAATGCTCTTTCCAAGCACTATCACCCCACCCCACTCCAGTGGTGGATACTCATATAAGATCTTGTCACAATTGTCAATCTTATGTTCTAACTTTGATTTAACAACTTGTCCTTAGGTTCTTTAATTCTTCTATTATGAATCTTTATTTTTCGCCTGTATCCACCAATGCTACATGGAAGAGGCAAGAATATTGCAGCATGGTCAGGAGTATCCATCTGAAACGATTAAAACTCTATATGTCAACACGAGAGATATTACCTGATTCTGGCTTTAGGACAATATACCAATTGTTGGTTTGAGAATAACTATCTACCCAGTTACCATATTTCTTTAGCTGTTTTCTGGTACCTTGTAGATTGCTGCTGCATTCATTCCCTACTATTTGAAATCTTTTACCACACCTGTCAACCAAAAGTATTTACAAGGATGGTGGGGCAGATAACTTGAAAATTCTGATCTTTCTTATGTTTCATTACAACAACAACAACTACAACATACGCAATATAATCACACAAGGTGGGGTCTGGGGAGGATAGAATGTATGCAAATCTTACCCCTACATTGGAAGATAGAGAGAATGTTTTCGAAAGACTCTCGACTTAAGAGAAAACATGACAAAAAAAGTCAAATAAAAAATGAAGAAAGTAAAGAGATCATGGCAAAAATAAATAAGCATTATGTTTCATTCTTTATGGTAATTAGATTTGCCAAGCTTAGAGGCAACATTCTCTGGTAAGTGCTGCATAAACACAACAAAGATGAAGGGTATCTTTTCCTCAAAAAAAAAAAAAAAAAAAAGTGTGCCCTGCTTTTGTAGTGGCAGAGAAGTTGGCAGATAGTTTTTCTGGTGGGCTAACGAAAGGCAAGCCAAAATTTAGGCCATAGTTTTTGCTGCTGTAATGAGTAAAAATGATTATTTTCCTCTGTTTGAATTTTCAAGAGAAAAAAAATTACTATTCTTTCTGCGAGAAGAAAAATGTATTTTTCTTTCTGAAAGAGTACATCTCTTTCCAAAAGGTTGTGTCGTTTCAAGTTCAAGGTTATAAACATTCTATTTATATAGAGGAACATCCTGAAAATATTTCTATCATAAGAATTATTCTAAGTATCAACATTCTTCCTTAAGAAAAACTGCATAAGTTTACTGACTGCAATATTACTTCTTGTGTGTTCAAAGACTTGTTTCATTATTTTTTGGTTTTGCTTAATTCTATTCCGGGAGAGTATTTATAAGGGATAAATAATTTTCTTTGGAAACAACAACAACATACCTAGTGAGATCACATAACGTGGGGTTTAGGAAGGGTAGAGTGTACGCAGACCTTACCTCTACCATGGTAAGTAGAGAAGCTATTTTTGAAATACCCTCGGCTCAAGAAAAAGCATATGCACAAGCAAAAGCAAGAGAAAACAGTCAAATCCGGACAAAAAAATTTAAAGCAGTATGAAAATGAGAGTAACAAAACCGAATAAGCCATGATAAAGCATTCTGAAAAAAGAAGTACTAACTAACGCAGGTAAATAAGATAAACAAAGTACACGAAAGAACATACATCAGCAAAGATCAAAGGACAGAGAACTATAAAAAAATATTGCGTCTACTAGTATGATAGGCTAACCAGGGCTACAATAATAACATTACAACTACCAGTATATAAGCGCAAGTAGGACTACGCTCAACTACCTACTACCCTTCTATCCTAATCCGTGTCCTCCACAACCCCCTATCTAAGGTCATGTCCTCAGAAAGTTGCACATGCGCCATATCACGTCTAATCACCTCTCTCAAATACTTCTTCGGCCTACATCTACCCCTCCTGAACCCGTCCATATCCAACCTCTCACACCTCCGCATTGGAGCATTTGTGCCTCTCCTCTGCACATGTCTGAACCATCTCAACCTCGCTTCCTGCATCTTATCCTCCATCGAGGCCACTCCCACTCTGTCCCGAATATCATCATTTCTAATATTATCCCTCCTTGTATGCCCACACATCTATCTCAGCATCCTCATCTCCGCAACATTCATCTTTTGGATGTGCGAATTCTTAACTGGCCAACACTTCGCCCCATACAACGTAGTCGGTCTAACCACCACCCTATGGAACTTTCCTTTAAATTTTGGTGGCACCTTTTTATCGCATAAGACTACAAATGCGAGTCTCTATTTCATCCACCCTACACCAATACGATGTGTGATATCATCATCAATCTCTCCATTCCCTTGGATAATAGACCCAAGATACTTGAAACTTCCTTTCTTTAGAATGACCTGAGTATCAAGCCTCACCTCCACACTTGTCTCATGGTCGCTCCCGTTTCTGAACTTGCACTCCAAGTATTCCGTCTTGGTACTACTCAGCCTGAACCTTTTAGATTCTGAAGTCTGTCTCCAAACCTCCAACTTAGCGTTCACTCCTCTACGAGCCTCATCAATCATGACTATATCATCTGCAAATAACATACACCATGACACCTCCCCTTGGATTTGTTGTGTCAGTCCATTCATCACCAAGGCAAATAAGAGTGGGCTAAGAGCTAATCCGTGGTGTAACCCATCATCACTAGAAAGTGCCTTGAGTCTTCTCCTACTGTTTGTACCCTGGTCTTGACTCCATCATACATATCTTTGATCGCACTAATGTACACCACATGTACACCTCTAACCTCTAAACATCTCCATAGAACCTCCCCAGGGACTTTGTCGTATGCCTTCTCGAGGTCGATGAAAATTATATGTAAGTCCCTCTTTCTCTCCCTATACTGTTCCACTAACCTCCTAATAAGATGAATGGCTTCTGTAGTCGAACGCCCCGACATGAATCCAAACTGGTTCTCTAAAATAGACACGTCTCTTCTTACCCTCATCACCACGATCATTTTCCAAACTTTCATAGTGTGGCTTAGCAGCTTGATACCCCTATAGTTGTTGCAACTCTGGATGTCACATTTGTTCTTGTACAAAGGAATCATTGTGCTCCACCTCCATTCTTCGGGCATTCTTGGCGTCTTAAAAATGACATTAAACAACTCAGTCAGACACTCCAAACCTGCCCTGCCTGCGCTATTAAAAAAATTCAACTGGATCTCATCAGGCCCTATCGCTCGTCCCAAATAATTGTCTTTGAAAAGTGATCCAAGTAAGGTATAAGGCTTGAAGCATATTCAAATTTTTCACCACAAACACACAATTTCTAACATCTTCTGTTGTTCACATGATTTGACAGGAAATAATAAGAGAACCTTTTAAAATAATACTAGAATTTTTCTAGTACTGTTAGACTAGTAGTTTTCCTAATAATTTGGAGGAACATATATTGTATTACGTAAATTAAACATGTGTTAGTATTCATAAACATGTGTTCTATATCTATATAAATTGTTGATTTTAATTCAATAAATCGTGTTGCTCTTGTTGGGAATAAACCCACCACAGAAAAATAATCACGGTATTAACATCGGAATAATAACATAACATCGAGATACAGTTAATCACCAAGAATAAAAAAGAGCGATAATGACACCAAAATGTTTACGTGGAAACCCAAAAGGGGAAAACCACGGGCTGAGAGGAGCAACTGATATCACTATAGCAAGGATTTTACACTTTGTAGGTTCGAGTAAAATACTACGAAGACCACTACACACTCAAAATAAATAACCCTCTTTTAAGATTTTCCCACCTCACTACAATATCACTCACACTCTCTATTTTTCCTCACAGACTATTTCTCTATCTGTGAATGTCTCACTCTTCTTTCTCTCTTTGTTTGATGTGTTTGAGAATGAAGAATTTCTCTCAATTTATAGACCAAAAAATATTTGGTCTCCAAGAATACTACAGGAAACATTTCAATTTCATCCACAACTTGCAAGCTTTAACTCCAAGGTAAAAAAGATTAGCCAAGTAAATTGGCACATAGGTTTTCATCACATGGGGCTGGACCCTATCAATCTCCCCCTCCAGACCCATTCAACTGAAAGAGGTAGCGCCGAGCTTCTAGTTGGAGTGCATGCCGACAAGTTCTTTGCATAGCTTGAACTTGTCTCTTGGTACTACATTGGTCAGCATATCAGAAGGATTATCACTTGTAGGCATCTTCTTGACATGCATAGATCCATCCTCTATCTTTTCCCAAATCCAGTGATATCGCACATTGATATGCTTTGTTCTTGCATAGCACATGGAGTTCTTGCTCAAGTCTATTGCACTTTGACTGTCACAATAGACCACACACTCTTTCTGATGTAATTCAAGCTCTTGAAGGAACCGCTTCAACCATATCATCTCCTTGCCAGCTTCAGTAGCGGCAATGTACTCTGCTTCAGCTGTAGAAGGTGCGACACACTTTTGCAACTTCGACTGCCATGATATAACTCCTCCTGAAAAAGTAAACATATATTCAATAGTGAATTTTTTGTGATCAAGATCGTCTGCCATAACTACATCTGTATATCCTGTCAGGACAAGATCTGATCCTCCAAAGCACAAAATTCTCATGAGGTACCTCTCATGTATCTGAGTATCCACTTTACTGCTTCATAATGCTATTTTCCAGGATTATCAAGGAACCTACTAACAACACCCACTGCATGAACAATATCAGGTCAGTGCATACCATTGCATATATCAAGCTTCCAACTACTGACGAATATGGGACTTTGGCCAGGCTCTATTTATCCTCCTATGTTGTAGGACACATCTGTTTGCTCAACTTCAGATGACCAGAAGGAGGTGTGCTAACATGTTTTGCACTCTTCATCTTGAAGCATTCTAGTACAAGTTTAATGTACTTCTCCTGAGATAGCCACAACTTTTTGCTTGTTCGATCTCGAACAATCTTCATCCCTAGAGTTTGTTGTGTTGGGCCCAAGTCCTTTATGTAAAATGACTTGGCCAAATATCCCTTCAACTTGGCAATTAGCTCCTTGTCTTGTCCTACAATTAACATATCATCCATATACAACAATAAAATAATAAAGTTGTTGTCAAAAAATCTCTTAAAATATACACATGGATCAGAATAAGTCTTTGTGTAAGTTTGACTTTTCATGAATGAGTCAAACTTCTTGTACCACTGCCTTGGTGCCTACCTCAACCCATAAAGACTCTTATTCAATTTGCACACCATGTGTTTTTTTTAGATACTTCAAATCATTTTGGTTGCTCTATATAAATCTCCTCTTCCAAATCTTTGTGATGAAATGCAGTTTTCACGTCCAATTGATCCACTTCAAGATCTAGGCTAGCCGCTAAGCTCAAAATGGTTCGAATAGAAGTCATTTTGACAACATGTGAGAAAATTTCATCAAACCCAATACATTTCTTCTGTTCGAAGCCTTTTACCAGCAATCGAGCTTTGTATCTAACCAGTTTGCCATTCCATCTTTCTTGAGTTTAAAGACCCACTTGCATTTGAGCGGTATTTTACCCTTTGGAAGTTCAACCAGCTTGTATGTGCCATTTTTTTGTAGAGATTCTATCTTTTCTTGCTTGGCTCCCTTCCGTTGGTTCTTTTCTGGACTGGACAACACCTCCTTCAGACTTTCTAGCTCCCTCTCATCACTGATGAAGACATACTCTGAGGAAGGATACTTGGATGACTCTACCCTTTGCCTTTCCGATCTCCTCAGAGGTTGAGATTGTTCTTCTTCCTCATTAAGGTACTCCACTTGCTCGACATAATTATCAAGTTGCTCCCCCTACTTAACAATCTTATCAAGTTGCCCCCCTGCTCGGCAACCTCACCGGTCGTACTTTCTGCACTTGTGGGATGATTAGAAGTAGAAGGAATGTTAAAAATGTTAGAAACGATAACATTCTGTTTCTTGACCTTTTCTGATAGATCATCAACAGTTCCAACTTCACTTTCTCGGAAGACTATGTCTCTGCTTCTGATGACCTTCTTCTTTACAAGATCCCATGGTCTATACCCAAACTCTTTATCTCTATATCCGATGAATATGCAGGGAATAAATTTATCATCCAGATCGGTTCTTTGCTCCTTCGGTACATGTGTAAAAGCTCTGCAACCGAACACCTTCAAATATGAGTAGGACACCTTCTTGTTGGTCCAAACTCTCTTTGGAATGTCAAACTCCAATGGAACTGATGGACAGGTCGTCTGAACTGCTTTACCCCAGAATGACTTAGGCAGTTTAGCCAATCTGAGTATGTTTCTCACCTTCTCAGCAATGGTGTGATTCATTCTCTCAGCTACACCATTGTGTTGTGGGGTTTCAGGAACTGTCTTTTCATGTCTGATCACATGGATCGAACAGTACCCTTCAAATTCCCCTAAAGTGTACTCACTTCTATTGTCAGTTCGGAGATATTTTAACTTTTGACCTGTCTCCCTTTTCACCAGAGCATGAAACTTCTGAAAAACTTGAAACACCTGATCTTTGGATTTCAAGATATAAACCCACAATTTTCGTGAAGCATCATCAATAAAAGTAACAAAGTATTTGTTACCGCCCATCGATTATAGCTCCATTGGACCACAAATATCTGAATCTACTAAATCAAGTATATTCGATTTTCTTTCGGACGATGACTGAAATGAGACTCTATGTTGCTTACCAAATAAAAAGTAGTCACAAGATTTTGTCATTGTACCTTAGGCAAAAGAAATGAGTGATTTCTTGGCAAGAATCTGCAATCTTTTCTCGCTCATATGACCCATTCTTCTATGCCATAAATCTGCAGAAATCTCTTTTTGAGCCTTGTTCAATTCACCTCGGCATATTTTTGCATTTGTCCGGTATAACGTACCACGAGCAACTCTCTTTACAATCACCAACTATCCCTTGGTGAGTCTCCATTTTTATGTGCAAAATAGTTCTCGTATCCATCTTGGTCCAAAGCAATCACCAAGATCAAGTTCATCCGTAAATCATGTACATGATGCACGTCCTTCGAACCCAATATGCATCCTACATTTATCTTGATACAAATGTCTCCAATCCCCACAATCTTTGAGTAACTTGTGTTACCCATTTTCATAGTGCCAAAATCACGTGCTACATATCTGGAAAAAAATATCTCTTACCGATGTGGCATGGTAAGATGTTGTTGTGTCAACCACCAATTCCGACTCTACACCTGCCAAGTGCATGCATTCCTCTTCCCCGTTTAGGAAGAGAACAACATTATCATTGTTTTGCATCGTGGCAGTTGTATTTTCATCGTTCTTCTGACCAATGCTTTCACCTTTGCCCCTTTTTAGATTTGTACAATCTCTTTTGAAGTGACCGGGTTGATCGCAATTGTAGCAATTTTTGGCTTTTGATTTGGATTGGTTCTTAGACTTCCCACGAGATCTGCATCTACCATAGTTGCTCAAACTCCTTTGGTAACTCCTACCTCTACTTTCTGTGATAAGAGCATGTCCGTGATTTTCGGTCCTCTTTCTCATCTTCTCATTGAGTAGAAGAGCTAATGTAACATCCTTCAGCTCAATAGAGTCCTTACCATGCAAGATGGTTGTTGCCAAATTATCATTAGAAGATAGCAAAAACGCGGCTCGAATGTCTTTATGCTATAGGTTGTGTTAAGCATGCTTCTTTGATAGAAAAGAAACTATGAGTTCAGGAGCATGATGACTTTATCTTCCTCCTCGATCTTTACTCCGAGGTTTGCTAGCTGCGTAATTAGTCCATTAAGCATATTTAAGGTATGGCAAAAAAATTTGTACCTTCACCCATATGTAGAGCAATAATTGCTTCGTTAGGTACAATTTATTACGTCTTGAACATGTATAAATTTTCTAACTTTGTCCAAATTTCACATGCGCTTTTTTCATCAATAATGTTATTGACCACATCATCTGTCAAGTGCAATCTGATTGCACTAGCTGCCTTTTCATACATTTCTTCCCAATCCTCAAGTTTTATGGATTCGGGCTTTTTGGATTTGCCAGCATTAGCCTTGTGAAAACCTTTTTGGATGAGCAGATCCCTCATCATTCTCTGCCATGTTGAGAAACTGTTATCTTCGTTGAATTTTGCTACCTCGTACTTTACTCCAGACATTTTTTTTCTGAGTATAGTACGACCGACCGTAAAAATAATTTATGTGAATGAGTAAAACATGTGCTCTGATACAAGTTGCTTGGAATAGACCCGCCATAGAAATAATAATCACGGTATTAACATCAAATAGTAACATAGCATCGAGATAAAATAATCAACAAGAACAAAAAAGAGCGATAATGACACCAAGATTGTTACGTGAAAACCCAAAAGGAAAAAACCACGTGCCGAGAGGAGCAACTGATATCACTATAGCAAGGATTTTACACTTTGTAGGTCTGAGTAAAATACTCTGAAGACCACTACACAATCAAAAGAAATAACCCTCTTTTAAAATTTTTCACCTCACTATAATATCACTCACACTCTATTTTTTGTCACATACTATTTATCTATCTGTCAATGACTCACTCTTCTTTCTCTCCTTGTTTGATGTGTTTGAGAATGAAGAATTGTTCTCGATTTATAGGCCAAAAAATATTTGGTCTCCAAGAATGCTACAGGAGACATTTCAATTTCATGCACAACGTGCAAGCTTTGGCTCCAAAGGAAAAAAGATTAGCCAAGTAAATTGGCACATATTATTTTGTAAATATTTCTCCATCAGCTCTGTCCTCATAATAATAGCGCCAGCTTGCTCTATTTACAATACTACTATGTAGGCGAATGGACGTACATGATGTTTTGTTGAATGAATTTTCTAAAATTGTTTTTGAGAAAAAAAGGAGAAATATTTACAAAATAACCACTATGGGAGCACCAGCTTTTGCAATACAACACTATACATCAGTCTCACAGCGTCCCAAACTAGTTGAGATCAACTATATGAATCATCATTGACCATCAATCAATTTAGAACTCATATCACGTGGAACAACTTTTTCTATAACTCTCTTTTAGATTCTATGGACTTGAACCAAGGCTATATCCTTGATTTTCTGTTTTTTTTTTCAAAGACTTTTTGGATAATCACATTGTTTTGCTGCTGAACGTTAGATGTGGTATTTTACTAACAGAAAGAATAACAAAGAATAATGAAACACATGCACAATCTTATTATAAATATGTATGAGTGAAGAGCCCTTGATTTGGAAAAAAAAAGAAATTATGAAAAGGAAAGCTACACTGTGTGAAAAGTGTAAATAAGTATAACGGAAAAGGCTTAAATATGTCATTGAACAATCGAAAATGACTCATTTATGCCATTCGTCAATAATTTGGCTTATTTATGCCATCACCGTTACAAAAATAGTTCATCTATGCCAATTTTCATTAACGTTGATTTTACAATACTAGATATTATTGGAAATTTGCCTTTGACGGGAGTTGCATCCGACCAAATTTAACGGATTAAACACTAGTGTTACGCATGTTGGAGAATTCGGTTCTTCACACGTGCATGATCTACTAAGTACGTAGATAACCGTAGGGCCAAGAATCGTCAAATTTCGTTGAGAAATGAAAGAGATATTGATCCACGAAGTGAGGTGTTTGAAGCATGGAAAAGTGAGGTATGGGATCAATTCTCCCTCATCGGTAGAGGAAGAAAGAATTGTTTTGTTTATAAGACTCAAAGTTGGATTGGGGTTTGGGACCCCAAGGGGTATCTCATGTGTTTAAAGGAGGGAGGACCTAGATGTGCTTCGGTTCGATGAAAGCCCACACGTGCGCCGCCGCGCGTCCGTCCGGGCCGTGGGCCGTGCTTCTTCTGATATTATCTTTTTGGACCAGAGAACTTTTCCAGATGTACAGTTTGATCCCAGAATTCTTTCAGATGTACAGTTTGGTCCCTAAAGTTTCCAGAAAGTCAGAATTGGGCAGAGAGATCAGAAACACCACAGCACTCAATTCAGCCATTTATTTTGGTGGTATTACTACATCCATAATGGCCATTACTTGGCCAGTAATGACACTTATGGAGGCAGTTCAACAACCCCTCCTTCACCTATATAAAGAACCTCTTGCACCATTGTTGAGCCACTCACAAAACAGAAAAGCAGACAGAAAAACAGAAACGAAATTCATCTTCCTACAATCTTCCAAACATCATTTAATTACTCAAAATTCTTCACGGTAGCACTTGAGTTTCCTTTGCTCAATTGTTCCATTGCTGTTTTATCTTGGGAGACAATTGTCCAGGACGTATAAAGGATACATACGGGGCAATATTATCTTAAAGACAGAGTGCAACACTCGACTCAGCATACACAAAACAGTTCCAGTTTTCTTGTTCAACATAATTGTAATTTCAGTTTGTTGTTGAATTGTAATTTCAGTTTTCTATTACTTAGCAGTTACTTGTAATTTTCATTTCCTGCACCTTTGTAACCAACAAATATGACATGTGACCTCCAATCAGAGGTCTAACAACAACAACAACATACCCAGTGAAGTCCCACAACGTGGGATCTGAGGAGAGTAGAGTGTACTCAGACCTTACCTCTATCTTGGTAAGTAGAGAGGTTATTTCCGAAAGACCCTTGGTTCAAGACAAAGCATAAGCACAAGCAAAGCAAGAGAAACGGTCAAACTTGGACAAGAAATTTAAATAAGTATGAAAACGAGAGTAAAAAAACGAATAAGCCATGATAAAACATTCTGAAAAAAGAAGTAGTAATTAACGTAGGTAAATAAGATAAACAAAGTACACGAAATAATATACAACAGCAGAACTCAAAGAACAAGGGACTATAAAATAATATTGCGCCTACTAGTATGGTAGGCTAATCAGGGCTACAATAATAACACTACAGCTACCAGTATGTAAGCGTAATTTGGACTACGATGAACTACCTACTACCTTAATTCGTGTCCTCCACAACCCCTTATATAAGGTCATGTCCTCAGTAAGTTGTATCTGCGCCATATCCCGTCTAATCATCTCTCCCCAATACTTCTTCGGCCTACCTCTACCCCTCATGACCCCGTCCATAGCCAATCTCTCACACCTCTGCACTAGGGCATTTGTGTCTCTGCTCTGCACATGCCTGAACCATCTCAACATTGCTTCTCGCATCTTATCCTCCAATGAGGCCACTCCCACTCTGTCCGAAATATCATCATTTCTAATCATATCCCTCCTTGTATGCCCACACATCCAACTTCCATCCAATCAGAGGTCCACGTCGTTTAATTAAGCCAACTCAATTTTAAATCCCAAATTAATAAAAAAATTGATCCATACACCCAATCCACCCACAACCATAATTTAGTTGGAGGTCACGTGGCATATCTGGTATTGTAAACTGACGTTAATAAAAATGGCATAGATGAGTCATTTTGGTAACGGTGATGGCATAAATGAGCCAAACTATTAACGAGTGACATAAATGAGTCATTTTCAATAGTTCGATTGCATATTTGAGCCTCTTTTGTAGGTAAAATCAAAGGTAGCAAGGGAATGGAGAGCATATCCATATTCCAAAATAACAAACTAAGGTAGCAAAGGCAAATTTCAAAGTTTCTAATTGAGAATTAACATTTTGAGCAACTGTTAAGAGTTCCACATCGAATCTGGAATGGGAACATAGACTCCTTATATGGACTTGGATAATCCTCACCCTACAAGCTAGCTTTTGGGGTTGAGTTAGGCCCAAAATCCATTCTTTACATGGTATAAGAGCCAGACACATTCCAATTCTTTGTTCACCGATGTTGGGCCCCCAAATTATATTATCCGCACTCCAGTTAACAAGGTTTGGACGTGCGGGGAGTGTTAAGAGTCCCACATCAGATATGGAATGGGAACATAGACTCCTTAAATGGACTTGGACAATCCTCACCCTACAAACTAGCTTTTGGGGTTGAGTTAGACCCAAGATCCATTCTTTACAGCAACAACATAAGTAGACAATAAGTTAGTTCCTCAAGTTGGTTACCTTGTGTAAAAATTACTTTGCAGGCACAATTCCAGCATAGGTTGGTAATTTACGAAACTTGCTGTAATTGCAACTGGAGAACAACCATATTGTGGGTTCAATACCGCGCAGCATACTGAACATGACATCACTACGGATACTTAATTTCAACACCAACAACTTAAGACGTGATTCTCAAGCAACATTTTCTTGTTTGGCCATCCAGATATACTCTTTCTGAGTTGTTTCATGGAAGTTAGAACAAAAAACAAAATAGCATTAATTTGGATCTTTTTGCTCTTTATATATAATGTTGTAGGTGTTATACCCAGAGAGATCGGGAACCTTCACAAATAGGGAGGCTTTATTTGCACCTTAATAACATTGGTGGAGTCCCATAAAATTCGTCTTTGTTGTGTTGCTGTCGTAAAGTTTCATTCTTCGTTCCCTCGTTTCTATTTCTTGCTTTTTTTTTCGGTATGCTGCTCCGCCAGCAAGGAGTGAAAGAACCAAGTTTTTTGTCGTGATGTCAGAATTTACACCTATTTGTATCTATTTAGAATCATTTCGCTAGTTTCTTTGATCCCACTCGGTCTTCCTTTTTTTTTTATAATAGTTCGACCTTCCGAAAAATTGTCGGCCTACGAATGTGGTTTATCTAAAGGAATTATATCTTCATTCTAACATATTGAGTGGCCAAATTCCTAACTCGTTGGGGGATTTGAGACTGCTTGAACGCCTAACTTTGTATGACAATAATTTAACAGGTAATTCTCAAGCAACGTGTTCTTGTTTGATTATCCAAGCTAGTCTTGCAACATTTATTGTCAGACAAAGATATTTGTGTGGTCATATATCATCTCATTAAGCGTAAAAGGTAAAGTTTAAATTGTTGTCACATAAGGAAATATGTCATTCTTTTTCAGACTGACTAAAAAGAAAAGTGTGTCATATAAATTGGGACAGAGGGAGTAACATTTTGAGCAACAACACAAGGTAGACAAGTAGCTAAGTCTTCAAGTTGGTTGCTTTGTGTAAACATAATTTGCAGGCACAATTCCAGCAAAGATTGGTAATTTACGAAACTTACAGCAGTTACAACTGGAGAACAATCACATCGTGGGTTTAATACCGCTCACCATATGCAACTTATCATCACTATGGTTACTTAATGTCAACACCAACAATTTATCAGGTAATTTTCTAGCAACATGTTCTTGTTTGGTAATCCGGATTAATACTCTTGCATCATGCATAGAATTTGGCTGATTTATTGTTGATATAGGAACTCTATATATTGATGCAATGCTGGTAAACTGGAGCAATCAAATAAACTTAATCCAGATATACTCTTTCTTTTTTTTTGCGAATTTATATCACTAGACAATGTGTCTACGACCTTTATTGATAATAAAATAAAAAATCATCAACAGAGATAAGTAAAAGCAAGGGTGTTTAGGTCTTATCTTACGAATCCTAATGAGAACTAAATATTCTATGATCATCACAGAGTTTGTAATACATTCTATGATATATTAAAATGAGGATGCTTAAGTAATACAAAATATAAAATCCATGAAGAAAGTTGAGTTATCAATCTCAAACTTCCATTCAAAAACGTATGAATTAAAAAAAAAACAGATTGTTGATTTAAAGTAACATGAAGTATTTTCCTCGTCTTCTTCTTCAAATCTTTCCAACACTTGATAATTTTTCTTGAATTTATTGGATTTTGTTGAAGTTCTTGGCACTGTCATATAATTCTACTTTGTCAGTATCATTGGTATGTGCCCCGGAACAAACTCATCAATTACCTTACCATCCCAACTATTCTTTCCGCCGTGATTATTTTTGTTATTGTGTTGTTGCCTAGGAGATATACTCTTTCTAGGGGTTTCATGGAAGTTACTGATAGAATATTTCCAAAATATTTCCGTATCTTTGTATATTTTTTATATTAGGTAAATTTATATTCCGATTGTAATTAGAAAGATTAGTTACCTAATTTATATCCATGTAAATAATTATGTAACACTATATATATTGTACACAATAATCAATGAAAGACAAGGAACATATTCCTACATGGTATCAGAAGCCAAATCCTAACTTCTTTTTCTCCCTAAGCCGGTGCCCCACCCCCCCCCGGTAGCTCTCGGCAACCCTCTCCCTTCTTTCTTCAACTTTCCTCTCTTCTTCTCCAATTTTCAATGGCTGAACAACCTAAATTCTATCATGTTCTTGCAGTTAACAACGTCAAGAATTTCATTCCCATAACTCTTGAGATGGAAAAGGTTCAGTATTCATCTTGGTCGAAATTATTTAAGATTCATTGTCGTGTATACAAAGTCATCGACCATATCATCTCTCCAAAATCAAAGCCCCTAGAAAAACCTGATGATTCTAATGATGAACTTTGGTCCCGCTTAGATGCGGTTGTCCTACAATGGATCTACAGTACGATCTCGAATGATCTATTACATACAATCATTGAAACCGATGTCACTGCACGACAAACGTGGGAGCGCTTGGAAAGTATTTTTCATGACAACAAGACACAACGTGCCTTGTATCTGGAAAACCAATTTCAGGCCATTAAGCAGGACGATTTTCCTAATGCGTCGGCCTATTGTCAAGAACTTAAGATGATTGCCGATCAATTCTCCAACATCCGTGCACCGTTTCACAACCGACAATAGCGTTTCCCTTGAATTTGATCCTTTTAGTTTTTCTGTAAAGGACCTTATGACAGGGATGTGAATACTGAGATGTGATAGCACCGAGGACCTTTATCCTATCACCACCTCCGTCAGTCATCCAACCTCTTCTCCATCAACATTTGCAACAATCTTGTCTCCTTTATGGCATAATAGATTAGGACATCCGGGAGACTTTGTTTACACTCCCTTAGCAAAAATAAATTTATTGGTTGCAAACATGTCCCTTCTCCTCCTGTTTGTGAATCTTGTGTTTTTGGAAAACATGTCAAGTTGTCATTTTATTTTTCATCCACTTCTACTTTAATGCCTTTTGATATAACAGACATTGATTTATGAACTTCTCCTATCTTAAGCACGGTCGGGCATCGCTACTATATGTTATTTTTAGATGATTATTCAAACTTCCTATGGACGTTTCCCATTGGTAATAAGTCCCAAGTCTATTCTATTTTTTTGTCATTCAGCACTTTCATTAAGACACAATTTGAAAAGAATATTAAATGTTTCCAATGTGCCAATGAGAGGGAATTCGATAATAATTAATTCAAACTTTTTTGCGCCAAACATGGCCTTGTTTTTCATTTTTCCTATCCTCACACCTCTCCACAAAATGGCAAAGCCAAATGAAAAATTACAACTATAAACAACTTAGTTCGTGCCCTCCTTACTCACGCCTCTATCCCCCCAACTTTTGGCATTATGCTCTATCAATGTCAACCTATCTCTTGAACATTCTCACAAACATGTCTCCCACTCAAGTTCTCTATCTTTGGGATCCGTCCTATAAACATTTACGAACTTTTGGATGTCTGTGTTACCCCCTCCATCCCTCCACACAAATCAACAAGTTGCAACCCCAGGCATCCCCGTGTGTCTTTCTTGACTACCCCCAAATCATCGAGGTTACAATTGTTATGACTTGTCAAGCCAAAAAATAATCTTTTCTCAGCATGTCATATTCGATGAGTCCCAATTCCCCTTTGCCAAACTCAATTCTCCATCCCCAAAATTCCTATGAATTCCTAAATGATGGCCTAAATCCCCTTCTAATTCATCACTTGCAAAATTAGTCGTCACCGACACCAGCAACCGTCCCCACCACTATTATCCTGAGGCGGGCAGTCCACCCAGACCCGCAATAGGAGCCTCAAAATAGCCCGTCACAGCCTTCTGTCTCAGCTGCCTCTCGGCCAGCCCCCTCTCCCCGACACCACTGCCCCTTTTCGGCCCCACCCCTACTCCCGACAGTCCACCTATTCCCGCCTCCACTTCTCGGCCACCCCATCCCAATTCTGTCCAACCTCCCGCGGCACATCCACGGACAATGGAAACCCGTGCTATGCACGCCATTTCCAAACCCAAACGACTATTTAACGTGTCCACTTCGATTGGCCTTTCCCCCGTTCCTCGTAATCCGAAAGATGCCTTATCCGATCCTAATTGGAAAAATGCAATGATTGAAGAATATAATGCTCTTATTGAAAATAAGACGTGGAATCTAGTACCCTGGCCTCCTGATGCTAATATTATTCATTCTATATGAATTTTTTGACATGTAAAGAAATCTGATGATTCTTTTGAGAGGCACAAGGCCCGTCTTGTAGGTGATGGAAGGTCTCAATAGGTGGGAGTGGATTATGATGAAACTTTCAGCCCGGTGGTGAAACTAGCGACTATTCAGACCGTTCTCAGTATTGCTTTGTCCATGTATTGTCATCAGCTTGACGTCAAAAATACTTTCTTGCATAGAGACCTTCATGAAACCGTATATATGCATCAACCTATGTGATTCAAGGATTCGATTCATCCAGATTATGTGTGTCTTTTGAAGAAATCACTCTATGGACTGAAACAAGCTCCTCGTGCATGGTACCAATGGTTTGCTAATTTTATATCCTCTATCGGGTTTTCATATAGCAAATATGATCATTCACTATTCATCTATAGCAAGGGTAATGACATAGCATACATCCTACTATATGTTGATGATATCATCCTCACTACATTTTCAAATGCACTTCGTCGATCCATTATGTCACGCATTGCCTCATAGTTTGCTATGAAGGATTTGGGCCCCCTAAGCTATTTTTTGGGCGTTGCTGTTACGAGACATGCATGTGGCTTATTTCTTTGTCAAAAGAAGTACGCCGAAGAGATCTGACCGAGCAGGCATGACGTCTTGCAAACTTGCCTACACACCGGTGGACACCAATTCCAATCTCAGTGCCTCTTCAGGTTCTCTGTATGCCGACTCGACTCACTATCACAGTTTAGCAGGAGCATTATAGTAACTCACTTTCACAAGACCAGATATATACTATGCCATGAAACAAATATGCTTACATATGCATAGCCCGATTGATGCGCATATGAATGCGCTCAAACGTATTCTGCACTATGTACAAGGTACTCTTCACTTCGGTCTCCACCTGTACAAGTCCACACTCACTGGTCTCACCTCTTATTCTGGCGCTAACTGGGGTGGTTTTCCAGACACTCGCCGATCCACATTAGGTTATTGTGTCTTCCTCGGAGATAACCAGCTTTCTTGATCTTCTAAAAGACAACCTACTCTGGCTCGATCCAGTGCCGAAATCGAGTACAGAGGAGTCGTGAATATTTTCTCTGAGTCTTGTTGGATACTCAACCTTCTGCTGGACCTTCACTGCCCAATCCGCAAGGCTACATTGGTCTACTGTGATAATGTCAGTGCGATATATCTCTCCGGCAATCCCGTTCAACATCAGTGCACTAAACACATTGAAATGGATATTCACTTTGTAAGAGAAAAAGTGGCATGTGGATAAGTTCGTGTCCTTCATGTTTCTTCCAGGTATCAAATTGCTGATATATTTACTAAAAGACTTCCGCGCATACTTTTTGATAATTTCCGAGCCAGTCTCAGCGTATGAGAACCTCCCGCTTCGACTGCGGTGTGATAGAATATTTTCAGAATATTCCTGTATCTTTGTATATCTTTTATATTACGTAAATTTATATTTCGATTATAATTAGGAAGATTAGTTACCTAATCTGTAGCCATGTAAATAATATATAACTCTATATATATTATACACAATAATCAATGAAAGGCAAGGAATATATTAATACCGTCAGTACAAAATTAAAAATAGCACTAATCTCAGCCTTTTTGCTCTGTATTATGTGGCAGGTGTTATACCCAGAGAGATTGAGAATCTTCACAAACTGGAGTCAGTTCATTTGCAATATAATAAATTAAGTGGTTCCATACCGGAAGGGCTCTTCAATGTCTCTACGCTAAGAGAGATGACACTTGGTTTCAATAACCTTTCGGGTAGTCTTCCATCTGCTCCAGGCTACTGGCGAACAAATCTACAGCATTTGAATCTTGATGTAAACAACATTGGTGGAGTCATACCCAGCTCAATCTCCAATTCTTCAAATCTAAAGGAGATATATCTTGATGCTAACAAATTCAGTGGTCCGATTCCTAACACATTGGAGGATTTGAGACAGCTTGAAAGCTTGGGTTTGTCCAGTAATAACTTATCATCTCCGCATCTAAGTATCTTAACTTCACTAGTGAGCTGCAGATCTTTGACAGAGTTATCATTAGAGGATAATCCTCTATTTGGTGTTCTTCCAGATTCCGTTGGCAATCTCTCCATTTCTCTTGAACGATTTTATTTATATAGTTCTGAAATTAGGGGCCAGATACCATCCGGATTTGGGAATTTAAGTAACTTAATAACTCTGTCCCTACACGACAATGACTTGACTGGATCAGTACCAAGAACGTTTTGTGATTTACACAATCTTCAAATCATACAGCTTCAGAATAATAGATTAAATGGACGCTTGCCCGAGTGCCTTTGCAATTTGTCATCATTGGGTTATGTCGATTTGTCTAATAATCAAATTTCGGGTCCAATGCCATATTACATCGGCAACGTTACCTCTTTGAGAAATATATATCTAAATTCAAATAGACTCACTAACATACCCATGAGTCTATGGAGCCTAAAAGATCTTTTAGTTCTTCACTTGTCAAACAATTCTATGGTTGGTTCTTTACCTCCTGATTTCGGAAAATTGAATGCCATAACATCCATAGATCTGTCAAGGAATCATCTTTCAGGAAGTATTCCGTCCACAGTTGGAAACTTGCAGAGACTACTTTATCTTTCTTTGGCTTATAATGAGTTACAAGGATCTATTCCGGAATCACTCGGGAACATGATGAGTTTGGAATCGGCGAATCTATCTAATAACATTCTTTCAGGTATGATTCCAAAATCATTAGAGGAACTTAAGTATCTGAAGAATTTCAATGTATCATTCAATAGATTAGAAGGTGAAATTCCAAATAAAGGACCTTTTCTTAATTTCACCTCTCAATCTTCTATGGGAAATGAAGAGCTGTGCGGCAATTTGCTTCTCCAGCCTTGTATGACTAGGTCTTTTCATCATTCAAGGAGAAGCAAATTGCTTCTGATTATACTTGTCCCATTGGGAGCTGCGCTAATGGTACTTGGCTCAATCATTGTGCTTATATTAAGGAGACGTGGGAATAGAAATGTTCCAACTCAAACCGAATCCTGTCCTGCAACGACACTAGTCAGGTATTCATACATTGAAATTGAAAGGGCAACTCAAGGGTTCGACCAATGCAACTTGCTAGGTTGTGGAGGTTTTGGATCTGTTTACAAGGGCATGTTTGCAAACGGGATGACTTTGGCAATCAAAGTGTTCAATTTACAGGTTGAAGGTGCATTAATGAGTTTTGATGCTGAATGTGAAGTTTTACGCAACCTTCGCCATAGAAATCTTACCAAAGTTATCAGCAGTTGTACTAACTTGGATTTTAAAGCATTACTTCTAGAGTACATGCCCAATGGAAGCCTGGAGCAGTGGTTACATTCTGATAATTACTTCTTGAATATGATCCAAAGATTAGACATAATGATCGATGTTGCATCTGCTTTGGAATATCTCCATCATGGTTATGTAACAGTTGTCGTACATAGTGACTTGAAGCCTAGCAATGTCTTGCTAGATGAAAGGTTGGTTGGACATGTGTGTGACTTTGGTCTGGCGAAGTTATTAGGAGAAGGGGAATATATTGCTCATACTAGAACACTTGCAACGATGGGCTACATCGCACCAGGTAACTTTCTTTTTGGTCTTTTATTATCGATTATAAAGTGTTATTGTACATCAAATACTAGTACTTATGCGAGTTTTGATGTAATATAGCTCAGATTTTGTATGAAAAAGATGGTATTGAAAACATCAAAATGTAACTGTCAAACTCTATATTCATGCATACACGATAAAGAAAAAGAAACTTGCAGTAATATCCTTTCAATTAATTTCCTTACTCTTGTTCATCCTGTTGTACCTTCAGTTTGTCAAGTTTTTATCTACTCAAGGTAGATTCAACTATTTTTAATATCTAGCAAATATATAGAGATTATTTTCATTTCTTTATTTGACTCGTCAAGAAACTAATTACTCTGGTAACATTGGATCAGAGTATGGATCAGTAGGATTGGTTTCTAGAAGATGTGATGTGTACAGCTATGGCATTATGCTCATGGAAACTTTCACAAGGAAAAGGCCATATGATGAAATGTTTCAAGAAAATTTGAGCATGAGGAGTTGGGTCATGAATTCACTATGTGCAGCACCAGAGGATATTATTGATGTCAAATTAATGGAACCAGAAGAGATTGGTTTTCAGAAAAAGTTGCATTGTTTGTCCTCTGTTTTGGAGTTGGCATTGCATTGCACAACTGAATCTCCCAATGAAAGATTGAACATGAAAGAAGTCCTGGCAAATATCAACAAGATCAAACTGGAATTCCTCCGCAAATGATGTAGCAAGGTTCACGTATTTTATGTACATATTTTCTAGAATAGATCTAATATTATTCCCTAGCATCCATGCTCCAAAATGGCTGAATGGTGCACTTGGTTGAATGCTGAGTTATTTAGCTAAAGGATCAAGTATCGATTCCCACTTAGTACTTTCTTTTGGTGGTTCACCCATATCCCGGAAATCCTATATTGGCGTCTACCTGAGCTAGTAGCAAAAACTTCCAACACACACAATTGGAATAAGAACTTCGCTATTTCTACGAGTTGTATATAAATCAAGCACTTAACTAAACAGCCACGATTCTATAATAAACAATAAGAAAGTTACTATTCATAAGAGATACAATATTACTTACTTGTACAAAATTGTGGCCAATATGATACCTAACCCATTAGAAATTAGCTCAACTGGCAAGTTTGAAAGCATCGATGAACAGACCATACGTAAAACCCATTTTGAAGTTGTTCAAAAGAGCAATTGGAAAAGTGACCTTAGGCCTACTATAGTAAAACCGGGTCACATATTCGGTAATTAAAACGCACACTACGGCAGCAATGACGTCATTCACTCCTAAAGCTCCAAATGATAGAGAAATTGTCTGGGCCACATAAAATCCACCCAGCAATGATATACCTCCAAACAGTGCCCTTCGTGAAGGGGTTTTGAAGTAATTTTTTGAAATTTCTGGCACTATACGAATAATGTCAATTAGCCGTCGAGGTCCTACTCCATTATCTTGCACAGCTTGAATTCTGAATAACCTTCGTCTTGGAATACATGCCTCATTTGCCCTAATTTTTGATTGGATTAGGGTTGTAGATGTTAAAGCTACAGAATGGGTCATTTGATATCTATGCGATTAAAGCAACTATTGATTGAACATAAGAACATGAAGGGAACCCAATCCTCAATGTCCCGGTTTTTTGTTTTCCTTAAATACCCCTGACAGAACACTAGCAAGGGGCAACACATTAACTAGAGCACTTTTTTGTCCTTTTGGAAATAAAATTATTACTCCCTCAATTTAATTGTTTTAATTTCCTTTTGGTCTCTGTCAAAAAAAAATTATTATTATTTATCGTTGTTACTAAAAATAATTATTTTAAATTATTTATTATTTTAGAAATTTAAGACATAATTAATTATTTTTTCTTCATTTACCTTTTGTCATTATTGAAGATGACACATAAATAGAGTAAATATTTAATAGAGAGAAATTATAATTTAGACATAAATAAGGGCAAAGTAGGTCAAATACTCCTCCTAATTATTATTTCTTAAGGGGCGTGTAAACCAAGAAAATGACAAATAATTTGAGACAGAGTTAGTATAATAAGTTGACAATTCAAACATCATACATGACAAGTTTATAACACAAGATTCAAAAGACATTTTTAATTAAAGACCACAAGATTCAACAGTCTCTCTTTATTTCTAGATTTTATGTCTAATCAAACTAAGACACTTAAATTGAGACGGAGGGAATACTTCATTAATTGTCATTCTTTCCACTCATGTTCACAATAACAATGATTTCTCTTAATTAGGTCTACAATTATAAGATTAAAAATAAAAAAAGGGTTAAAATGTTAACTAAAAAATTATCACTCATAGAAAGGTTGTTTTTTTGACAATTGTGACTTTTGTATTAATATGGTGAAAGTTTTGTGATTTTCTATTAGAAAATATATTATGTGACTTTTGTGGAAAACGTATAGTAGTTATATGACCATGAAATTTACCCGCCTTTGTAGTAGTACAGGGGATTCATGGTACTTGCATTGTCAGACAAATTTGATGGACAATTCCTTTGGACATTGACAAATGCTCAAAGCTTCAAAGTTTGTCAATGCCATTCAATAAGTTCAGTGGATTGATCCCTAAACAGATTGGGAACTTGACTATGCTGTCTTCCTTTATATCTTGGTGCAGGAAGGGTGGTTTTAGTCATCATATTTAATGATTCGAAACGTCCTTTTTGACTGCTACAGCATTTAAATGCCACACTAAACACAACTTGGAGTCTTTAGTTGACTTTAAGAATGAAAGTCTTCACCATTTATGTTCGTTTCGTTTTTTTCCTCAAAAATTTATCTCATTGTCCGTAGTTGTGGAAAGTAACTCCAAGATGTATACCCCAATGGAGATTATCTACAACTAGTATCAAAGTCGGTATCAAGAAATGGAAGACATTTACGATAAGTATTACTACGTCTCAATCTCAAACAAGTTGGAATCGGTTATATGAATCCGCAAAGACCATGTTACCAAGACATTTACGACTAATTATTATGTTAATCATTTGTTATCAGAAACAATATCCCTGTGAAGAATGAGACAACATGCAAACAGTACAAAATAGAAGTTCCTAGGAAGAAACAAAAGGAGAACTTTGAAACATTTATATATGTCCCAAATCCTCACTACTACTTCTAATTGCCAAGTTCTATTTTTAAAGCAATGACACTCATGGAGAGATCCTTCTTCTATTCTCAACTAGCATACTTTTTGCTTCAATATGTAGTGACTAGTTCAGCCATCAAGATTGAAACCGACATCGTTACTGAACAATTACCTCTTCTTTCCTTGAAATCTCATATCATTTCTGACCCTTTTCAGCTCTTGGCCAAAAGCTAATACTTCTGTTTGCAATTGGATCGGAGTCACTTATGGCTCTAGGCACCATAGAGTGACTTCCTTGAACATCTCCAACATGGGTCTAACAGGAACCATTCCGCAATATTTTGGAAACCTCACATTTCTTGTTTCTCTTGACTTGACAAGCAACAATTTCTATGGCAATCTGCCTCAAGAAATGGCTCATTTGCGTCAACTAGAATTTGCTAGATTGAGTTGTAACAACTTTAATGGTGAAGTTCCTTCTTGGTTTGGTTTCTTACCTCAACTTCAAGTTCTTACTCTTAGAAACAATAGGTTTACTGGTTTAGTCCCGTCTTCACTTTCTAACATTTCTAATCTTGCAACTTTGGATTTAGCCTTCAATGCTTTAGAGGGACAGTCCCGAAAGGCATTGGGAATCTTAAAATTTTGAGGGGTTTAAACCTTGGAAGTAACAATCTAACAGGTTCTGTTCCTCCATCCTTCTCAACTGCCACAAAGCTGGAAAAATTGGTTCTTTCTAACAATTTCCTTCATGGAAGCATCCCAAATGGGATCGGTGATCTTCAGAACCTGAACTGGTTGGCTATAGAAACTAATCAGCTTACAGGTTCTATACTGTTCTCAATTTTCAATATTTCCACGCTTGAGACTATTGGATTTTCCGAAAATGGTTTAGCTGGTAATCTCCCTGTTGATTTATTTGAGCATCTTCCAATACTCAAAGGGCTTTATCTTTCCTTTAATAAGCTACAAGGTCATATGCCACAAAGCTTGTCAAGATGTTACGAACTTCAGCTATTGTCTGTCGAATAATGAATTTGATGGACCGATACATAGTGAAATTGTGATGTTAAGTAACTTGCAGGCCTTATATCTTGGATTTAACCGTTTCATAGGTATGATACAAGTCTTCCGTTTCTACGAGGTCTTTCTTATTTCCTTTTTTAACCTACTTATACAAGATGCTGTCACATGATTGCAGGAGAAATACCACAGGAAATTGGGGATCTTGTTAATTTGCTGATGATAGGCATGGAGAAAAACCAGCTTACAGGCCCTATACCCAAGTCCATATTCAATATTTCCTCACTACAACTTCTATTGCTGCAGAACAACAATCTAACTGGATCATTACCAAGGGAGATTGGAAATCTTACTATGCTTCAAGGTCTATATCTTGGTGAAAACATGCTTACAGGTATGCAGACTATAAAACTTGAACGTTTTCTACACTAAAATACCTAGCTAAAGATCATTAATTGGTATTATATAACTTTGGCAGGTGAAATACCAAAAGTGGTAAGCAATCTCGTTGAGTTGGAGGACTTTGTTTTGGGGAGTAACAGATTCAGTGATTCATTTCCAATGGAGATTTTCAACATCTCAGGACTGACATTGATTTCTCTTACAGATAATACTCTATCGGGAACCCTTCCATCGAATATAGGTTCTATGCTTCCCAACGTTGAACTTCTTTATCTAGGTGCCCTAACGAACCTTGCTGGGACTATTCCGTATTCCCTCTCAAATTGTTTAAAACTAACTGTTCTAGACCTTTCTCTGAACAAACTCTCCGGCTCGATTCCCAACTCTCTTGGAGATTTGACACTTCTAGAGACTGTAAACTTGATGGAGAACAATTTAACCAGTGACCAGTCTTCTCAAGAACTTAGCTTCTTAACTTCATTGACAAATTGCAGAAATCTAAAAGAACTGAGTTTTTCCTTTAACCCTTTAAATGGTATGCTTCCAGCCTCAGTTGGGAACCTTTCAACTTCTCTTGAAAATATTTTAGCTTCTAATTGCCAAATTAAAAGTGGAATTCCAAATGAAATTGGGAATTTAAGCGGCTTAATATCCTTGTTTCTATATGGGAACAGCTTGACTGGATCGATTCCCGTGACACTTGGCAGCTTAGGCGGGCTTCAGCAATTGTCTTTAGGTAACAACAGACTAAAAGGATCTATTGGAGATAGCCTATGTAAATTGCAGAACTTGGGTAACATAGTCTTGGGTGAAAATCAATTCTCAGGACTTGTTCCTAAATGTTTAGGGAATGTTACTTCCCTTAGGGACATAAAACTCAATTCCAACAGATTGAGTTCCATTATACCATCAAGCTTAGGTAACCTCAAAGATCTTATGGAGCTCGACTTATCGTCTAACAACATGAGTGGTTCTTTACCTGCAGAAATTGGAAATCTAAAGGCTGCACTTCGTATAGATCTTTCGCAGAATAAATTTTCAAATGGTATTCCAAGAGAAATTGGAGACCTGCAAATCTGTACCACTTAGCCTGTTCAACATTTCATCGTTACAACATTTGGTTCTGACAAACAATAGTTTGTCCGGAAACCTTCCTGTCGATATATGCTTGAATCTCCCAGAACTTACTGTGCTTGCTCTTTCTGACAATGAATTTGATGGTCAGATTCCTTTGGGAATCGACAAATGCTCAAAGCTTCAAATTTTGTCATTGTCATTCAACAAGTTTAGTGGATTGATACCTAAAAAGATTGGGAATCTGAATTTGCTATCTATTTTATATCTTGGTCGCAATGACTTGAAAGGTGAGGTATACATATTTGTTTTTCTCGTTCCTTCTTGTGCATACATAAAAACTATTTCCCGAGTCATGTATGTGCTCCTGAAAATGGACTTTCTGTTTATGATCTAATTTGCAGGTGAAATTCCAGACGAGATTGGAAATCTCCGTAATCTAGCGATATTGGATGCACAGAACTGTAGCCTAAGTGGTCCTTTACCATCTTCTATAAGTAACTTAACTTCACTTCACTTTAATCGCTCAACCTTTATGCCAATAAGCTCTCTGGAACATTGCCCCGGGATATATGTTTGAACATGCCTGATCTCAGAGCACTCGATCTTGGGAATAATCTATTCAGTGGAAGCATTCCAAAAGAATTTGGAAACTGCACTTCACTTTCTGACTTCTTCCTAAGAGAAAACAACCTAATAGGTATCATCTTGTCATTTTCTTTTTCCAGAATTTGGTATATGTTGATATGCTTTTCATAGCCTAATGAGTTACCTAATATGTCATCAGGTGAGTTGCCAAGGGAGATTGGTAATCTTTTCAATTTGGGAAGATTAGATTTGCATTACAATTTCTTAAAAGGTCCTATTCCATCTACAATACTCAACATGTCAAACATAAAGGGAATTTCATTTTTGGGCAACTTCTTTACAGGAAGTCTTCCACCAGATACAGGACTTGGCCTTCCTAATCTTGAAGAACTTTATCTTGGTTACAATAACCTTACTGGAGCCATCCCTAATTCTCTTTCAAATGCTTCCAACATTTTCCAGCTCGGAATTGGATACAATAACTTTTCTGGTCCTTTTCCAAGGTCATTTGGTAATCTAAGACTTCTACAGTACCTAAACGTGAACGACAATCATTTCACAAGAGAGCCTTCATCACTTTCTTCAATTCCTTGACAAATTGCAGACTTTTAAAACAACTATGGATAGATTATAATCCACTCAATGGAAATCTTCCTTCTTCTGTTGGAAATCTCTCGAGTTCTCTTGATTACGTTTATGCTGCTTATAGTGAAATCAAAGGCAGCATTCCCAGTGAGATTGGAAATTTAAGTGGTTTGTCTTTCTTGTTTCTTCAAGGCAATTACTTGAGTGGATTCATTCCAAGAAGAATAGGGAATTTAAAGAATCTTCAAGCATTGAATTTGTATGACAACAAAATGACAAGTGGGCCGATCCTTGAGGAAATCTGCAATTTGAAGAATTTAGGATTCTTGAGCTTGGGAAATAATGAGCTTTGTTGTTCCATGCCAGCATGTTTAGGAAAATTACATCTCTTAGATACGTTTACCTAGGTTCCAACAGATTGACTTTTAGCATACCTCCAAGCCTGTGGAACCTCAATGATCTCTTGCATCTTGACGTGTCCTCGAATTTCTTGAGAAGCTCTCTACCTCCAGAAATTGGAAATCTGAAAGTCGCAACGTTGCTGAATATATCGAAGAATCAAATCTCAGGAAATATACCGAGCACAATCGGAGGCAGGCAGAATATGGCTGAACTTTCTTTTGCAGAAAACAGACTAGAAGGGCCTATTCCGGAGTCATTGGGGAACATGGTCGCCTTGGAATCATTGGACTTGTCTCATAACAAGCTCTCTGGTGGCATTCCTAAATCATTGGTTTCTCTTTCACATCTAAACTATCTCAACGTATCTCACAACAGATTGAGTGGTGAAATTCCAACTGGAGGTCCTTTTGCAAACTTTTCTTATGATTCGTTCCTTTCAAATGAGGCATTATGTGGTGCTTCTAGGTTGCAGATACCAGCATGTAGGTCTAATTCTCCTCACAGGAAAAGAAAAAAGAAGGCGCTACTTATTGTGTTGATCTCACTGGTGGCTGCTTCAATCATAATGCTCTCACTCACGCTCACCGTGTTTTTGGTGATTAGAAGTCGAAAGAGGAAAACAATCATTGCTAGTCATCAGGTGGATTCCTCTCCAGCCACAGTACATAGAAGAGTTTCATACCATGACCTTCAACAAGCGACCAATGGATTCAGTACAAGCAACTTGCTAGGCTCTGGAAGTTATGGATCTGTTTACAAAGCAACATTTGGGACTACTATAGTGGCCGTTAAGGTATTCAACTTGCAAATGGAAGGGGCATTCAAGAGTTTTGATACAGAATGTGAAGTCTTGCGCAATCTTCGTCACAGAAATCTGACCAAAGTCATCAATAGTTGCTCCAGAGTTGACTTCAAAGCCTTGGTATTAGAGTACATGCCTAATGGAAGCCTAGATGATTGGCTTCATTCCGAGAATTGTTCCTTACATATCATGCAGAGAGTAGAAATAATGATTGATGTGGGATCAGCATTAGACTATCTCCATCAAGGCTATTTTGTTCCCGTCGTTCACTGTGACTTAAATCCTAGCAATGTCTTGCTCGATGAAGATATGGTTGCACATGTGAGTGACTTCGGCGTAGCAAAGTTATTAGGGGTAGGAGAAAGTATTGCACAAACAAAAACACTTGCAACCATTGGGTATATTGCACCAGGTAACAATCATGTCAACATACTTCATTTCTCCTTCAAATTTCAACCATTTGAAAAATACCATATTCTCTTGATATCTTGTTTTATTTCAATGTAGAGTTTGGATTGGAAGGATTAGTATCTACAAGGTGCGACATTTACAGCTACGGTATCATGTTGATGGAAACCTTTACGAGAAAGAAGCCAACGGATGAAATGTTTGCTGAAAATTCAAGCCTGAGGGAGTGGATAAGACAATCATGGCCACGAGCAATGAACGAAATAATAGATCCTGAGCTAATGATACCAGAGGAGAAGAACAAAACAAGAAAAGTGCAGTGCTTATCATCCATCATGGAATTAGCTCTGAGGTGCACTGCAGATATGCCAGAGGAAAGAGTGAATATCAAACGTGTACTTGCTCAACTAAAGACTCTAAGAACTATGTTGGAAAATGTAATAACGCACTAAAGGATTGAGGAAGATGGTTGTATATTTTTATAGTACTCTCAAGTTGTTGAATTGTATTCCTGATGAACATATGAAGTCTTGAAGACCTCAATATCTTACTTTAGATACTTCATGTCTTGCTGAGGTTATTTAGGGCCACCATTCAATTGGGAGATATAAAATAGTTGATAACTATCTCACAGGGCAAATTTTATTGTAGTCAATTCCCTCCTTCTGACTGAAACCCTTTGCAACCAATCTCGCCTTGAATCTAGCTTTCACTTCATGAATTCTCTCTTTCTTTCTGTAGACCCATTTGCATCCAGCTGTCCTCTTTCCCTTTTTCCTTTTCACTAAGACCCTTGTCTGATTCATCTCTTCAGTCATGGCTAACTGTCATTGTGCAGCATCCTTGCCACTAGAAGGTCATATGTATCCACAAGTTCTTTATTCTTCAGCCGTCAGAAGTCTAATATATGCACTAGACCTGATATTGCTCACGCAATCGGTGTTGTCAATAGGTTTCTTGAAAATCCTGAAAAAGAACACTGGGAAGAAGTCAAGTAGAAACCCAGGTACCTGAGAGGTACTATAGGAGACTGTTTGTGTTTTGGAGGATCTAATCCAATCTTGAAGGGCTATACTGATGTTGATATGGTAGGTGACATTGATAACAGAAAATCCACTATTGGATATTTGTTTACCTTTTCATGGGGAGCTATATCACGGCAATCGAAGTTGTAGAAGTGTGTCGCACTATCTACAACTGAAACATAGTACATTGTCGCTGCCGAAGCTGGTAAGGAGATGATATGGATGAAGCGGTTTCTTTAAGAGCTTGGCTTGCATCAGAAAGAGTATGTCATCTATTGTGACAGTCAAAGTGCAATAGACCTGAGCAAGAACTCCATGTACCATGCAAGAACGAAGCACATCGATGTAAGATATTACTGGATTCGCGAAATGGTAGAGAATGTATCTCTACAAGTCTTGAAGATTTCTACAATAGAGAATCCTTCAGATATGCTGACCAAGATGGTACCAAGGAACAAGTTCGAATTGTGCAAAGAACTTGTCGGCATGAACTCAAGCTAGAAGTCCGGTGTTATCTCCTTCCGGTGAATGGGTCTGGAGGGGGAGATTGATGGGGTCCATACCCATTATACATTAACGAAAAAGAAACAAAAATGAAATGGAGGAAGAAATTTGATTGGCCACATAAGGAGGTGTGGCAAGTTGCGTAACAAATTGTGGGCTGCAGGACGTTGCAATTTGCAATTGCAAGAAAACAAGAGTTCTGATTGGTTGATTTGGCAGCAAGATTCCTACAAATAGGTGCCTCTGTCTTCTCATTTTGTACACCAACGGAAAGAGAGAAAATAGAGGGAGTTTCACATAGAATAGTATGAGGAAAATAGAGTGTGAGCAATATTGTAGGGAAGTGGGAAAATCAAAAGATGATTATTTCTTTTGAGTGTGTGGTGGTCTTCGGAGCATTGTACTCGGACTAGTAGTATAAAATTACTCATTATAGTGGATTACTTTGCTCCTCTCAGGCCCGTGTTTTTTTCCTTTATTCAAAAGGGTTTCACGTAAAAATCTTAGTGACACTATTGCTCTTTTGTTAATTACCGTATCTCGTTGTTACCGTGAATATTATTTCTGTGGCTGTTTTTTTCCCAACACAAGATACCTAGCTGAAAGATTCTTTCAGGTGTAGTGGGAATCACCCACCTAATAGTGAGAAGAATATCATAAAGCCAACTGAAATTTGGATGACCCTTCGACTACCCACACGAGTACTTCCAAGAAATCCAACATTCTCACTGTTGCCATAAAAGATACTACATGTTAAGCCGAGAGAAAAAAAAATGGAACATAAAAGTAATATCGGACGAGTTGAATTACTAACATAGAAACTGTACATCCAGTAACTGTCCCAAATAGGATACCGATACCCTGCAAACAAAAGTTCAGTATCAGTCTGTAGATCTCCCTGAACTTCACATGATATGGGGCTTTCCATGATTCAATCTTTTTTTCGAGACAGACAACTATTAATATTGGAATTGGACATAAAACAGGTATATAGGATTCATATAATTTCTTTCAAGATAAAATGTTTGTAACAAACTACTGCACAAACCTGCCAGCCAATGTCACGGCTCAGAACTTGCTAAGCGAGATGCTGCTTTATATCCTCCAGTTGACTGCAGACAAAAAGAGTAACTCTTAGCTATGTACAAAATGGCAGAAATATGACCAATATGTCAATTTTACTCGGAGCATATAAAAGTAGTAAAACCTCAATCAAGACTACAAATAAAAATATAGTAAATAAATTAAAGAGTATAGGGAATAGAGGCAACCCAACCGTTTGGTATCATAACAACAACAACAATAACATATCCGTTTGGTACCATAAGTTCGTTAAAATGCACCACCAACAACCCAACAGAGAACTAACAAGGGTAGCTTTTTTTCTAATAGGAACGAAAGAATTGCACCACCAACAACTATCCCTGATGCCATGTAAAGGGTTTTTGTTACCAATTTTCCTCTTCCAAAATCCCTATTAAACAACACAAAATTAAAAACGTATAAACAAGACTTTCTCGCAGTTGGGTGAGAAGTAGTTGTTGCAGATGGCAATTCTTTTTCTGTATCCTATTCACGTCAGTTTTAATATTCAACTTTTTAATGACTTAAATTGTACTCATGTTATTTCTTGATGATCCAGTTTTGGTTTGGTTGTGTGTGTGTGTGTGTGTGTGTTTGTCACAGTCACCAATTTCTTTAACTTTACTTCCAATTTATACACAGACGTTTCAGTTTGATCTAATTTTCTTATAACTTTCTCAACAAACTTCAAATGGAAGACTAATTCTTGAAACGGGTCTTCAAAAAATAAATGTAATATACTTGGGGAATGTATATCCTAGGCATTCAAAACATAGTGAAGAGAGAAGAAGGAAATAGTTTAACTGATCTTTGGTTCTGTTAAGTTGGAGCTCCAACTTTCTGAGCTAATTAGTTGTGAGAAAATGGGAAAACAAGGGTTCTCCTAGAGGTCGTCGAGTGGAGAACCAGGATTTAGATATATCATTTGGGGTTAAAGAACATGAATTTCGAAGTTTAGATATGCAACACGGAGGTGATCCTCCTATAGGAAGAAGGTTATCAGGGGGAAAGTTCAATTGGGACAAAGTATTTTTGGCGAAAGGGTTGAAAAATGACTCTGCAAAGTTCACTCCTTGTAAAGGAGCTTATGCTGGGAAAAGGCAAATGTGGTGGCTGCATAGACATATTAAGTCTAATGTTTTCACATTATTGTTAATGGGCTTTCTTTACCTTTTGGATTCTCTTTTGTTCTCGATTTTTGACCTCGCAATGCTTCAGAATAATTTTTCTTTACAAGGCTCAAGTAAGGGAAAGGTATGACATTGTGATTCCCAGATAGCTTTGATATAGAGCAATGCTAAAGTGATAAGCGAACTATGATTTTTACTGAAGTGCTAATCTTTATACTGAATGGAACATGTAAACATGTATTTCTCAGAATAGTATGAGCTATATGAGGTGATTTATTTTAATTTGCTATCTAATTTTGTACCTGAAGGTGGAAATGATACCGAGGACAGAAAAAGAAGGTCCCATAAAGCTGTATGAAAGGCTTCTTAATCTGGCTGTTTCTTCTATTGCAGAGGTTGTTGTCATACTCAACCTGATTAACTTCATTTGAAAATTGCATTTAGAACAATAGTCATTGACGATCTTAACATCTACTATCTTTTATTTGCTTTCTTTAAATTTCTGCAGAGGGAATTTAAACAAGAGTCATCAAACTTATGGGAGGAGCCATATCCTCAGGCATCATCTTGGAAACCTTGTGCAGATAAACCTAGTCCACATGGTAATAGGATATCTTTTTTCTCTTATGTGTAGTTTGGTCATGCATGAATTATGTTGTTTACTATATCACAATGCGTCTTTAATCTGTTCAATTTCTCATATTTGAAAATGTGATTCTCCCTTTAAATGTTGAATTCCCTTATAATTGTTTAAAGTTGTCAGGGCAGGGAAATCTAGAAACATCACTGGTTATATATTGATCAGTGCAAATGGAGGACTAAATCAACAAAGAGTTGCTGTAAGTGTATAAACTTTTTTTCCCTTTTTACTCTTAGCCGAGCTTACAGTTGAATCTACTTGACAGGACTGGTATATTTGCTTATTCTTGAAGAGATCATGAAATGAAACTTTGTAATTGTGCGTGCAGGTCTGCAATGCTGTCGCTGTAGCATCTCTCCTAAATGCCACTTTGGTCATTCCCAAGTTTCTTTATAGCAATGTCTGGAAGGATCCAAGGTTCGATATTTCCATCTGATTCTAATTGTCCCTCTAGTTATTCATATACCCAATAAAAGAGGAAATTGTTTTACACCCTACAAAAGAGTAAAGTTGGGGAAAGCCAAACTTTATTTGTGCACCTAGAGTTTGTAGGATGTACATATCAAAGAGTTTTCAGAATCTATATTGTTTTAGTTACAGCTTTTATAATCTCTACGAAATGCTTTTTTTCGTGAATTACATTTAATGGGTTGATTTGAAGAAATTGTATCGCGCTTGAACTCTATTACCTTTTGGGGGCAATTGAGCTTCAACTTTTCTACAGAAGATCCTTTTCTTGTTTTGTCATATATCTTTGGTTTGATAGACATTGACTCTCTTTTATGATTGTATTGTTATTTTTTTCTTTGCATTGGTTATTTGCTACTTGCAAAATTATCAGTAGCCAACATCCCTTCCATCACTTAGCTTCACTTAACAACAAGCTTTTGACACCCTTTTCTTTCTGAGTACAGCCAGTTTGGGGATATATATCAAGAGGACTATTTCATGGATATGTTGAAGGATGAAGTTAATATTATTAAGGAGCTCCCTCCTAATCTAAAGCTTCTAGATGTGGAAGCAGCTGGAAGTCTTGTATGTTTTCTTCTTTAGTTAGAAATTTGGGGCATGAAATTGTATTGACTTGGAGGATAACATATGATACCTTTCACCTTGCTTAGATAACTGATGCAGATCTTTCAAAGGAAGCTACACCTGATGAATACATCAAGAAGATACTTCCCCTCCTCTTACGCAATCGAGTTGTTCACTTTCTTGGATATGGAAATAGACTCGGCTTTGACCCACTGCCTTATGAAATTCAGGTGAAGGGCATTCTTTAATTGTTCAATTGGCTATAGGGTAGATGTAAGTTTGGTATAGCATCTGCAAGTTAATGTCTAGTTTGTGCTTCAAATGCTTCAGACATTGTAAAAATTATCAATGACGGTATGTTAGTTTTTTGTTGGTGTTTATGGTACAACTTTTTATATTGTTGCAGAGACTAAGGTGCAAGTGCAACTTCCATGCCTTAAAGTTTGCACCAAAGATCCAACAAACGGGTTCTTTACTAGTTAGGCGGATTCGGAGATATGATTTTGCAAGGAGCACATTGGATAAGCAACTTCTTGGAAACTTAATCCCGCATGCTCCCTTGGGGTCTAACCATCATGCAGCAGAAGGCCCTTCTAAGTACCTTGCTTTGCATTTAAGGTTTGAGATTGATATGGTAGCCTACTCTATGTGTGAGTTTGGTGGTGGGGAAACCGAGAGAAGGGAACTGCAAGCTTACCGAAAAGTCCATTTTCCTTTAGTCCTTGAGCGTCTGAAGGAATCAAAGTAAAGTTTCTGCAGTACAGCAGTTTCACCATTTGGTTTGAGATAGTTTGTGTGATGGTTCAATCGACCATATTTTGATAATTTCTGCAGGCCTCTTTCTCCGGAGGAGCTAAGAAAGATGGGCAAATGTCCATTGACACCAGAAGAAGCAGCACTAGTTCTCGCTGGCCTCGGTTTCAAGCATGGAGCATACATCTATCTTGCTGGTTCTGACATATATGGAGGTCAATCAAGGATGCAAGCTTTAACTACCCTCTACCCCAACCTAGTGACCAAGGAAGATCTTCTCACACCAAGTGAACTAGCACCATTCAGAAACTTTTCTTCTCAAGTAAGCTGCTGCTTTTTTATAGGGATGAAGATACACACACACGCACATTATGTGTGAGTCTTAACAACAAAAGCTATCACTTTTAATGCAGCTTGCGGCATTAGACTTCATCGCATGTGCAACATCCAATGTATTTGCCATAACGGACTCTGGAAATCAGCTATCATCACTCGTGTCAGGGTTCAGAACATATTATGGTGGTGGTCATTCTCCTACATTGAGGCCTAGCAAGAAGAGGCTTGCTGCAATTTTGTCAAGAAAAAAGACCATTGGATGGCATAGTTTCAAGGAGAAGATCAGAAAGATGATTGATGAAGGTCAGAGAGTGCATGTAAGAAGTTTTGGTCGTAGCATTTATCGACACCCCAGATGCAAAGAGTGCATGTGCAGGCATTAGGGTGGTCAGAGTTTTCTCCAAACAACTCAAATTTCATGTCCAACACTGAATTGTTGTGTAAAAAAGAGTACTAAAAGTTGGTCCACTTTTGTATCAAATTCCAGGGAGGGGAAGCTGCAGAAGGATAGGAAATTTGTTCCTTGCATACAGTGACTAATTTTTGGTGAATAAAAAGCATATTTGTCGTTGCAATTCCTTCTTACCTTTTTGTCATCACTAAAAATTTAGGGAGAAAAAGCTTGATAAGGTAATCGAGAAAAGAGCAGATGGAGTAAGAGTAACTGAAACAAAACTTTCTTATAAGAAGATCTCTTCATTATGCCAAAATAGGCCTTGACATTTATGACTACAAATAAATGAATAAATATTCATGTCAACTGATGTCTACTTCCTAGGATTTCATCACAACTGCTTGCTTTTCTTCTACATAGAGTTCTTCATTTCCGTTCATCTCCTGTCCTTTGATCCAAAATATTATCATTAGGGGTCACGACCCTGAGCTAGGATGAGATCAAACTCTTCTCATTTTTCACTTTAAACTCCTTCCCTTTAATCCAAAAAATGTATCTTTAACACGATCATGACGGTGGAAAGAAGCGATTGAGATTAAAAGGGAGAGTGTAAAACTCTTCATTTCGACTATCCCCCTTGAAAGTCCTGAACTTCACCCACCATGGCATTCCCCTATCTTTGGCACTGTCCTTGTACTCCAGTGTATTGTCCAGAAATACAGAAACCATCAAAGCCACAGTTGGGGAAGACAGAAAGATAGTGTTGAGAAAATCATTGAACTGCATATTTCCAAGAGAACCAGATATCAGTTATTAATGACTTTATAGAAAATTTACAAGTTCAGAACTTAACTATAATATACTTGACTCACCCATCCAGCTTTAGTGTGAGCAGGGCCATGCAAAGCAGCAGTGGTGTATTCCCTGAAGTACTCAGGAATAGAAAACCCGAGGAAGAGAGAAACGCCAACAATGAAGAGGTTTCTCATTGAGTTCATGTTTGTGAACTGCAGAAATGACAATCCCACAGAAGCTGGACATAAAAGAAATGTTTATCAGAGTAGGGGAACATAAAGAAAGAAATCTGCATATTGAAGTCCTAGGAGTGAGTTACTAAGCATTCTCACCGACAAGACCGAACAAGACACAATATACAGCAGCAAATATTGGGAAAGGTATTGATGCAAATAATGCTCCAAATTTGCCTACAAATGTCAAAATAATGGATTATTATGAGGAACCAAGTCAAGACTTGCTGAAAGATTCTTTCAGGTGTAGCGGAATCACTCACCTAACAGTGAGAAGAAGATCATAAAACCAGCTGAAATTTGGATAACCCTTCGGCTACCCACACGAGTACTTCCAAGAAGTCCCACGTTCTCACTGTTGCCATAAACGATATGTTAAACCGAGAGAAAAAACAGAGCAAAAAAGTAATATAGAACATGTTGAGAGTTACTAACATAGAAACTGTACATCCAGTAATTGTCCCAAAAAGTCCACTAAACAGGATACCAATACCCTGTAAACAAAAGTTCAACATCAGTCTGTAGATCTCCCTGAACTTCACGTAATATGGGGCTTTCCATGATTCAATCTTTTTCGGGAGGAAATTATGATTACTAATTACTGCACAAACCTGCCAACCAATGCCACGACTCAGAACGTGAGCTGGGGGTGGTGTAGCACTTGCTAAGCGAGATGCTGCTTTATATGCTCCAGTTGACTGAAGACAAAAAGAGTAAGACTTTAGCTGTGTACAAAATGGAAGAAATATGACCAATCCATCAATTTTTATTCAGAGCATAAAAGTAGTAAAACCTCAATCAAGGAGACAAGTGTAGCAGCCATCATTCCAAAAGCATGACCAGCATCAAAAGTAGGAGCACCCCACTGAAGTGGATATGGGATTTTTATCCTGAATACCAAAGTGGAAATAGATTAATTCCTTCAATCTTTAAGCCTCTAAAATGTGTTATTTATCACACCCACTGCAAACTCTACAATGTCTAGGCATTGAATTTTGCAGCTCGGATATACATTCTACATTATTCATCTAAAAAGTAATAAGTAAAATTGGATATCAACCATGGTGCAGTTGAAATGAGGTTTGCTCTATCAGTGCGGCAGTGTTTTTGGGTAGTCACTGGGTGATGTCTGTATGCACCACTGGCCGTTAGAAGGTGTGCATAAGCCCAAATAACCGTGACTGACATAATTAGAGCAAATCGTTCCATCACCGGCAGTTGCCTGAACTGGAAGTTTTTCAAATACTGTGCAGAAAATGAATAATCATCAGGCAGCCATTTTGAAGTGCCCTTGCATTTACATATATGAAAGAGAAAACAGAAAAGTTTGGAAATAACACTCTCTTTTAATGTTTCTCCTTGTTGTAAAACAAGACTGATGGCAGAAACATGAATTTAGCTGCTCACATACGAAAGAAAAAAAACTAACAGATTTTGGACAAAACAATGCAGACTTAAAGGTCCAAGAAAGTGACATACCTGAGAGAGGATTACAAATAAAATGAACATAGGTACACCGATTTCCACACACTCCCCAGCCTGTTAATAAAATTGCGCAAGCACAAAACAATAGTCAGTGTAAGCTAACCAAAGCATACAGCATTATGCATGATACAATTGAATATAACAAAAGCTTCACTTAAATCCTTAAACCTACCAGCGGGAAACCCTTGTCGAAAAGACCAAATCCTGCCAGAGCAATTACCGGAACCATTCCCACAGGGCTGAAAAATCTGTTAAGTATTCAGCAGGTCAGTATGTTGAAGCCATAAACATGAGAAACAGTACATTATGAGTGAAAAGATATTTCATCTTTGGGGATAATTTGCACCTGGAACAAATAGCCCAGAGTTGACTATAGCCCAAAATTATCTGAACACTTGATGCTACTATCAGTGCTCCCTGAATTGCTCTCATTGTACTTAGGAATCTCTAGAAATGAGGATAAAAAAACAAACATAAAGAAATACTGTGAATTTTCTCTAGAAGAATATTTATAAGTCAAGAAATGGTAACTAAATGTGCACTCCCTTAAAGGGATTTGTAAGATGATTTTGCTTGAAATGGATGCATATTTAGTTAATCACACACAAACTACATCATTGTTATCAGCAGTACGACGCAGTTGAGATAAATCCGATCGATAAACTACATATATCATACTGAATACTTAATCAACAAAATCAGCTACTATTCCCAGAGCACTTACTTCATGAGGATCAGTAATCCTTGTCAATGATGAATCATGGATTATGGAAATTATCGGAACCGCAAAAGCCCATGACCCTCCAATTACAGTAGGTAAACGGGTTCCAAATAAAGTCTGTAGGAGTGTATTGATTCCTTCAATAAAAAGCAAGGTTTGCACCACCCTCACTTTGTCACCCTGACATTTAAGTATCAAAAATCCCATCAAACAAGAGAGCTTCCAAAATCAGAAAATAATAAAAACCAACACAAGTCTACAGATTATTTCATACTAATATACTCCCTCCATTCATTTTTACTTGTCCACATATACTAAAAATAAATTTTCACTTTTACTAACAATTTTATTTTTAGTGTTCTACTAAAAATAAATTCACTTTTACTGACAATTTTATTTTTCGTGTTTTACCCCTTAACATTAACTACTCATTCACCTAATCATTTCCCAAATCTATAGAAACTATACATCATTAATATGAATATTATACTCCCTCCATCTAAAATTATTTGTCATGATTGCTAAAAATAGTTGACTCAAATTATTTGTCGTTTTTGAAGTTTAAGGCATAATTATTTATTTTTTCTCCAAATAAAGTAATATTTAATGAAGAGAGATTATAACTTAGTCATAAATAAGGGTAAAATAGGTCAAATACACATCCTAATTAATATTTCTTAAGAGGAGTGTAAACCAAAAAAACGACAAATAATTTGAGACGAACGAAGTAGTAAAATATGCACTTCATTTATTATTTCTTAAAGAGCGCGCAAAGTCCATATTGGACAAGTAAAATTGAATGGAGGGAGCAGTTTTTCTCCAAGTCCATTGAAATTCAAGTCTAAGTAATTTAATGCCCATAAAAGGTTCAGTTGATTCTTTTGACTTGTAAAAATGTTTTTCTTAATCATGAAGGACTTGTTAAATGATTTTCCATTTCCAATCAATTTAAAAACATGAACTTTGGCAGGAAAAAACAAAACAACATGAAAAGTTCAGCAAAAACTAGCTTACATCATTTCCACCCATCAAAGGAACAAGAAATGAAGGAATCATAACAGCAGTTCCCAATGCCAAGATATAATGCTGAAAGCCCAAAGCTATAGCTTCCCCTGTTCACTCATACAAATTCACTTCTCAGATTCATCTCATGCAAAACACATAGCAACAACAACATACCCAATGTAATCCTACAAAGTAGGGGTATGGGGAGGGTAGTGTGCGCAGACCTTATCCCTACCTTGAGAGGTAGAGAGGTTGTTTGTGAAAGACCACGCAGATCTTATCACTAACTTGAGACTTGGGAGGTAAAGAGGTTGTTTCTGAAAGATCTCCGCTCAAGCAAAACACAATAAAAAATCAAATAATAATACTAAAAATGATAACAACAAGCTCATTCAGTCATAAAGATTCAAACTTTTTCATACCCCAAGAAGGATTAGAGTCAATACAGTACTCCAAACCCTGAAGCTGGTCCATTGGAGGATGACTAATTTCTTCAGGTTTAGGTGGAGCTGCCATTGCTTAAACACTATTTTTTAAAAAATAAAAACTTAAATGGGTATCCAAAAAATGAATCAAGAATGATGTATGCTAGTCCAATTCAAGTGGGGTTTTAGTGAATCAATGAGATAACAAAGTTAAAGCTGTACACAAAGAAAAAAGCAACAAAAAAAAAGGTAATTGGAGAGAGAGGAAGTAAAAGATAGAGAGAGAAGTTAAGGTGATGTGATGTGTATCTGCTTATACATATAGAGAGAAGAAAGAAAAGATTTAGCAGTAGCAGCACCTGCAACCCACTATTTGAAAGTGAACTTTTACTTTGATTAAGGTTAATTTATGTGTTGTTTGTCTTTGATTGTGAGAGTGAACTTTTTCGTTTATTTCCGAAAATGTCCCCTGAAGGAACTTCCAAAGACACCTCATATGTTACCGTTACTTTCTGTTATTTGCTTGACTGTACTTTTTTCTGCACCTTTCTTAATTTTTCATCTTTTAACCCAAACTTCATTAAAACTAGGTGTGCTTTTCTTACATGAATTAGATTATATTATACGTTAATGTTTACTTGAGATAGCAATTTAGTTACACTATTTTACCATAATACCAATTAACGTTCATAGAATTTACTTATATTTATCTTATGAGTAATTAATATAGGGTGTAAATAGTTTTTACTGTTGCAAAGAACTTAAACTCTTAGAAAATATTGTTAGTGGAACACATGAATTTTGATTTTGATTTGAAAGCAGACAAAATATTTGGGAAGTTCTGACAAGAAAATATATTTGAAATATAAAATCGATTTCTCTTTCAGTTTAGATGAATCTGCTGCATAAGACAGAAAGGGAAATAGATGGTAGAAATCATACTCGTCTCAAATTATCTATCGTATTTACTATAAATAGTTGACTCAAAGTATTTATCATTTTAAAAATCGAGGCATAATTAATTATTCTCCCTTTTATTCTTGATAGAATTTTGTCATTAATGGAGATGAGACATAAATAGAATAAACATTTAATGGAGATAAATTATAACTTAGACATAAATAAAAATAAAGTAGATCAAATATATCTCCTAATGAATATTTCTTAAGTATCATTAAAAAAATTAGAGATAATTTGAGAGAGAGATAGTAGTAACTTATATTATTCATGCAATAGCCAAGTACGAGGATGTCTTGTAATGGTTGACTTACTCGTGGACCGTGGTCAACTAACTCTTTTGTTGACTTAGAATGATAGGTGAAATAAGATTTGGCTATGAACGAAAATGTCTAATGGCATACATACATATGCATGTGAGAGATGTATTTGTCCAATCTAGTACTAGATTGCGAAATCTGCAAAGAAAATTTTCATATAAGTGAACTTCCATGGCCAAGAAAATAATAGTAAGTATTAGTAGTGAGAATTAGATACAACTCTATAGTTATTATGTATGCAAAGAATTTTGCATTCATGTGCAATATGGTAGTGTGACTAGTGAATAAGCTATTGATATTTCTTCTATAACAATTTATATGACACATTTTTCTTTTTAGTCAATTTTAAAAAGAATGATATATTTTTTTATTTGACAACAATTTAACTTTGAACTTTACATTTTATGTTTAACGAGATAATTTATAATCATACAAATATTTTTGGCTTATTTTAGATCACAAGATTCAAAAGTCTTCCTTTATTTTTTAAATTTTGTGTCCAGTCAAATTACATCATATAAATTGAGACGGATAGAATATAAACTACCCGAAACAAACACTCTTAAATGTTCTATATATCTTTGCATTTATTGGGTATGTTGTTATTGTTGTTGTATCTTTGCATTTAATTAAAGAAAAGAAAAAAGCGTCCTCCGGGGCATAGTCCAGTGGCAAAGCCTGGGCGCTCTGGCATGGGACAGCGTGGGTTCGATTCCCCGCAAGCACGAAGAAATTCTGCATGTTGGGAAATTTGACCTTGTCTCATTGATCAGTTGTACGCTCCCAGAAAACTGGCCACCGGAGCACATCCCGTGATTTACCTGGTCATAGTTGTTGAAGGATCGGTGCTATTACCTCCAGGACGTCTGGATAATATCAGTGAAGTAGTCAGGCGCAAGCCTGAAAACCTGAATTATCAAAAAAAAAAAAAAAAGCAAGAATGTCTGAGTCAGACCAACGTGTGAAAGGGACCTTTAAAATTTCAACGTCTCTCTTTATGTGCAAAGACAAAACAAAGCATAGATATTCGAGCCTATTTACTACTCCTATTGGAAGATTATGATTCATAGTAATATTTTTACTATTTTTGAGCTCCGGATTTCTCAACTTTTTCCCTGCAAAAACAGCGAAAATTGGGGGATTTTCCTCTCTTCTGTCCACTTCACAATAATAAGTACTTGCTACAAATCCAACATTGCTCCAAAAGGTGGAATCTCCCACCCCAGGAGCCCCCACACCCCGGTCCGACAGGTCTGTGAAGGAGGTAAATCATGGTGACTCAATTGATTTCAAAGGTTAGACCACTACCACGCTGCGCACAAGGGGCCCTCCTTTATTTCAAGAAGAAACCCCCACACTGCCGCTGACGGGATTCGATCCTTGGTCTTTGCTCCAAATATCCCCCTTGAAACCAATTGAGTTGCCCAAGCGGACAAAACTAAGGTAGGGTAAACTTTTTAAAGTGACTGGTCCCACCGCATTACGGCCCCATACCCCAGAAAACCCCACCTCCGGCCTGGCCCTACGGATTAGTATACACCGCTTGGCCCTACGCGTATGGAGGGATTTTTTTGGGGAACACAGTTCCACTCTCGCTGATCAGAGAACTCGAACACGGAACCTCAGACAGCAATACCCTAATGTATTGGCCACTGGGCCAAACACTTTGGATTGCTACAAATCCAACATTCATAAAGATGCAAGTTGGTGGGGTTTGGTTTTGTAGAGATAAACAAATACTAAAAGAAATTATTACTTCCCGGAATAAAATACTAAAATAACAAAGATGTCCTCCTCTAGATTTTTACTAAAATAACTAAGATATGAATGCCTTAATCTGAAAACACATTCATACCTTATCAGCTTAACATTTCTTACACTAGCACGCATTGTGTCAAGAGTTTGCCTATTATTCGATGATACAAGTTAATATGAAATAACATGATGCACATTTTAAATTTCATACAAACAATAAGTTAAAGAAAAAATGTCCCAAGGGATGTAAACCCATCAAATCTAACGAAGTTTAATTATTAAGACTAGGAGCAGCCATACACCAACAGGCAACGATGATGTCCTGCCCTTCCTCGGACTCCACGCATAGCGGGAGCTTACTGCACCGGGCTGCCCTTTTAAGACAAGCTAAGTTTGGAAGTTCATATTTACATTACATGACGAGGGTAGGGTTCTTGTGGCCTTTAGGGTTCCTTTTGAAAATGGATTTGCTTTCGGTTGGATCACTATAAACAAAAAAAAAACTCAATAATGAAATTTGACTGGATAAAGAAAACAAGGTATCCAACTTTTCAAAGAATGTACATTGAAAATTTTCGGCTCTTTTAGGACTCTAGTCAAACAGTACAGCTAAAAGAAGATTTAATACTCCGCATCTATCACACAGGGCAAAAAGAAGAATAATACAATTTACTCTCCCCAGTTTTCATATTGAAAAATCTTCCAAGACTTTCATGGTTACACTCCTAACTTTGAAACCCATGATCGACTTATAAAAATTGGGTATATCACAATTTTCAGAGATAGGGATCTTCCGTGTCGCAAGTAAATTGCCTTTCTAAATGAGACCATTGCTCTAAGATATAGCTGCTTTGTCTGTGCCAATACTTGTGCAGGGCTAGATGTGTCGGAAAAGGTACGACAACTATAGAAAGATCTAAAGCTCGTCTATACACAGTGATGTTCATGATCCCAATCTCTTTTAGAACCATTACTTCCATGTCTATGCTTGGGTGCTGTGGCTGTAATAGTTTCAGGAGTCAACATGTCACACTAATAGTCAGGATCTTCTATCTAACTTCTTGTCACTGGGTCGCTTCTCTTCTGCCTCCCGGCGTCTTTGTTGCCTGTGGAAAAGGAAAATGAACCATCACAACACCATCCACTAAATGAAACATCACTCCACCCATCTACTAAATGAAACGTTTGCTGCCATGTGACCAGAAGGTCATGGGTTCAAGCCGTGGAAACAGCCTCTGGCAGAAATGCAAGGCAAGGCTGCGTACAACAGACCCTTGTGGTCCGGCCCTTCCCCGGACCCCGCGCATAACGGGAGTTTAGTGCACCGGGCTTCCCTTTTATTACGAACATTAAGAGGTACAACAGCTAGGCAGGAAAAGTGCCTCGACCTACATAAAGATAAGATTTCAGCAAAAGAAAAGAAGAGCATTCCAATATCTTTAAAGGAGTACTTCCTAAGAAACCAATACTGCACCACTCTACAGATAAATAGGAGGCTAAATAGTAAATACCCCTTTTCCAGTATTCTTGTATCTTGCTCAAAGCAGGTGCTCTACCTATTTAAACATTTGCACACTTGCAACAAGGTATATCAAACGTTGCTCACAATTATGTAAAAGATAAAACAATATGGGACTTGAACATGTTGAAATTTTAAATCCACCATGGCTCGACATCATTTATTTTTCAGAAAGTAATACATGAGGCTCATTTTTATTAGAAAGCTAGGAAGTAGCTAGCCGCCCTAAGGATCTAAGGCTTTCCTATCCCGTAGGCGGCAGGGGGAGGGGGGTCGAGTGACGGAAGGAAAATTCTAAAATGATACAGAAATACAGATAAAAAATGGAGTTCGTAATGAACTTACGCAAATGCAGTGTAACCAGCACCAGCATTAGCCGCTGATAGAAGTGCTGCATGTGCACCAACAGCAGAAACAGGGTCTCTCCGATCACCGTCCACCTGAAAAGGTAACATTGAGGATTACAATACAAGACGCATTGGCGACGATCAAATGCAATTTAATTGACACTATGCAGATGAAAACCTTATCCCACTTCGACTTTTTGTTCTGTCTACCATACCGAGTTATAACATCTACAGTGGGCGGTAATGCACCAGCAGCAACAGGAGCCATCCCTGCAAAAGAATTGCAGAGAGCAAATGAATAATGCAGGGAACTCTTATAAACAATAGCCAGCTGAAACCCGTGCAATAGAATTTTCAACTCGAAGAAGAAAGGTGGGTAACCTGGAATTGGTAGATTGATTTTTGGTGTAGGAACCATTGCTGCAGGTTGTGTTCCTCCCGATATGAAATCAACTTTTGGACTCCACTTCCGCTCTTGCTCCCTTCTCTCCATTTCACGCCTCGTATCAGCCTCTGTTTACAAAATAAGTATTCCAGTCAAGATTTCTTTTGGACACGAGATATACTTCAAAGACAAGAAATTATCCATAAAATCAAGGAAATTATTATAACACTAAAACAAACTAAATTTCATGAATGCTTAACCCCAAAACAAATAGATATCCTTTACACTTGCTCCCAACAATAAGTTGGAAGGAAAAGGTATGATTTTAGCCGAAAACCTTGTGACAAGCACTTCAGATCCAGTAAGTAGCAATTCTTTACATATGATTCCTCTATATTTTTAAGTGTATAGTCACTCACCTTGAGAACAGTCAAATAAACGGTATTCCTGGAGCAATTAGAGTTATGGATTTTCAGTTTATGGGGGTAGTATGGGATCTGTAGTCTGAGAGAGAAATCACCCGTTTGATTGAACACGCCTATAGTGTGTGCTGCGAGTTAGGGGGAGGGGGGGCCATGCAGGAATCAGGATGGAAGTTTGAGTTCGATGCAAATGGCTAAAATATCACCAGCTACAAGAGTTTCAAACAGTTACCTGTCATAGACCTAAACTAACCGAATTTTCACCGTTTTAGCATTTAAACACCAAAAGACACACCAGCAAAAAGATGTGATTGAACTCAGAAAAAGTCATAGCCCTATACTCGTTCCAGATTCACAGATGTGTTAACAAAAACGTAACAGCGGAAGTAGCAAAATTGTTTGAACATTCCATAACCAATGCCACCCGGGAGTAGATATGTTCTTTTTTAGAAGTAAACAAAGATTTTATAAATGCTTGAGACTCGTGAGTAGATATGTCCAGCTGAAAGATATAGAAATCGGAAAATTATATTGCTAGTAACCTATTTCGTCATAGAAGTCACTTTTGTCATATCCATGCGGATCAAATACGTCTTTACTGAAGCAAGATCTTATCTGGTCAATATCTTGATAAGTCACTGCATGCAGCAAGAAGTCTGGATTCCGATACTCCTTTCTGTTGCGTACTTCTGAATTAAAGCTTCTGCCAGTCTTATTTAGATCAAGGAATCTCATGATCCTTCCCTGCAGAATGAATTGACAAGAAAAGAGTACGTAACAATTGAAAGCAAAGTAGCCAAATCAATTATCTATGCAACAGGGCACACACCAAAAGACCTTCTTATACATAAATGGTAAGGTTCCAATAAAAATGGAAGGAAAGACGAAAATGATCAGTCACTGTAGATGTTATAAACTGCAAGTTAAGCACCAGAATCTATCAGTTAAAGATAAAAGAGCATCCAATATCAAGATAATCCAATAAAATCAACCATATATCACTGAAGACAGACAGCTCTTACAAATAATTGTCAGTTTCTGAGATAAGAATCTAGAGATGAAATTACAGGAAATGCAAAACTTCATCAAGAAAGTGTGCAAGTTTGCCTACCCTTATAGGTTCACATAGTCAAAAATGATGCATGGTGTTAGACATTGCCATCCTTAATAGGTTATACCCTTCTTACTGATTATTATCCCAAAAAGATATAGTTTCCGTGTATGGTACACGAGAGAGGAAAAAGAGTCTTCTCTTTAGAGAGAAACACTTAAACAAATCAATTACATGTTAGAGGGGATACCACTGGCTCTTATCTGAAAAGCTAACTATATTTATTAAGGTATCATCCCTCATCCCACTCGCATGAGTCTACCTTGAGGCCTCTGCTAATATATGCATAGTTTCTTACCAAGTGCTGGTCTAAACTTTCACTAACCATATACTTGGAAAGGCACCCAACAGTTGGAAGTAACACACCGTTTAAGGTTTTATTGAACAAGGTTAGAGCAACAGCAAAACCACTGAAGTGTAATCTACTCGCAATATCCACCTATCCCCAACTAAGCAGAAAAAAATACTCATTGAACAAAGTGATCCATCCAAGAATGTGCAAATTAAATTAGAAGAAAGCGACCAGATATTTCAATTTACACATCTCTTCTTCCCAATCCTTTAGTGTCTCCCGAAATTATGAATTGTTCAATTAAGACAGCGGACAACAAGGCCTATCAAAAAGACAATGTACCACAAGGCATATTGGTCAAGAAAGAAGCAAGTATGCTGTTGAAAGACAAGCAAGCCTAGGAACGCCTTAACAATTCTATGATACTAGAGCACGTATAGGGTGGTGTAGATTCAAATTTGGTTTTTTAACTATATGGATCTGATTTTTTGGTTTTCGATTTTGGAAAAATGAAATCCACTCTAAACTAAAATAAGTTCAGTCTGGATCGGTGTTTCTCTTTTTAGTTCAGTTTCTCAAAGAGAGGTTTAGTTTTTCGGATTTACGGTATCTTGTTTTAATAGATAAGGGATTGAGCAAAATAGTATTTGTATCAAAATTTGAACATAATGCATCAATGTATTGATTGAACATGAGTAATTACAAACTAGATTAGATCATAAACTTATTGAGAACATCGTGTTTTTTGCGTAAAGATAATTTCAAAAAACAACTTTTTTTCACAAAACCAAAAACTTTCTGACGGAAGAGAGATACTTAAGAATAGTTATCAAGCAAACTCCTTTAACAAAACAAAGTTAGTTTACAATTTTCAATATGATAAAGGAATATGGAAAACAAAATCAGCAGAATGCTTAATTTCACAACTCGCATACTTCCAAACCAAATCGTTAGTATCATTTAGTTACAAAAAAGACAGAAAAAACCTAAGAAGTGTTCAGTATAAAAAAAATTCAAAATGATAAAAGGAATATAGAAAATCATCAGAATCCTTAATTTCACAACTCACATACTTCCAAACCAATCATTAGTATCCATTGTTTACAAAAAAAGATAAAGCTGTGAAACCTAATTTCTAAGAACATAAGATAATCAAATGCTAAATAAATATAGAAAACCATATAATATTATATAAGAAATTAGGTTCTTCATTTTTTTCAATTTTTATTTCAAAATCCATATACCGAACCAAGAAAAAGCCAAAAGCTTCAAATTTTTCATCTGAAATCAAACTAAAAACCAAAGATTATTGTTCGGATTGGTTTTCCAGTTTAATCTGAATAATGCACACCCCTAGCAATTAGCATGCATCTATATTTTCCCTGGACAACTCTGTAACCCAACTTTCAGTACATAATTAATGATTAATGTTGGAGAAATGTAAGCAGGAGTCTCAAGCAGTAATAAAGTGATTCAAGATTCTTATGATTAGGCATGTCCCCGGCAGTCATATGTAGCTTCGATAATCAATGACCATTATCTTCTTAGATCGAGAACCAACTCATACAGGTTTCAAAAATAGTTTCTTTTTAGTGTAGTCCAAATGGCCAAGCAGTTTCTCGCTGGCTAGTATAATAAAGGTTTACTTTGTTACTGGCACCAATGTTCCATTTAAGGTCAAATAACTAATTCAGGGTCTACATCTCTTGCAAACTCCGAAACTTGACTATACAAAAAGCATAATAGACTTTCAAACTAAGCTTATTGAGACCACTCCAGGTTTGTCAAGAAGTAGAAGATAATCAGTACATATTTGGATAGACTATTTATGCATAGTGTGTATGTGTGCATGTGTGTGTGTCTGAGTGAGAGGGAGAGAGAGAATGAGATATTCAGTCCGTGAGAGGGGAGAGAGAGAGAGAGAGATTTAGTAAGCACAGGAATTCATGGTCAGCAGGTCCTCATGTAACCGTTCTTTCAGCAACTACTACAGAAAGGCGCTGACTAGAATGCACATTTGTTTTAAAAGCCACAAAAATATAATGCAAGAGACATATAAGTTACCAATATCATCTAAATGTACATTAGAGAAACAAGCCTGAAGATGCACAGCATCAACTTTAATCTATTAGAGAACTCAATGCTACCTCAGAATAGTCCATAAGCATTTAATGATAAGCATATTTCTAAAATAAAGGGCAGTCCGGTGCACTAAGCTCCCGCTATGCGCGGGGTCCGGTGAAGTGTCAGACCATATTTCTAATATCCATTTGGAAAATACTACTGGCACCACTTACTTGCAATTCATCTGAGCACTTTTCCTTTGGTGGAGGAGGAAGAAATTTCCCCAACAGATCTACTTCTAATTGTTCTTCTGCAGGTACCATAACAGATTCTTCATCTTCTCCATGTCCTTCATTAACAGCAAAGTCCATAGTATCATCGATTCGATCAGTTGGTTCAGCTAACAGAGGAGGGGTTTGAGTGCTAGGTGTTCTAACCTGAAGAGCTGGTGAAGCCTTTTCTATAGATTCAACTGAAAAAGAAAGTAGTAAGATTTTTAAGCTTGAACTCCCAAATTAATAAGGTAAGGGAAACAACAGAGTTATCTTTTTAGTTTTGACTTTGATGATTGGATTTACATTAGCCAATTCTGCTTCTTATGGGATATATACATCAACCTAATAAATATGAAGAAAATATTTAACATAAATATCAAATATATGGATCAAAACACTGTAAATGCCAAGTTCTTACCAAATGACAATCTAACCAGATAAAAATGATTTCTTTTAACCCAAAAGTTGCTCCCATGTATCTTTCTGGAGAAGCTTATAAAACACTTCCTTGTCCCAATTTATTCTGAATTATTTGACTGAACATGGAATATAACAGTAAATAAGACTTTTGACACATAAGCTGAATATGCATAAAATACCAAAAGTGTCTTGCAGACTTTTTTTTTTTTAGTATCAAGTGGAGTCTACAACAAGTCATCAATTCTTACAAGAGTATGTGAATAAGGGAAAAATGGAAATTTAGATTTTAAAAGTTTTGGTAAATAGAGAGGTGCCAATCCATAGGAAAGACTGCCAAACAAATTGAGACGGAGGGAATGAGATATAAATTGGTTGGACTATAGTTGACTATCAAAAACATTTGCTTAAATTTAATCACTATATGAACAAAGTAAACCACACTAGGCATAACTCTTAGGCCAATTCAATTAAGCCATCAGCAAGGGCCATAACAACAAAACTGCACACGAGGCAGAGCTGAATAATATAGAAAACACAAAGCATACATACCACTAACAGTTTGAAGTTCCTCTCCGTACATGACTCTTCCGCTGGCCATTATTTCTCCTTCCTACATTCAACCACCAAAAGAGAGGAAAAAACTCTCAGCAAATCCTAAATCATAAGTTCATTACATGAATAACTCTCTAAGTGATTGTTTGACAGGGTGTATAAGAAAAGATTGAATATGATGTATTAGTAATGCAGGGATTAGTTATGATGTGATTGGAGGGAAGTCTTGGAGTAACTGGTAAAGTTGTTTCCACGTGACCAGGAGGTCACTGGTTCAAGCCGTGGAAACAGCCTCTTGCAAAAATGCAGGGTAAGGCTAAGTACAATAGACCCTTGTGGTACAGCCCTTCCCGGACCCCAAGCCCTTTAATTATGTTGTGATTAGTTCTTATAGACTGTTTGGTGTGGTGTATTAAAAATAACATGCATTACATAATTTCTAAAAAGTTTATTTGGTTACAAAAATACCATCCACATTCTTTAGCTTTGAGAAACTTCAAGGAAAATTTTTAATATCTTTAACCATGCTTATGCATATATTAATAGTCTTGGTATTGCTAATGCCATGGTTTGCTATGTTTTAGCTATACATAGGATAATACCAAATATGGTGTATAACTAATACTTGTATTTTAATTATATATAGGTCGAGAAAGTGTAACAAATAAGGGATTATTAATAAAAAAGCCAATACATACCTTATTTTATCAAAACACAACTCGAACCTGACTAGACCAAGTGTTTGAATACAATTGCCAAAAGGTGCGTGACAACTTAATTTGCCCATAAAATTTTGTCAACATGGTTGCTGACTCATTATTTTCGAGGTGTGTTTTGATAAATGGTTGGTGTTAGTTCAGGCAGAAAATGCAAACACATTATTGTTCAGGTAGTAAACGTGAGTTTTCTAGCATGATTTAAAGACCAAAATTGTTAATTTTTCTCTTTTTTTCTTTAATCCGTTTTAGACAAGCATAAAAAGGCAAAATCGAATAGTAAATAGAGCATAAACAAGAGTACCTCAGGGTCGGGAGACATAGTAACTTCATCATGAGCATAATCAACAATAGTAAGCCTTGCTCTTCTACTCACATTCACATTCAACTCCATTGGAGAAGATACGGACATTAACGGCGTCGTAGTGGTAGACCCAACACCAAAATTCGAAACCTTATTAGGTGTCAAATTTTGTTGTTGAATTAGTCGTGAAGGAGTCGAACTCCGACCCGAATCTGACCCGACCATTCTGTTGTTATCATCTTGTTGGAGCTCCGTGTCCATTGAAACGGCGACGTTCTGGGATTCATGTATGTATTCTTCTTCCCTTTCTTCTTCTTCTTCATGTTCTTCCATGTCATCCATCTCGTCATCTTCGTCGTCGCCGTAGATAGACAGTAGAGCGATTGATTCTTTCTTCTGTGATGCCATTGCTACAACAATTATTCAATTAGGGTTATTAATTGATGAATTGGGAATTTGAGGGTTCCGTTGGGAGCAATCGGGTTGAGCAAAGGTCCGGAGTCGGGCTGGAAAGAGATTCGGGTGAAAATAAAATTTCCCTCATTACTTTTCCTTACGTTTTTTTTTATGTTGATAAAGCTAAGAGCATGTTTGACAAGCTAAAATCATTTATTTTATTTTGAAAAGTAGTTTTTAAAAATTGTTTTTTTAAAAAGTATTTTTTTAGAAATAGTTTGACCAATCAATTTAAAAAAATATTTTTTTGAACAGCAATTATGTTTGGTAAATATTTTTAAAAATGTTTCTAAATGTATTTTTTTCAAAAGTGTTTTTCAGAAAAGTGCTTCTAGAAAAAAGCTATTTTTAAAAATTCTGAAAAACAGCTTCTGCTACCCCCAGAAATACTTATTTTCTCTCAAAAGTTTGGTCAAACATCTCACTTTCTTAAAATAAGCATTTTTAAAGGAAAATATGTTTGATCAAACAACAACAACAACATACCCAATCCCACAACGTGTGATCTGGAGAGGGTATAGTGTACGCATCAAACACCTCACTTTTTTTAAATAAATATTTTTAAAGGAAAATATGCTTGGCCAAACCGGCTTAATTAACTTTTAAAAATTATTAAATATTTAGCCATTTTTAATGTAGAAAAAAGAATTGGATAAAAGCACCATTAATTAAAGTACGAAAAAACTTCATAGGATGATTTGCGCAAATAAGATATTTCAGTGCCGCAGTTTAAGTTTTGACTTCATTAAACAAACGGTATGGAAAAAAATTATCATAGTCGAAAGCAAAATCATAGCGAGTAAATTTGCCACATTAAGATAATAGTTAGGATTTTTGGCTAAATCCTGAAATTCCATGAAATTTTCAGAAGTTTGATTAATTCAAACTCCAAGATTTTTTCGCGAAGTTCTGATGGAGTTTTTAACTGCCATAGTTCAAACTCCATAAAAAATCCAATAGTTTGAAATGTAACAACCCAAACTCCATGGGAAAATATTGAAGTTTAAACTTTAAACCGATAAAGGATACAAATTTCATTCTATTTCATGAAGTTTGAATTGCACATATGAAACTCCAACACACTATATTGAAACTTCACTTGTAAAAGTTTTGAATTTCAATAATAATGCTAGAGTTTTTCATGTTTTAGCTAGGCATATTTATATAAATTTTATTTATCCAATAAAAATGTCTATATCTCAATTAAATTTTAAATTGTGATTAAATGTTAATAAACAATTTAAAAGCTAATCTCCACCTAATTTTCTCAGATACAGAAGCTTCCTTTGGTGATGAAATTTTATGGGCTCAACTCTTTTTGGAGTTGGACTGATACATTTTTCTTCTTGTTTGGGCTGGGCTATTAAACTTATCTCCTTCTCTTCTTGGCTGGGCTATTAAACTTCTACTGATTCGAAAAGGGTCATTTGCACTATTCCCTATTTTGTGCTGGTCTTTAACTTCTGTCCCTCAAATAGAACTTATGCATATTACGGTATAAATTGATCTTTAACTTCTGTCCCTCAAATAGAACCTATGCATATTACGGTATAAATTGATCTTTAACTTCTGTCCCTCAAATAAAACTTATGCATATTAGGGTATAAATTTTTTAAACAATCCGACACACCAGTCCATTTGAAGGGAAAACCGTGCAATTAAATGATTTGAAAATTAAACTTCCTTAAAAATTAGTCATTATCGAGTTTCAAATATCCTAAAATTTTATTGTGGATTTTAAAACTCTAAGACAGTGGAAATTTTAATTATAAGAATTTTCCTGGGTTTATTTGTAAAGTTTATATGTGTCCAATGATATTTCCAAGGCGTATTTCCATCAACTAGTTTTCTTTCTCCTTAAATTTTCTTGTTAATTTCTCTAATGAGGCTTACCTATATTTTTGTCCATCAATCTATTGGGGTTTAAAATGTGTATGCAGAATACAAGTGAACTTAAAGAAAACAATAATAAGGTATCGAAATTGTGTACATCATAGAGGCATCAAAAAAACAAGAGATACAAATGAAATCGCTAGCAAGGGAAGTAACGAAAGAAAGTAAGACCAACAATTTGTCACAGAGGCAAAGGCGAGTCAGAGAAAATAAGCAATATGTATGTACAAGTGCAAATGTACCACTCCTCTTTGGGGAAATTTCAAAAATATAGACAATTTTCTCACTTATATTGCAAAAAAAACACAAAATTTACATTGCAATGCTTTAGCCCAAAAATACTTTTATATAATGTTATACACTTATATACAAAAGACAAGTGCATTATGTATATAGATGTTTGAAGATGTATGCATATTTATACACTTATATAAATAAAGTATACAAGACTGATACATTATGTATATAGGTGTATAAAAATGTATAATAGTGTATAAGAGGTTGTATACACCCATTTACACTCTTATACACTATTATACAATATTATATACTATTATACACCTAATATCCCTACCCCTCCCAATTTCTCTATCGCCAACCTCAACCACCTCCGACGACCCCCACAGTCGGTAATTTCATCGCCGCCACCTGCGCTCCACCACCGGCTACTCCACCACTACCTCGATGAGTTTTCTAATGGATCTAGATCTAGGTAATTTCTTATCAGATCTTGACACACCGCATCAAAAAAGTCATCATCGTCGAAGAAAAAGAGAGGAAGCGCGGCAGAGAGGAGGAGGATGGAGTGGGTGCAGAGAGAGAGCCGACGAACTCTCTCTTTGTCCTTTCTGGTGGTGCCAACTGTCGATGGCGGTATTAAAAATGCCAGTGATTAGGGTCCGGCAAAGAAGAGAGAGTGAGTACATAGAGAGAAAGGGAGGAGGAGGATGTAAGTGCAGAGATAGGGGGAGGAGGAGGATGGAGTGGGTAATTTTATGTAAGATTTAAAAAGATAGGTTAATTTTGATGGCATTAATACCCTAATTAACATAGGGTGTAATTATTCCTTCTTTCAATCTTGTCTTTTGTATCAATATATGTAGAAACAAACATAGGGTATCACTTTTTGCGAGTTTTCTACTTTAACTATCAGGTGTTTGCGTTTTCGATCTGAACTATCACCAACTATTTATCAAAACACATCTCGAAACTGACTAGATCAAGTGTCTGAATACAATATCCAAAAGGTGTGTGACAACTTAATTTGCCCATATAATTTAATCCACATAATAGTTGACTCATTAATTTCACTGTGTGTTTTGATAAATAGTTGGTGACATTTCAGTTAAAAACTGCAAACACTTAATAGTTCAGATAGAAAACTCAAAAAAATAATACTTCAAATATGTTTTTTACCATTATCTCTTATATAAACTACCAATATTTATGTATATTCATTTAAGTCTGTCTCACTAAAATATTATACATATGTTTACCCAAAAAAAGATACAGTTGAATTTGTAAATAGTTTTAAGGACACGTGGATCGATTTGTAAATATGTGTAATAAAAAATTAGTAATAAATAAACAAACAAGAACATTAAATAAAAGAAATAGCCTGAATTGATGGTATCTCGATTGAAATTTGTTAAAGAAATTGGTCCGGGTTTTAGCTAAACTGCTTTGAGTCCGAGCCAATGTTGAGAAAGTTTACAGTTAAATCATGCAAGCAAGTAAAAAATAGAATGAGATGCTCATCCAACATGAAGGTTAGACTCCTTTTATAGCTATGAATTCATGGCATTTATGTATGAGAATCATTCTTTAAATTAAATGCAATTAAATGACAATAATGGCCACATTATGACCAAAGAGTAATGGCTAACACCAAATCCGGAATAGGTCTGCATTAAACTCTTTCGGTCGCCTACCCGGTGTCTCTTGCTTCGGCCCTTGCCCGATCCTACTCTTCAATTCGGACTCACCCTAAAGTATATCACACCGGTGCACAACATTGTTAGTCCCTTCGACTTCAAACTTAAACCGTGCCACGTGTTGTGTCAGTTTCTACCATATACAGGTAGTCATCACACTTTCCGGATCAAAGTTTACCGAAGTGATGGAAGTGAAAATGATTTCCTCGGTGCCTTCCCTAATAAGCTTCACTTTGAAGTTTCAAGTAGGCGGAAAAATGAATTGTTTGACCTTCTTACGTCTCTTCACTCTATCACTCCTGACATGTATCGCCTTCTTATTGAACCATCGGTTTGGTTCACGAACCGAAACGTTCTTTGCAATGATGAACTCGTCTCTATGAAAACCTCTTTTTCACTTCTTAATTTTTACCTTTTGGTAAATTTCCTGTAATCCTTCGAATTCCTTAGAATCTCCATGTCTTCATATCTTCAAGTCTTCAAACCTTCATATTTTCATACCTTCATATCTTCGTATCTTCATATCTTCAAATCAATGGCATAGATTGCTCAATCTTCTTCAAGAAATTCTTCTCCGGCTCTGTCACTGCCACTGGCGTCGGTGAGTCTTCTAGTGCTCAGGCTGCTGCTGAACCCAGAGCCTTCGATATGCCTCCCTCAACCTTCCACTTCAATACTGAATTCGCAGTTCAAACGGCCTCCAAAAAATCAGACCGAGGGGAGGAAACTTGAACCTGGTCGTCCTCTATCAAAGCATCTGACCTTAGGAGAGTCCGAGATGAGTGTGGCTAGAAAGATTGATGTTCCCGGCCCGGATGATGACATCACCACCTTCACGTTCGGGTACTCTAACGTATATACCTACTCGTTTACTTTCAAACTCGACCCACCAATCGACCGAGTGATCTTCGAGATGTGTAGGACTTACAATCTATGTCTTGCACAAATTGATTCGTCGGTTTGGAGGATCATAACATGCCTCCATTATTTAGCTAACTTAGTCAATGAAAGCTTTACTCTGGATCATTTGATACATTTGTATGTGCCACGATTCTTTTGTGGTGGATTAGTTCAGTTCTCCAAGTGATGTAAATTCCTCATCCTCTCCAGTGTCAATGAGAATTGAGACCGGGGGTGGATGGAATATTTTGTTGCGATTCCTATATTTGAGATCATTCCGATGAGGTACATGCCCTTCCCGCAGGAATGGAATATGCATCGTAAGTATCGAAGCTTTTTTCCTCTTTCCTTTTCAAAATTAGATGTCCTACCCTTAAAAAAATTCTCATATCTTTTCAGTCGTCCAATGGATTTTGTTCCACGTGGAAAACCTCCACCAATGAGTCGAGAAAATAATTAGTACTTATCCGCACAAGCAACGGACATGGAAGGTACTCTCCGATGAGCGTTGGGTAGCCCGAAACCACGGTTAGAACATGTCGGACTTTTTTTTACTTTGTTTTAACACCCTCGCACATTCTTTCTCACCTCTTCTATTTTTTGACATCCCATGTTTACCGAAGGGCTCCCTGACCCAAGGTCTATCCTCTCGGTTGCTCTAACTATTCCCAATTTGGTGCTCCACCCAGCAGCCTCAATTCATCGTATCTCCGAGGCACCAAAGAAGAAAAAACCCACAACATCCAAATTCTCAAAGCCTCTAAAGTCACCTTCGATCGTCAAAAAGAGGAAAAGAAGCTAGGAGGCGGGAGGCTCCTCTCGAGCTCAAGACTCTGGAATCTCTCCAGATGATGTCTGGGTTAGCAAAGTCTCCACCACCACCACTACCACTCCAGCGAAAAGTACTCCAGCCGAAGTGAGAGAAGAGAACGTTGCTATTGAAGCATCTGAACCAATTTTGCCTCCAACCGAGGTGCCTACTCCTGCTCCTACGCCACTGGTCGTAGAATCTGTCATCATCGAAGATGACGATGAAGCCATGAATGAGGAGTTGCTGCTGTCGCACCCGATTTTGACCTGCGGGCTTCGCGACGCGATGGCATCGATTCCCTCTGGATTGGATAAAATGATGCTTGATTTGAGGAGTCGCCACCTAATTATTCTAAGGTGAATTAGGGCACCTGAATACTAACTAAAAGCTGTAAAATAACTCCAATTTTGTGGTCTGCGAAACTAATGAGATTCTAAGTAAGGGTTCTCTATTATCCTAAAGGGAAGGGGTTAGGCATCCTTTAAGATCCGCTAACTTGCGGTTATCCGATCAAACTCAGGTTAATTATTATGTTAAAAAGTGCATGTTTTACAAGTATAAAAATAACGTTGCAAGTATTTAATGAAATGATGCATTTTGTACAAGCATGCATTTGTATGACAATAATATACATGTAAAGCTAAAAAGAATATGAATATGCATTCGTATGAAAATTGATAAATATGTATGCAATGTGATTTCTTATGGGCGACGGGCCTAAAAATAGATAAACTAGCGATTAACGATTTTAAAACTAACCGAGCCTAAAAATAAATAAACTAGCGACGGGTTTCAAGTTTTTGACTACCCTAATAATTAATTCTATGTCTACCTATTCTAAATATTTCAATAATTTCACGAGTACAATAATATTACAATACAAAATGGAATAAAGTGAATTAAGAAAGTAAATGACAACAACAAAATAAATAAACTCCGAGGGGTTATTTGCCTTCTTTGACTTTATCTTTACAAGTCATCAAGAATAAGCGGTTAGAAACAATTAAATATACATAACTTGAATCCGTATCCAAAACAATAAATGTTTTTATTACGGAGGGCTCGGACTTAAATTTTGAAAAGATCATTCCAATCACGTCGTGGTTGCGAACATATGACTCGTTGGTCATTTTAGTTGCCTTGCCTATCGAACATGTTGGTCTCTCGGGTGAAAAAGATTTAAGTTTCATCCTTGCCCGTAAGCTTTATTTTCCGTCTTTACAACTGTGGAGGCCTCAAAATCGACGGATATTTTTCATCGGCCCGATGTAGTATGTGTTCAAATCAGCAAAATTAAAAATTGAAATCAGACGCAGCAAAGAAAGCAGCAGCAGCAGGAGTAAACAAGAAGCGTAAAAACAGAGGCAATTCCGAGAAGACGGGATGTTTGGTAAATAAAAAAAGCGATAAATATCCATTGCCGGATGTTAAAAACAAAGGTTGAAAGCAGTGAAATGAAACGAAAAAGCGCGGCCTCAATTCAATTTCATCGGCCTAAAATGCGATATAAATAAGGCAATAAAACAAGAGAAACGATAAGATATCCGTTGCGGATACTTAACAAGAAATAAAAAAGCAGAGGAACGAAATGAAAAAAAAGCGCGGCCTCGAATTCAATTTCATCGGCCTAAATGCGATATTACTAAATCAATAAAACAGTAAAACAGTAAGATATCCGTTGCCCGGATACTTATACAGTAAACTGAAAAAAAACAGAGGAACGAAATGAAAAAAAAGCGCGGCCTCGAATTTAATTTCATCGGCCTAAATGCAATATTAGATAAAATGATAAAACAGCAAAATACAAGATATCCGTGTATGAATATTTAAATGCCAAAATAAGCCAACAGTTTGAAATTAAAACGTCAGGCCAATTCGAAATTTAACCCGACTTCGGATGAGCAGCGAAAGCGATAAAGAAGAAGAAAGAAAAAAGGTGTTCATACCCGGTCTTTGAAACAGACCAGGAATCAAACATTTTTTGGAATTTTCAGATAACCAACAACAAAATATTAAACACAAAAATATGAAATTATTATTACGGACGGTGACCAGGCCGAATCGACAAGTCTCGACCAAAGCAATCCGACACGAAATCATTTTTTTAATTTTATTTTCAGATAGCCAACAACGAATATAAATACAAAAATCTGAAAATTTACTCGAGCAAGTCGACCGACCGGATCGATGACTCGACCGGATCGAATGTTTCAACCCGAATCGATCTCTTCCAAATTTCGGATAACCAACAACAACAAAAATATTAAAACACAAAAATCTGGGAATCTATTCGAATCGGGTCGATCAGGCCGAATCGGATACTTCAATCCGGATCAAATTCTTTCCAAATTTTCAGGTAACCAACAGACAATATAAACATACAAAATGCCGGGAATTAACCGAACCGGTCGACCCGACCGACCGAATCGGTGACCGACCGAATTTCCTCCAAATTTCAGGTACACCAACAACAAAATAAAAACATAAACCTGGAGATTTTTGTCCGACAAAGGGTGACCCGACCCGGATTGTGACTCGGCCAAGGCGGTGACCGACCGGAAATGTTGATTTTGCTTTCCGGTCTGCTGGTTTTCGATATTTAGCCTCTGGTCCCGACCCAGGCCGGATTTTTACCCGACCGAAAACAAAACAAACCTCCAAACGACCAAAAATGTGAAGAATGAAATATGATTTTTGGATTGAAAATTATGAAACAAGTAGGAGTATTTTTCGATTAAAGTTAAGAAACAAAAGGGGTATTTATAGATGGGTTTGGATTTTGGGGGTATAAATTCGACGGGTTGGTTGGTGGTGTCGGCTTGTGAGTTTACGGCGGCGATGGGGTCGCCGGTATGGGGTGTGGGCCGCCTCGGGGTTAGGGGTATGGGGGTGTCTGTGGCGATTTGAAAAAGAGAGAGAGTGATATATTTTTTGTTTTGGAGTAAGATGTTAGGGTTATGTGTTGGTGTTTGGGTATAAGAGGGAAGGGTTTGGGTTTGGGTTGGACCGGTTCGGTCGGGTCTTGGGGCTTGACCGGTTGGGCTCATTTGTGGGCTGGCGGTTGGGCTTGGATGGGGGGTTTGGAATTGTTTTGGGTTGGGAAATAAATGGGTGATGGGTTGGGGTTGGACGAAATGGGTTTTAGTTTGGGTTGGGTAGGAATTGTTTTGGGTTGAGTAGAAGTTGTTTGGGGGAAATGAAATGGGTTATGAGTTTAAAATATAAAAAAAAAGGTTTTATTATATATAAATAAAAAGGCTTTGCAAAATTATAAATTGTAAAGATGAAAATATGATAAGAAATATAATATTTAAAATGCTTGATGCTTAAAAAATATATATATAAAATGCAATGCCGTTTTGCGAAATTAAAATAACATATAATATTAGGATAAAAGTATGATTATGATATAAAATTGCAAATGACAATAAAAAATGCAAATAATAATGATATATATACATATATATGCCTATATTTTAAAATTGTTTTAAAGTGTCAAAAATATTAAAAATTGCAAATAAAATCATAAAAGATGGGATAAAATTGGGTGTCAACAGATGCCCCTCTTTGGTCGGAGACGATGAAAGAGTTTTCGGACAAAGAAGTTGACTGAGTAGCCAATTTTTTCCTAATCATCGGGACTCGAGGGAAGATTAGAGATGCATGGTAAGAAATAGAATCCCGAGGGAAGAGAGAAGTTGCAAAAGATGGTGCAGATTCAAGAAACAAATGCCCCAGTGTCGACTTATGATGACACTGGTTGCAGATGTGGCGAGATACTGGGGGAAGGGCTGAACGATGTTCGAAGAACTTCCCGTCTGCATGATGATATATCATAGGCGTGATGAGGTGACGTCGTTGCTTAGACGTTATGCAGATGGCGCCGTTGCATAGGCACGATTGAAATTAAAATACCCGCATTAGAAGGTAGGCCTGACTGAAATTAAAATACCCGCATTAGGAGGTGGGCGCCTGACAGAAATTGAATACCCGCATTATGAGGTGGGCGCCTGACAGAAAATGAATACCCGCATTAGGAGGTGGGCGCCTGACTGAAATTGAAATACCCGCATTAGGAGGTGGGTGCCTGACTGAAATTAAATACCCGCATTATGAGGTGGGCGCCTGACTGAAATTAAAATACCCGCATTAGGAGGTGGGCGCCTGACAGAAATTGAAATACCCGCATTAGGAGGTGGGCGCCTGATTGAAATTGAAATACCCGCATTAGGAGGTGGGCGCCTGACTGAAATTGAAATACCCGCATTAGGAGGTGGGCGCCTGACTGAAATTGAAATACCCGCATTAGGAGGTGGGCGCTGGTGAAATTGAATACCGCGTTATGAGGTGGGCGCTGACGTAAAATGAATACCGCGTTAGGAGGTGGGCGCTGATCAAATTGAAATACCGCGTTAGGAGGTGGGTGCCTGGTGAAATTAAATACCGCGTTATGAGGTGGGCGCGCTGGAAATTAAAATACCGCGTTAGGAGGTGGGCGCTGACAGTGAAATACCCGCGTTAGGAGGTGGGCGCTGATTGAAATTGAAATACCGCGTTAGGAGGTGGGCGCTGATCAAATTGAAATACCCGCGTTAGGAGGTGGGCGTCATTGAAATTGAAATACCCGCATTAGGAGGTGGGCGCTGATCAAATTGAAATACCCGCGTTAGGAGGTGGGCGCTGATGATCAAATACCCGTTAGGAGGTGGGCGCTGATGAAATTGAAATACCGCGTTGGGAGGTGGGCGCTGGTGAAATTGAAATACCCGCGTTAGGAGGTGGGCGCTGACAAATTAAAATACCCGCGTTAGGAGGTGGGTGCTGGTGAAATTGAAATACCGCGTTAGGAGGTGGGCGCTGATCAAATTGAAATACCCGCGTTAGGAGGTGGGCGCTGATCAAATTGAAATACGCGTTAGGAGGTGGGCGCGACTAAAATTGAAATACCCGCGTTAGGAGGTGGGCGCTGATCAAATTAAATACCCCGCGTTAGGAGGTGGGCGCTGGTGAAATTAAAATACCGCGTTAGGAGGTGGGCGCTGATGAAATTGAAATACCGCGTTAGGAGGTGGGCGCTGATTGAAATTGAAATACCGCGTTAGGAGGTGGGTGCTGATCAAATTGAAATACCCGCGTTAGGAGGTGGGCGCTCGACAGAAATTAAAATACCGCGTTAGGAGGTGGGTGCCTGGCTGAATTGAAATACCCGCGTTAGGAGGTGGGTGCCTGGTGAAATTGAAATACCGCGTTAGGAGGTGGGCGCTGATCAAATTGAAATACCCGCGTTAGGAGGTGGGTGCTGGTGAAATTGAAATACCCGCATTTGGAGGTGGGCGCTGATCAAATTGAAATACCCGCATTAGGAGGTGGGCGCTGGTGGAATTTAAATACCCGCGTTAGGAGGTGGGCGCTGATCAAATCAAATACCCGCGTTAGGAGGTGGGTGCCTGGTGAAAATGAAATACCCGCGTTAGGAGGTGGGCGCTGGTGAAATTGAAATACCGCGATAGGAGGTGGGCGCTGATCAAATTGAAATACCGCGTGACAGAGGTGGGCGCTGATCAAATTTAAATACCGCGTTAGGAGGTGGGCGCTGAGAATTTAAATACCCGCGTTAGGAGGTGGGCGCTGGCAAATCGAAATACCGCGTTAGGAGGTGGGCGCTGATAAACCAAATACCCGCGTTAGGAGGTGGGCGCTGATTGGCGTTGTTGTATTGACGTGATGCGTTTGTGACCGCGTGGGTTGAGATGACGTCGTTGCATAGACGTGGTGCGTTGTAAACGTCATTGTGTAGACGTGTTGTGCAGATGACGCCGTTGGATAGGCGTGTTGCTGATGACGCCGTTGTATGGGCGTGTTGCTTTCGTTGTAATGTTGTGAAAGATGTAAATGACGTCCATTGTCGTCAGTTTGGTGTAATATGATTCCACGTTGTGTTGAATCTTACGCGATTCAAACTCGTGTGGTGTGAATTAAAATGTCATTCTTGCACGGCGAAAATGTGGCGACGTCTTTGCCAAATTAAGCACACGTGTTGCGGCTTCTCTGCCTTTGTCAACCTGAAGACCTGCACTCAAAGAAATTTGTGAGTTGTAGCTTTTGCCCTGGACGCTTGCAAGCTCATATTGGTTTAGATTGAAGACTCAGTTGTCTGGCATTTTCCAGGTCCATTGGCATATTCTTGCAGTGAACCCTTAAAATATGCCCCAGTTTCTAGTATATATGAAGATGTTGAACTTCCAACCGACAAAGTCGAGTTTGTGCGGGCAACTTGTTTGTCCTATCAAGGCGATCATGTGAGCCTATTTTGTTGTGTGCAAGATAATGGACACACAATTTCCAATGGTGTGACCGAAGCCGGTATAGGCCGCCTACGTATTCCGATAAAGGAAATCAGGTCATAACGTAGTTATTTGCAAGTAAAATAGCGATTGTGAAGTTTTCCAAAATGGGACCGGCCGATGTGGTCGCCTCGTATCCCGCCGAGGAATCGAGGTCATAACGTAGTTCATGCAAGCAAAAAAAATTTTGTAAGGGTTTTCTAAAAATGAGACCGAAGCTGATGTGGCCGCCTACGTATCCCGCCGAGGGAATCAGGTCATAACGTAGTTCATGCGGCAAAAGAGATTTGTATTTGTAGAATGTTTTTTTTTTTTTTGTAAAAAAGAGTGACTAGAGTTTGAAAAATGATGCAATATATTTTGCAAGGTTTTTTTTTTTTTTGTTGTTGTGTTTTTTTTTGTGAAAATATGAAAAAGACATAATCACGTCTTGACTTCGGTTGGTACCAACAATTAGTATTGTGCTTAGGAGTTTTCGTTATTTGCTTTCTGTCAAATCGAGACAGACTTCAAGGTAATTCCTACAGACCGGATGCTACCTCGGACATACACGAGTATCGACACTTGCTTCAAGCCAAGATTTTGACATATATGCATCCTCGTGTTTCAAATGCCCTCACTGAAAGAAAGTCCCTTCCTCACATGTATTTCAGTATTTTGAACTTTGGGACGTCTAGAGAAGTACACTCACCCTCAGAAAGATGTTCAATGCATTTAATTGTGATACCATAGGCTTGGCCGTCATGTGAGTATCCACTAATGTGAGAACCCTCGGTATAGGATCATGTAGGGCTTGTTATGGGTTTGTAATGTAGGCTTGGGAAAGGAAAGGATATTATTTGGGTAAAGAGTGACTAATCCTTCCTTGAGCGGGGGAATATGTCCGGGCTTGGTATGTGGGTGCATTGATTCCGATTTGCTTCTTTTTGCCCCCTTTTGTTTTGTACCGGCTTCTTTTGAATATTTCGTTTGAAGCTTTTTCCCCTTTTTTCGGAGTTATTTCCTTCTTTTTTTTCTTTTTATATTGTCGGGGCTTTTAACTTCCTTTTTGTGTGAAGTCGTCATTTGATTTTGTTTTGTTTTCCTCTTTTGGGAACATTGCAACTTCAACTCGAATCATTTTCAGCAATTTGCATATTTCTGATGCGCTCAAGGAGGTCGGGCCAAAAGAGGGATAGCGCGTGTACGCACTCAGAAAGGTATAGGCATAAGATGTGGTTGTTCAAAAAAAAAAAAATAGGCTTCAGGCTCAAAGGGGAAATGCTACGGATAATGTTATTTGGTAAGCTAGAAAGGCTCAAACGGATCAAAGAAAGCCTACAATCATTTTCTATACCAAGTGTTACTCAGGATTTCGCCTCAACAAACATTCGAGCCAAGTTCTAGATCACAATGCAATGCAATTGAACTTATTCTAAAAACTCACCACACAATGCACATGAAACGATGAGGTTGGCTTTGTTCATATCTTGGAAGCATGAAAAACAATTTTTTAAGTGTCAACACAAGCGTGAATGAGAGGTACCAGAAGAATCTATGGTTTACCACGAAGACAATCTTCTCCACTTGTTCTTTCCTATGCATACTCCTAACTGTGTTGGTATCAACCAAGTCCATCAATGATTCTTAAATTTAAATTTTTTTTTTTTTTTTTTTTTTGTAGTTTTGATTTTTGAATAAAGGGTACCGAACCCGAATAGGGCTGCCTACGTATCTCATCTTTGACGAGAATCAGGTGTGCGTAGTTCGTGCAGAAAGTATATACAAAATGTATGTTTTAAAAAAAAAATCCATCCACGCTAGGATAGTAAAAGTAAAAATTGTATAAAACAAATGATTATCCACTATGGGACGAACGCAAAGTAAAAATAATTATCCACAATAGAATGAATGCAATGACAAAATGATTATCCACAATAGGATGCATGTAAATAAAAAAATGAATGTCCATTATAGGATGAATGAAAAGATTGATAAACCAGATATGTCCCTCTCTACGGTGGACAAGGAAGTGCGCCTTTTTTTTTTTCTTTTTTTTTGATGATTTTTTTTTTAGTGCTGTCGAACCCGAGAAGGGCTACCTACGTATCACACCGAACGGTGAGAATCAGACACTCGTAGTTCATGAGATAGGTTATAAAAAATGTAAGATTGGAAAAAAATTTATCCACGATAAGATAGTAAGCAAAATTGTATGCAATAAAAAAGTGATTGTCCATATTAGGATGAATGCAATGAAAAAAAAAATAATCCACAATAGGATGTAATGAAAAAAAAGATTGTCCATTAGGATGTAATGAAAAAAAGATTGATAATCCGAAATCATTTTTTTCATTTTTTTTTTATTTGCTTTTTTTTTTTAGGGGTGTCGCACCCGAGAAGGGTTACCTACGTATCACACCGTATGGTGAGAATCAGACACTCGTAGTTCGTAAGATATGTGGTAAAAATGTATGATATAAAGAAATTATGCAACGAAAATTAAGCATATCAACAGAATTTGCAAAATATATATAAAAAACAAATATAGACAACTAGAGTAAACGCCTCGTTGACTCTGAAGTTGGTGACTTTCGAGTCAAAACATCTTCCGATCGTCTTTGTGAAAGCGCTTTGGCTTTGTTCTTTCCCGGAGTCTATCCAGAGATAATGTTTTAGAACGACCGCCTCAATCAGTTCGCGAGGACGATCTTCCTGCAAAAATAAGAGCACCGGGTGAAAGGAGGAAATTCACTAAAAGAATAATAAAATGTAGGAGAGTGAAAGTATAGTCAAAAACTCCCCTGATTGCTGCACAAGGTCCGAGTCTTGATGTTCAAGAACGCTTTATTCTAGGGCAGAGACACAATTTTGGTCCCAGAGTTGCAAACAATATGGTATGATATGTACAGAATTGAAGCAGGTAAATATTGAATTAAATAATATGTACAAGGATAAAATAAGAAAAATAGCAAACAAACTGGGCAGGAATTAAATACACGTCCTACCATGCATGGAGCCTCTCTTATGCCAGAGGTAGGCCTAAACGCCAAATATGAGAGATTATAACAGAATAATCCAAGCTGTCAAACTACAGTGCTTTTGTTGGAAAAGAAGACAAAATGTATGTACATTTTCCAATATCGGCATGTCAAGATTAAGCTTGGATTAGTCCATCATTATCACGCTACAAATAATATGTTAATGGTCGTTGGGGGAGCGAGACCCTTCGACAATATTGGTGGATTTCTTAATTGTGGAGTCGATGCCAAGGATCGACCCACCTATGGTGTATGTATGCATGATTAAAAATAAAAAGGGTATAGCTCTATCCTAAATTTACTAAGATTAGGCTTACTGGACTCAAGGTTCCCGAGCGGACTACTCGAGTGAGAAGGCTACGCGGCCTCCGGATGGTCCGGACACTCCGCGCATACGCCAACTCTCCTAAAATTTGGTAATTTGAAAGAATTTGCGGGTGCGCAAAACACACCTCGCGTGTAATGTGTGATAGTGTCAATTTTCCATAGTGGAAGAAATATGAGCGAAATGCCAATTTAAGGAAAGCAATAAAAGAATATAGCTATTAAAGAAGTTAAACATACAAAATTTCAAAAAGAAAACAATTAGAAGCAGTAGAATAAATAAGAAGCAAAATAAAGCGCAATAATAATTAACCTGAACTTGCTATGGTTAAAAACCTGAAATTCCCCAGTGGAGTCGCCATGCTGTCGCACCCGATTTTGACCTGCGGGCTTCGCGACGCTATGGCATCGATTCCCTCTGGATTGGATAAAATGATGCTTGATTTGAGGAGTCGCCACCTAATTATTCTAAGGTGAATTAGGGCACCTGAATACTAACTAAAAGCTGTAAAATAACTCCAATTTTGTGGTCTGCGAAACTAATGAGATTCTAAGTAAGGGTTCTCTATTATCCTAAAGGGAAGGGGTTAGGCATCCTTTAAGATCCGCTAACTTGCGGTTATCCGATCAAACTCAGGTTAATTATTATGTTAAAAAGTGCATGTTTTACAAGTATAAAAATAACGTTGCAAGTATTTAATGAAATGATGCATTTTGTACAAGCATGCATTTGTATGACAATAATATACATGTAAAGCTAAAAAGAATATGAATATGCATTCGTATGAAAATTGATAAATATGTATGCAATGTGATTTCTTATGGGCGACGGGCCTAAAAATAGATAAACTAGCGATTAACGATTTTAAAACTAACCGAGCCTAAAAATAAATAAACTAGCGACGGGTTTCAAGTTTTTGACTACCCTAATAATTAATTCTATGTCTACCTATTCTAAATATTTCAATAATTTCACGAGTACAATAATATTACAATACAAAATGGAATAAAGCTGAATTAAGAAAGTAAATGACAACAACAAAATAAATAAACTCCGAGGGGTTATTTGCCTTCTTTGACTTTATCTTTACAAGCTGTCAAGAATAAACGGTTAGAAACAATTAAATATACATAACTTCGAATCCGTATCCAAAACAATAAATGTTTTTATTACGGAGGGCTCAGACTTAAATTTTGAAAACATCATTCCACTCCCGTCGTGGTTGCGAACATATGTCTCGTTGGTCATTTTAGTTGCCTTGCCTATCGAACATGTTGGTCTCTCGGGTGAAAAAGATTTAAGTTTCATCCTTGCCCAGAAGCTTTATTTTCCGTCTTTACAAGCTGTGGAGGCCTCAAAATCGACGGATATTTTTCATCGGCCGATGTAGTATGTGTTCAAATCAGCAAAATTAAAAATTGAAATCAGACGCAGCGGCGGCAGCAGCAGGAGTAAACGAAGCGTAAAAACAGAGGCAATTCCGAGAAGACGGGATGTTTGGTAAATAAAAAAAAGAAATATCCATTGCCCGGATGTTAAAAACAAGATCTTTGGCAGTGAAATGAAACGAAAAAGCGCGGCCTCAATTCAATTTCATCGGCCTAAAATGCGATATAAATAAGGCAATAAAACAAGAGAATAAGAAGATATCCGTTGCCGGATACTTAATAAAGAATCGAAAAACAGAGGAACGAAATGAAAAAGCGCGGCCTCAATTCAATTTCATCGGCCTAAATGCGATATTACTAAATCAATAAAAGCAAGAAACAAGAAGATATCCGTTGCGGATACTTATACAAGAAGCGAAAAAAAGCGAGGAAATGAAATGAAAAAGCGCGGCCTCGAATTTAATTTCATCGGCCTAAATGCAATATTAGATAAAATGATAAAAGCAAAGAAAATACAAGATATCCGTGTATGAATATTTAAATGCCAAAATAAGCCAACAGTTTGAAATTAAAGCGTCCGACCAGATTCTGAAATTTAACCCACTCGGATGAGCAGCGAAAGCGATAAAGAAGAAGAAAGAAAAAAGGTGTTCATACCCAGTCTTTGAAAACAGACCGGAATCAAACATTTTTTGGAATTTTCAGATAACCAACAACAAAATATTAAACACAAAAATATGAAATTATTACGGACCGGTGACCCGACCGAATCAGCAAGTCTCGACCAAACAGCAATCCGACCGAAATCATTTTTAATTTTATTTTCAGATAGCCAACAACAATATAAATACAAAAATCTGAAAATTTACTCGAACCGGGTCGACCGACCGGATCGTTGACTCGACCGGATCGAATGTTCCAACCCGAATCGATCTCTTCCAAATTTCAGATAACCAACAACAACAAAAAAATATTAAAACACAAAAATCTGGGAATCTATTCGAATCGGGTCGACCCGACCCGAATCGGATACTTCAATCCGGCTCAAATTCTTTCCAAATTTTCAGGTAACCAACAAAGACAATATAAACATACAAAATGTCTGAATTAACTAACCGAATCGGTCGACCCGACCGAATCGGTGACCGACCAATTTCCTCCAAATTTCGTGTACACCAACAACAAAATAAAAACATAAACCTGGAGATTTTTGTCCGACAAGGGTGACCCGACCCGGATTGTGACTCGGCCGAATAAATGACCCGACCCGAAATGTTGATTTTTGCTTTCCTGGTCTGCTTGGTTTTCGATATTTAGCCTCTCGACTCGACCCGACCCGGATTTTTACCCGACCCGAAAACAAAACAGCCTCCAAACGACCAAAAATGTGAAGAATGAAATATGATTTTCGGATTGAAAATTATGAAACAAGTAGGAGTATTTTTCGATTAAAGTTAAGAAACAAAAGGGGGTATTTATAGATGGGTTTCGGATTTTGGGGGTATGGGGTCGACGGGTTGGTTGGTGGTGTCGGCGAGGTGTGAGTTTACCGGCGACGTGGGGTCGCCGGTATGGGGTGTGGGGCCGCCTCGGGGTTAGGGGGTATGGGGGTGTGCGGCGGCGATTTGAAAAAGAGAGAGAGAGTGATATATTTTTTTTTTGTTTTGGAGTTAGATGTTAGGGTTATGTGTTGGTGTTTGGGTATAAGAGGGAAGGGTTTGGGTTTCGGGTTGGACCGGTTGGTCGGGTCTTGGGGCTTGACCGGTTGGGCTCATTTGTGGGCTGGCGGTTGGGCTTTGATGGGGGTTTGGAATTGTTTTGGGTTGGGAAATAAATGGGTGATGGGTTGGGCTTGGGCGAAATGGGTTTTAGTTTGGGTTGGGTAGGAATTGTTTTGGGTTGAGTAGAAGTTGTTTTGGGGGAAATGAAATGGGTTATGAGTTTAAAATATAAAAAAAATGGTTTTATTATATATAAATAAAAAAGGCTTTGCAAAAATTATAAATTGTAAAGATGAAAAGATGATAAGAAAAATAAAAATTGCGAAAAGCTTGATGCTTAAAAATATATATATAAAATGCAATGCCGTTTTGCGAAATTAAAATAACATATAATATTAGGATAAAAGTATGATTATGATATAAAATTGCAAATGACAATAAAAAATGCAAATAATAATGATATATATACATATATATGCCTATATTTTAAAATTGTTTTAAAGTGTCAAAAATATTAAAAATTGCAAATAAAATCATAAAATATGGGACAAAATTGGGTGTCAACAGCTGCTTAAGAAAACCAATACTTCTATTTCAACTCCTCCTCCACTATCACAACTGACCCAAATCGTCAGGCAAAAAGATATGGATCGCCTTTTCAAAAAGTCTGGTACTTTTACAGTCTAGGCTGAGCGAGCTCACACCGCTAGGTTTTCTCATCTGGTCATACCACATAAAATAACTAAATCCTCCAGGACCCCGAGAAACCATGTTAGCTCCCGATCCAAGCTTGTGAACATTTTCTCGGCCCTAAGTGCGGACCTGAGGAAAATGAGATTTGCCATCATTTCTTGAGGACATGAAATTTATATCCCATCCGATTGGGGTTGCTAACTATATGAGGCCCCTCATATCAGAGTCTGATAGGGTGAAAATGCAGAATGTTTCTTGGTAGTGCCTTTTCAACGAGGGTATGCATGCCTCTAACCGGGTACGTATCCTTCTTGATTACTTAAATTGACACTTGTATTATTTTTCCTTTCTAACTTTCCTTCAATTTTCAATTTCTGTAGTCCTCCGTTCTTGTTGGTGAGGGCCTCATCCGGTGCTTGGATGAAAACAAGCACATTAAAGGGCAATTGAACGCCCAAGAGAAATAAATACAGCACATCAAAGGGCTACAGTAACAAAATGATGGGCAACTGCAGTAAGTCAATGCCTTGCCCACTGTCTGGGATATGCTGGACTAGGTCAATGGGTACTACCTCCGCGCAACCTCGAGCCTGTAAACGCGAAAAATAAAAAATTTGAGGAAGAAAATGAAAAACCCTTCCAAGATGTTGAAGTCCTCACTCAGCAGCTTGGGGAACAAGAAGACGTTCGACACTATCAGGCTCAGTAAGTTGAATTTCTGAATGCCGAACTCGACCGCCTTGGTGCCGAACTTACTGCAATGAATGCTGACAGAGCCGCTGACCATGATGCACTACAAATGGATGAGGACCAAGTTGACCAACAAGCCCAAACCAATGAAGGGCTAAGAAATGAGCTTAAGGCCTCAAACCAGAGAAATGCTGAGATTTCGACCCAACTTCACCAAGCCTTTGCCGAAAGAAACCAAGCTCGAGCTGATATAGAGGTGGAGGTAGCCCGAACAGTTCTTCGATACGAGTACATAACTTGGAATGTTCAAAGATATACTTTGAAACAGGCTTGAGATGGGATCCTGGATACTGATGTCAGGATTGCTGAAGCTAAAGAGGTCGAGCTCCGAGCCTACCGTAAGCTGAATAGTGATAGATCCGAGGATGACCTGGAGGACTCCGGATCCGAGTCTGATTAACTTCCAGGCTTTTCATGCCTTTGTATTTATTTCTTTTTTTTATTTCATTTGTATATGTTTTGCTCTAGCCATTTACTGGCCTTATATATATAATAAATATCTCTTTTTGTTATGATGTTTCTACCCTTCGGCATGCTTCATTGCTTTCTTATTTTTAACACTTAATCAAATAAAATCTCAAACCCAATTTGGGTTGATTGCCTCCGGCTTCGGAGTTTTAATTAAACAAATCATCACTCAGTTTGCATTGGGCCAAATAAAAATTTATCTCGGTCTTAAAAATCACTTAAGTCATCCGTACAAACCTTTACTTTTAGTTTGCTTTACATCGGGCAATTTCTTTCGACTTCGAGTCATTTAATGACTAAATATAAGGATCTTATCTTTATGCTTGTGAATAAGACATATCATATTCATTTCAGACATAAATATTGGAACTTCATTTATTTCCAATTTCTTAGACAATTTCAAGTGTCTTTAAGAATAGACTGGGTTCATTATGACCTGGTGATTTAGGAAGTTTACTTATTTTTGTTCCGGATGTCTTTATGACGACAATCCCCAGTTAAGGACTTAAATGAATTAATTAGCTCGTAAGCCTAAAGATTTTGTCATTGCCCAGAAATAAGAGTATGAAAGCGAATATAAATCGAAGCAAATTTCGGACAAAAAGATTTTTCATTTAAACTTTGCAACGGTCAAACAACTAGACAAGATTCATTCGATCTTTCTGCATTTACATATTTTGTCATAACATTCAAACTATTTGGGAAAGATTCATTTGATCTTTTAACCCTTACAATAGTCCTATAAACTTTTTAAAAAAAACTTCAAACTCCAAATAACTCTAAATACCTTCGAGTGTATGGCAATCCCCTAGTATTTGTGTTTGAAGTATGAGAAATCAAACACTACTTGCTCTTCAACCGGGCAGTCCCAGTCTCTGGTATTTGTCTTATCTCCAACTACTTAGTAACATGCTTTACATTGTTGCCTCATTAAAAACCTTGCCGGAAATACACTTTTTGAGATAAAAACCGAGCTAAGGAAAAAAGAATGCAACACGTATTTTTAGACCTAATTCTAACTCAGTTCGACCTTTGAGTGATTACTCTGAGTTATTCCTACATGGGTTATTTATAACATAATCAATGAAATTGAAATAGTTAACGAACACATACCTTAGCAATAATACCGCTTTAAGTGCACAATGTTCTAGTTATTCGGAAACTTTTGACCATCCTCGGCTTCCAATTGGTACGATCCTTTAACAGTGATTTCTGACACTTTGTAAGGAACTTCCTTGTTTGGGCCTAATTCCCCTTCATTGGGGTTTCTTGTGTCGAGGGTCACTTTTCATAAAACTAAGTCCCTACTTGAAAGTGCCGAAGATTAGTCCTCTGATTATAGTATCTTCCCATCATTTGCTTTTGAGCCACTAACCGTAGCAGTGCTAACTCCCGATGTTCATCCATCAAATCGAGCTTTACAACTATAGCTTCATTATTTGACTTATCGGTTCCAAGGCTGAACCTTAGGCTCTGCTCACATACTTCTATTGGAATTAAAGCCTCTGCACCGTAAACCAGAGAGAATGGAGTCTCCCCGATGCTAGATTTCAGCGTTGTCATGTATGCCTACAGCATCTCCGGCATAATTTCTTTCCATTTGCCTTTTGACTCTTTTAATATTTTCCTTAGGTTCTAAATGATGGTTTTGTTCATTGATTCCACTTTCCCATTTGCACTCGGGTGATATGGAGTAGACGTTATCTTCTTGATTTTCAACCCTTTGAGAAAACTAATCACTTTTTTCCCAATAAACTGGTAGCCATTGTCACATGTAATCTCCGTTGGAATGCCGAACCAGCAAATGATGTGATGCCAGATGAAATCAATGACTTCCTTCTCTTGAACCTTTTTGAAGGCCTTCTCTTCAACCCACTTGGAAAAGTAATCAGTCATAAATAATATAAAACGTACCTTATCGGGTGCCAAGGGAGTGGCCCTAGTATGTCTATTCCTCATTTTATGAATGGTCATAGAGATAAGATCGGATGCATTAATTCTGTTGGTTGATGAATTACTGGTGCATGCCTATGACATTCATCGCACCTTCGGACGAAGTTCTTCGTGTCTTCTTCCATCTGAGCCCAATAGTACCCGACCCTAATCAACTTTTGGACCAAGAGCTCTACTCCGGAGTGATTGCCATAAGTCCAATCGTGAACCTCGCACATCACGTAATCCGTCTCCCCATGACCTAAACATCTTGCTAAAATACTGTAAAAAGACCTCCGGTATAACTGACCATCAACCAGATAAAACCTAGTTGCCTTAGTGCAAAGTGCCCTCAACTCCTTCAGATCTGTAGGTAATTTCCCATCCCGAAGGTAGTCGATATATTTGTTGCGCCAATCCCAAGTCAAGCTTGTCATATTTACTTCGGCATAACCACCATCAATTGTGAAATTTAGCAACTGCACAACCGTACCCGAATAAAATTCCTCCGCTTCTACGGACGAGTCCAAATTAGCCAAGGCATCCACCTCATTATTATGTTCACGAGAAACATGCTCCATGGTCCATTCTTTGAACGATGCAATATCACTTGAATTTTCTCCAAGTATTTTTGCATCCTTTTCTCATTCACTTCGAACACCCTGTTTACTTGATTAACAACTAGAAACGAGTCACATTTTACTTCAATGACCTCGGCTCCCAAGCTTCTTGCCAATTCTAAACCTACAATCATAGCCTCATACCCGGCTTCATTGTTAGTTAATTTTACAGTTCTTATCGATTGCCTAATGACATCTCTTGTAGTGCCTTAAGTACTACCCCTAGCCCAGACCCTTTCACGTTCAAATCTTCATCCGTGTATAAGGTACAGACCCCCCATGTTGTTCATGAAGTTAGTAAAAGTTCCTTTTCCACTTCGAGAATCATCCCGGGTGTAAAATCTGCTACGAAGTCCACTAGAACCTGAGACTTTATAGTTGTTCTTGGTTTATACTCTATGTCATACTCACTAATTTATACTTTCCATTTTCCTAACCTGCCGGACAGTTCTGATTTATGCATCATATTTTTAGTGGATAAGTTGTTACTACACATATAGAATGGCATTGGAAATATGGTCTTAATTTTCTAGAAGTCGTTATTAATGTTAAAGCCAATTTTTTAAAAAGAGTATACCTAGTCTTTGCACTAGCTAATGTTCTACTCACATAATAAATAGGAAATTGAGTACATTTTTCTTCTCGAACCAAAACTGCACTTACTGCAACCTCGGACACTGCCAGGTACAGGAACAACTACTCGGCTGCCTTCGGTTTATGCAGCAACGATGGGCTAGACAAGTATTTCTTCAAATCCCTCAAAGCTTGTTGGCACTCTGGTGTCCATTCAAGGTCATTCTTCTTTTTCAACAAAGAAAAAAATCAGTGACTTTTCTATGAAGACCGAGAGATGAATCTGCTTAGAGCGGCTATCCTCCCGGTGAGTCTTTGCACTGCTTTCACATCTTCAAGTACTTTCGGAATCTCTTCGATAAGTTTTGATTTTATCCGGATTGATCTCTATTCCTCGGTTTGAAACCAAGAAACCCAAGAACTTGCCCGAGCCTTCTCCAAAAGCACATTTTTTCTGGATTCAGCTTCATGTTGTACTTTCAGAGTATGTCAAATATTTCCTACAAATGCTTTAAATGGTCCTCTGCTTCCAGGGACTTAACTAACATATCATCAATATAAACCTTCATTGTGTTACCTATTTGGTCCTCGAACATGAGATTAACTAGGCGTTGATATATTACTTCAGCATTTTTTAAATCAAAGGGCATTACATTATAGCAATAGGTCCCGTATCTAGTTTGTAAAAGTAGTTTTCTCTTAATCCTCCGAGTTCATCCTAGTTTGGTTGTACCCGGAATAAGTGTCAAGTAAACTTAGTATCTCATGCCCTGCCGTAGCATCGATTATTCAATTGATATGCGACAAAGGATAATAATCTTTTGGACATGTCTTATTCAAATCTGTAAAATATATGCACATTCTCAATTTATTACCTTTTTAAGTACGACCACTATGTTTTCTAGCAATTACGGATACTCTACTTTCCGGATAGAACTTATATTTAATAACTTTGTTACCTCCCCCTTGATAAACTTATGCTTGTAATCGATCATTGATCTCCTTTTTTGCTTTATCGGTGGAGAACTTGAATCTAAACACAACTTGTGTGTTGTGATCTCCGGTGGACATCTTGTCATGTCTAAACGTGACCAAATAAAGCAATTTACATTAGCCTTAAGATTCAATTAATTTAAGCTTGAGCTTTGGAGTTAACTCGGTGCCCAGGTATACCTTTCTATCGGGTATATAGACGAACAAGATAATTTGCTCTAACTCTTCTGCTGTTGACTTTGTGGCGTCTGAATCATCCGGCAACACAAATGACATGGGGATGCGATAGTAATCTTCTTCTTCCTTGTAGTTTATCTTGTCATTCTCCTCTTCGTTCGGACTTGGAGGGTCCGATTCTTGTTATTATTATTTAACTTCTTTGCCTTTACTTGCATCCTTGTTATTTTTGGTGCTTGGACCGGCTCTTCTACTGCAAACATTTTCCTTGCCGTCGGATGTTCACCACGAGTTATCTTTATTCCCTCGGGAGTTAGGAATTTTAACATCAAGTGCAATGTCAAATGTATAGCCCTCATATCATGTATCCAAGGTCTGTCGAACAGTGCATTATATCTTATATCGCCTTTAATAACGTAAAAATTTATTTGCTTGATTGTGCCGGATGCATTGACTGGAAGAGTGATTTCCCTCTTTGTTGTCTCACTTGCCATAATAAAGCCATTTAGGACCTGAGTTGCCGGTATAATCTGGTCCAACAGACCCAATTGCTCTACCACCTTCCACTGGATGATATTGGCCGAGCTACCTGGATCAATCAAAATCCGCTTAATCTGAAATTTATTAATTAAAACAGAAATTACCAACGCATCATTATGAGGTTGAATGATGCCCTCCGCGTCTTCATTATTGAAAGAAATGATTTTCTTCTGCACATATCTCTGAACCTTTTCTCCCGAGTAATCGAGACATTTGTCTTATTCACGGTCATAACAGACCCCTTCGGAACTTCCATTCTTTCGATGATCATGTTTATGACATGATGGGGTTCAATCGGATCCGCTTGCTTATTTTCCTCTCTATTGTTATAGTTTTTCTTTGCTCGATCACTTAAAAACTCGTGCAAGTGGTCGTTTTTCAATAATTGGGCCACTTCATCTCTCAATTAATGACAATCCTCCATTTGGTGACCATGAGTCCCATGATAATCACAAATTAAGCTCGGATCCCTCTAAGTCCGATCCGTCCGGAGTGGTCTTGGCCATCTTGTCTCCTTGATATGCCCAATAGCCGAAACAAGTCCGGCATCATTAATGTTGAAGTTATATTCAGATAACCTTGGGTTTTCAACATTATTAGAAGAAGATCCACTAGTATCATTCTTGAATTACAAACCTGTACTAGTAGACCCTCGATCATATCGTCTATCCCTCTGTCCGATGAGAAGTTGTGATTGTTACGACCTCTATTTTCAATCTGAAATTAAACCTCTCTGGTTGCGTGTAGGGTTGATAAATATATTTTAAAGACTTTGACTCCGCCTCAACTACCATCTTCTACTTATCAAAATTTTTGTTTCATCCTGACGATCCTGGTGCTGATCATCCTCCACCAGAATTTTAGACTCATATCTATTGTGGACATCCGCTCATGTTACTGTCGGGAATTCTAACAAGTTCTCCTTTAATTTGAGCGAGGCACTGGAGCTCTTAGGATTCAGCCTCTTGGTGAAAGCTTCAGCTGCCCATTCATCTGGTACATAGGGAAGAATTATCCCCTCCTTTTGAAACCTCGACACGAACTCCCACATCAGCTCTGTATCCTTCTGAGCAATTTTGAATATATCTTCTTTCCTCGCTTGAACCTTATGTGCTCCAACATGTGCCTTTATAAAAGCATCTGCAAGCATTTTAAATGAATTAATAGAATGTTCAGGCAACATAGAGTACCATGTCATTGCCCCATTGGACAATGTTTCACCAAACTTCTTCAACATCAACGATTCAATCTCATCCGGCTCCATGTCATTTCCCTTCATTGCACAAGTATACGATGTCACATGCTCCTGCAAATCCATCGTCCCATCGTACTTTGGGAGTTCGAGAATTTTAAACCTTTTTGGAATTAACTTTGGTGCTACATTTAGTGGGAACGACAGTTGAATGTACCGCTTCGAGTCTGGCCCCTTCTAGATCGAAGAAGCCTCTGAAATCTTATTCACGCGTGAATTGTAGGTTTCAACCTTTCTTTCGTTGGTATTCATTAGCTTAGTCAAGGCTTCGAGCATCTTCAAGACGTTTGAGGACTCATTAGTCCCCGAACCATTGGCATTCTCATCGACTCGATCTTTTTCCAGGCCTGGATCATCATGGACAGGTCGAGGTTCATCCGCCGCACTTACTCCACTGCTCTTCTTTTGCAACTGAGTTATCACAGGATTATTATCATTCATTGGGTAAAAGGGCGGAATGTCATTTGGTGGGTCAACGGGCGAAACACCATTCATTGGAATGTTGTTTAATGGTTCAACATGTGGGGTGTCGTTGTTGCTCTCATCATGGTGGCTAACTTGATTGTTACTGGCCATTTAGAATTAACCTGAAGTCACAAAATCTCGAAAGAAACAAGTGAAATTTAAGTTTGAACAAATCACCACTATTATTCTTAGCCCACGGTGGGCGCCAAACTGTTTACCCCAAAAAAGGTACAGTTGAATTTGTAAGTGGTTTTAAGAACACGTGGATTGATTTATAAATAAGTGTAATAAAGAATTAGTAATAAATAAATAAACGAGAACAACAAATAAAATAAATAGCATGAATTGATGGTATCTCGATTGAAACTTGTTAAAGAAATTAGTCCGGTCATTAGCTAAATTGCTTCGTGCCCGAGCCAATGTTGAGAAAGTTTACAATTAAATCGTGCAATCAAGTGAAAAATAGAATGAGATGCCCTCCAACATGAAGGTTGAGCTCATTTTATAGCTATGAATTCAAGATATTTATGCCCGAGAATCACTCTTTAAATTAAATGCAATTAAATGACAATAATGGTCACATTATAACCAAAGAGTAACAACTGGCACCAAATCCGGAACATGTCTGCCTTACACTCCTTCGGTCGCCTACCCGATGTCTCTTGCTTCGGCCCTTGCCTGGTCTTACTCTTCAACCTGGACTCACCCCGAAGTATCTCACACCGGCCGTACATCATTGCTACTCCCTTCGACTTCAAACTTAAATCATGACACATGTTGTGTCGGTTTATACAACATGTATATAACAAAGACCCTCACGGCACGTATCGTTTGTTTGATTTTTCAATTGTAGTTTCATGTAAACATCACTGTCTTTCTTTATCATAGTTCATCAAACACAACTCAATGGATTGTTTTAACCTCTTTCCCACTTTGTTCTCTTGTTTGGTTTACGGACCATTCTATTCCCTCGTTGGATGACCTTTTCCCTTTACCTATTCCTATTTCTGGATCCAAACATGTCCCAATTTTCTTTATATGGAGAGCACATGAAGCTCTTTTTTTATTTTCAAAAGTATAGTTGGACCATACCAACCCCCCTCCAAATACTGAGGAGATTTTTTTTTTCAGTATCGATATTTCTATTATTTCTATAACATGGACATTCAACTCCTTGTATTAATTGGATTTCAACACCTAATTGAGTTACAATATATGGAGAATGTCGTGTTGCTTATGAGGTACTATAAGATAAACCTTAGAGTTAATAGTATTTTTAGTCCTTTAAATATTGATAAATTCTAATTTTAGTTCTTTTGATATTTGACTAAGCATGTTTAATTTCCAATCACTTGAAATGTGCACTTTTGATCCATTTGCTTTTAAATAATCACAAATTTCCTAAAGTATTAACCCTTCTATCATTTAATTATTTACTGTGATGTTTAACTTGTAAGGAACCGAAAGTGCTATTATCCTTAAACCTTATTAAAGGCAACAAAGATAGATGTTGATTACAGTGATTAATTATTTTTGTTTCACTACCTCCTACCATCTCCACTATATGTATCACTCCCACCTTCTTCAGGTCGCTAAAAATTTAATTGCTGATTCTATTTACTCCTTACTCAAGAAGTTAAGATTTCAACTATAATCACATCTTATCCTTTGTTATAATTTAGGAATTACTTTTCTATTCCTCATATTTACTTACTTTAAAGTTAACATTGTTGTAATGTAAACAAACTAAAATTGTTAGCCATTTTCTCCAATTTCGGTTGGGAAACCAATGTATAAGATAAGATGAGCAAAAGATGTTTCTTCCTTTCTTTAATTGATTACTTCTCTTTACAAGGGTATCCATGATGTTAAATCTAAGTAAAGTGGAAAAAGTGAAAAGGTTAAAGGGCCAAACCTTTGAAAGCGAGACAATGCAGACTGGAGCTTCCATACATTTTGATTTTGCTTTTTAAATACTTTTCCCTCATTATTTTGATCCCAAATAAACAGACCCCCCAAATCTTCATTGGAACATACAATAGCCAATGGATAATAATTTTACTCCATTTCTACGATCCCTCAATCATGCTTTCTTTTAGTTATCGTTCAAAATATGACTCCTATAGATTTTTTATTTATCCCAATTCTTTCCCTTGACTGAAACAGTCCTAAGGGAACCCCAAAATGAGAAATAAGATGGAAGAAAATACACTCTTTATGCAGCGTTTCATATGATATTAGACATTTTAGACAAATACATGAGGCACTTGTAAAGTTTAAGGCTATAGTATGAAAATTCGAGAAAATGAGAAGAAATTAACCTTCTATTGTTATCGATCAACCGTTATTTGAATAACAAGAAGTAAACATATCTACTAAAGAAAAAGAATTATACAATAGTCATCACTAATAACAAAAGGAACAATATCTCTCTTGCTAGTATAATACTATAATGTCTCAAAATTATGTGCTAGTAGTTGATAGAGTGGAATTTTGGCCTACAAAATTGAAAAATTAATATTTCAAATCCATGATTCATTTATTTTTAAGATTAAAGGCACCCCTCCAAATGCTGCAAAGGTTAAATAATATGAAAGTAATAAAATAAAAAGTCCTCATGGATACCTTCATTGGTTCAATATTTGACCCAATCACTTTAGAAAAGATTGTTCTAAACCCACTTTATTAGATACTCGTCGCTCCCTTTTGTCCTCTCTAGAAAAGATTAAAGACCGTTCCTATAAAAAAAATTTGAAGGGAATAAAGCAATAAATAGAAAAGGTAAAGAACAAACAAACAAGAAAAGTTTAAAATAAAGAGAGAAAAGAAAAGAAAACTAAAGGAGTTGATGATTCTAATGGGATTCTCTGCTCCATTTCTAATACAAAGAAAAAAAAATCTGTCAAAACCAATCCTTACCCATAAATTTTTGTTCAAACTCAGTTTTTCTTTTTCTACTAATTTAATATACAAAAATACAAAAAATTAAAGAAAAAGAGGGGAATAAATTGGGACAAGCAAGCAAACATCTCCTTCTCACTACACTTGAAATGCATCTTCCTGACAATAAAAGCACGTGACCAGCACCTGAGTGAATGCCATTGATGAAGTGGAAACATGAGTGGGGAGATGGCTTGTACTGTTGACTTTTTAGTGGTCAATCAAACACGTGGGAGTACGATAATTCAATGCTGCCAGCCAGTCTTTCTCGCCGTGCCAACCACGCGCTTGAGTGAGAGAGGTTACCGAGTTGTATCGACTCAACTCAGATGAGTTCCGAGTTGGTGGGGATGTATGTCTTTTAACAAACCCAAAACTTGTTGCATTCTAGGCCGTTTGATAGGGTTCTCCGCCGTACACAAGTACCCAACTCGGAGGCACTCCACCATCTCACTCACTGAATCACCACCGAGTCTTAGTCTCGAGTCAAGCGCATCAGCTCCATGTCCATCCTTCACTAATCTCCTCACCCATTTTATCGTGTCATCCGAACCTAGTTTCCCCGTTAATAGCTCCACCAATACGACTCCAAAATCGTACACATCCATCTCATTGGACCCATCGACTTGGTTCTGACTCAGTCCAAAGTCCGCTATCCGAGGCTCAAAGTCATCGGCTAGTAAAATATTTGACAAAACCAAATGTCTGTGAACCACGGGCTTTGATTGCGCGTGGTGGAGGTAGGCTAGTCCACGCGCTACGCCAACCGCAATTCGGTGGCGCGTGTGCCATTCCATTTTCCCTGGTGATGTTATTTGGGACCCATTTTGTAGCTCCCACGTGTCAGTAGTCCAATCTTCCACGTTAGGGGTGGCGGTTGGAAGCTCGTGCAGCCATCGGTGGAGGTCACCATTGGCCATGAACTCGTACAACACTAGCTTTACTTTCCCTGCGTTAAAGGGAAACATTAAAAATTAGCTTAAAATATGACTTGATTGAAAGGAAAAATAATTGGATCCGTGTTTTTGTTCTTATCAAATGGACCAATTTTTCTTTGGTTCCTAGAAGAGTGCCCAAAATTATTGACAAGGACTTTGATACTACAATCAATCAATGCATGTCATGAAATTATTTTCCAACTTTAAGCATTTTCAATTGAAAATAACATTCTTTTGAGCCATTAATGTTTTAGAAAGATAGATATATTTTACTATTAAAAATATCCTCTATCTTTTAATTCAAGAAAAAAAACAATTTATGGATAGAATTCGTGAAACATTCTTCCAAAATCATAAATAAGGCTGAACAGTTAAACTCTAAGATTTTAAAGTTTGACTTTGTCGTCGTGTTAAAATGGACACAATTTACCAAGAGCATTATCATAAATAGTGACGTTTACAGTTCAATATTTTTCAAATCCCAATCTGGCAATAAGATTTGAAGTTTGACTTCGTTAGGTAAAAATGGACACAATTTACAAGAGCATTAAAAGCTGTTACAAATTGAAGCTTGTACTCATAGAGTACTAACATCCAAATTATTCACGCATTCCTATTTAGTATTTACTCTGTTGTGTATGTAATCATAACTACTGCTTACGTTTCTATGGTTGCAAAGATTTCTCTCTCATTACTACTCACTACTGGCTGTACTCTTTTCTGATCCCATCCTCCACGTGAATACATTCAATATGGTCACATCTAGATATTATCAGACAAAAAATTTCTCCATTTTTCTAGTCCTTTTCAAGAAAATAAGGGGAACTTGGAGAGTGCCACATATTTAGGAAGAGTACACCCAATCAAAATATGCAGAAATTATAATGCAAAAGTTAAAATATGATTGATATTCACTAAATTAGGATGTGTGTGTATTTTTTTTCTTGACAAAAATTCGGTTCATTACAAACAGGATGTTGTTCAAAAATATAAAAGTTTACAATTGTTACTAAAGTAGATGACAATTGGATGAGATTATGGTTGTTAGTATAGTTTTTTTAGTATTTTATCCGGTCGATTAATCTTTGTATAAGTTATGAGTCCGGTATGAAATAATATCGAAATAATTGTATAGACTTGTTAGAAACATGAAAACGTTTGATAGTTTGTGAAGATGTGCTCAAGGAAATAAAAATATTTCTAACCGATTCAAGCTATAGGTAACTTATGAAAGATTCTAAGTAATTCTGTTATCCTTTCTAATGCACCAAAAAGTATTAGATACTGAAATATCAATCAGACAGAGTATATAAATATAATAACAAATTGGAATTATTATTGAAGTTAAAAAAAATTTAAAGGAGAGTAAAGAAGCTTTGTACCTGCAATGCAGAAACCAGAAATAGGCAACAGATTAGGGTGCTTAAGCCTGTAGAGTTCTTCAAACAATGCAATAGCATCATCATGGCCTAGTTCCCTAGCATACTCAAGTACCTTGATTGCCACGTGGAGGTCACCTGGAAGTACGGCTCTATAAACGGGTCCACACCTCCCTTCAGCTAACAATGACTCTTTCCCAAAGTGTGATGTTGCTGCTATGAGGTCCTTGAAAGTTAGGTTCATCAATGGCTTCTCAAACATTACCACTGGTGCTGAACTTGGTTCTTTTATGTCAGCAACCCATGAATTTCCTGACTCTGTCTCAAATGAAAATGGCCCTGATTTGTCCATTTTAAATGGTATTTGAATTGGCTTTGAAATTAACCATTTGTTTTTCCTAGCCACTGTTTTTCTCTTCTTGTATAGACACAAAATGATTGACCCTATAGCCAAGATTAGAAATGCAGAAGCAGATGAAATGGCTATGATTAAAACTTTCTTTCTTGATTTGGGGTTTTTTGTATTGGTTTTTTTGTTCATTGGTTTTGTATGTTTGTGTGTGATAGGCATTAGTTTGTGTGGTGGGGTTGTAAAGTTATGATTTTTAATGTGGAATTGTGAGGAATTCTTGGTTTGCAAATGGCCAGCATGAATAAAAGAAGAGTTACCAAATTTTGCAAACTGGTCTTGAGGGATTAGCCCAGTGAAGTTGTTGAATGAGATATTCAAGAAATTAAGACCAGAAAGAGGAGGAAAATCATTGGGAAATATACCATTCATGTGGTTGTTAGAAACATCTAAATGCTTAAGTGACTTGATATGTGAAAGGGGTTGTGGATTGCCATAAATTTTACAGTTAGAAATGGTCAAATTTTCAAGCTTGGTTAGGCTGGTGAACCAAAAAGGTAAAAACTTGAGATCATTATGTGAAAGGTCAAGAGAAGTGAGATTAGGAAAATAAAAAGCAGAGCCTAAGTTGGTGAATCTGTTGTTAGAAAGATCAAGTCTTTGAATAGTTGATGATGACCTTGTTACAATAATTGCTCCCCCTAGCTTATTATTTGACAAATTGACTTGAACCAAAGATGAAATGGACCAAAAATGAGAATGAACAGAACCCTTCAAGGAATTGTTTGATAGATCTATAGTATGAAGATGAGACAAATTTCTCAAGTACTTCCATGAAACAGTGCCAGTGAGATTTCTTGAAGATAAATTTATCTCAGTTATTGGAGTGGAACAGTTTGAGCTGAACCAAGAGATGTTGAACCCATAAACAGAACTGAAAGCCTTGGAAACAAGAGATAAATCTGTGTTGTTTTTGCAAGTGGATTGTGATTTTGAGAATGTAAAAAGAGAAAGGAAGATGAAGAGTGTGAAGAAGATTTTCATTTTTGTGTGGGGATTGGAATATCTTTTTTGTTTTCAGTTGGAGGTCGTTGATTTAAATGCCATAGAGACTTGATAAGAGAGGAGGATTACAAGTGGAGGTAAATAAGTCCAATGGAATTTGGTACTTATTATATATATGGAGAGATGGTAGAGTTGGAAAGAGAGAGAGAGAGAGAGATGCACAAATATATGCGGACCCGTGAGAGGGTTTGTTGAACCTAAACTTCCTTTGGGGTTAACCATAGAATTTTCAAACTTCCATTTGATTAAGCAAATTCTCAAGGTCTTTTTTTTTTTTTGGCTCTTTGCATTTTAGTGTGATTGGGTTTTTTTTTCTTCAAATTATATATAGGTAGGTGAAGAATCGAATCCTCACGAATAAAACGAAAATTTAGATAATCAACGTATTGGATTATTTCCATTTCATATTTAGTAAAAAATTAACTTTAATTACCACATTGAAAATTAACTTCGGGTTTGAGATTATTCTTCATCTATTAAAAATCGTAATGTTCTCTTTTTTTATTATTAAAAATTCTCAATGATGGCAGTTATATATTGAATGAGATAGGCAGGATAAAAGTTGGCCATGTCTACAAAGAAGTAAATCAAGTAACATTGTCATGTCTACAAAGAAGTAAATAAGTGATATATTTTATTTCTATATGATGTTTATATTAAATTAATGAATAAAAAAAAATATTTCTTGCGGACTTACATTTATTAGTTAGCATGATTAAGTGATTTATAGCTTCAATTGATAATATAAACGAGTGCATATTGATAATTATTTCATTTATCAAAGATTGTGATAGAGCGGTAAGTACTCCTCCATCCTTACTCAAAGGTCTTGAGTTCGAGCTTTGAATATATAGTCGCATTCGGTTGGAAGCGTTTTACCCTTTAAAGAGACTCTCTAAGGGAGGAGGGGGATCCGAATTAGGATCCCAAAGCGAGTAGCAGACATCGAGTGCAAACCAATTATTTTTTCAGATATTTGTTTCCTTTTTTTCGCAAGTGACAATTTAGTAGGCGTTTGGTCATAGAAATAAGAAAAAATACTTTTGTTTTTAGAATTTTTGAAGTTGGAGTTGGCCATAATTTTTATAAATAATATTTGGTTGTTGAAATACATTTTTTCTTTAAAATATGAAATATGATTTATATCCTTAATTTTTTAAAACTAGCAAAATCACTCAAAACAATTAATAAAAATAAATAGTGCGTAAATAATGCCCATCAATCATTTCCTGGACAAAAGAATATTCACGTAATAAGAGTCAAGCATATATGACAATAATCATGCCACAGTTTTTTGAGGAAAGACCTTGACTCCATCAAAGTCGTCATGCAGTACCATTAAATTCTAGTGGACAAGTTGTAAACTACAAGATGTTTACGTTTGTACGCAAACCTTGAAAACATATTTAAAAGCAATAATCTCTTAATTATTTTTATTAATGAAATAATATATATATTATATATAATTTTTCATAACAGAAAATCTATTTCTATTTTAATTTCAAAACTCTATTCTAGTAATACAAAACTCCTATAATTATGGTAAGTATACAATACTAATTAATGTATAATATTACCTAAAAACCGCGTGCTATATATGGAGTATATACACATAATATACAACTGGACTATTACCGAAAATATGTGCAAAATGTATATCACGTGTATAACCTTTATGTTTATCACACCCCCTCAGTTATAGCGGGCGGTCTTCGTACGCTGAGACTGTCCCTAAAATCTTCAAAAAGAACCGAGGGAAGGCCCTTTGTAAAGATGTCTGCAATATGATATCTGGAAGGGACATGACAGGCGCGTACTTGTCCACGAGCTACCTTTTCTCGAACAAAGTGAATGTCCATCTCGATATATTTAGTGCGCTGGTGTTGAACCGGATTATCAGACAGATAGATGACACTAACATTATCACAATAAACCAAGGTAACTTTCTGAATAGGACAATGAAGCTCTAAAAGAAGATTGCGTAACCAACATGATTCAGAGACCACATTGGCTACATCTCGATACTCGGCCTCTGCACTAGAGCAGGACAATGTCGACTGACGCTTTGCAGACCATGAGACTAAGTTATTACCAAGAAACATACAATAGCCAGACGTAGACCGTCTGGTGTCCGGACAACCACCCCAATCAGCATCTGTATATGAGACAGGTGTAGCAGTCGATGACGGATATAAATGTGAGCCATAGTCAAGTGTCCCCTGGATGTACCTAATAATGCGTTTGAGTGCATTCATGTGCTCAACTCTGGGATCATGCACAAACAAACACACTTGTTGTACGGCATACGTAATATCGGGTCTCGTGAATGTAAGATACTGAAGGCCCGTGCAAAACTGCGATAGCGGGTCGGATCATCATAAGGTGAGCCAGCCGCAGCACCCAACTTGGGCTTAGTATCAATTGGAGTGGAAGTGGACTTATAGGAAGACATCCCAACCCTCTCAATGATCTCAATTACATATTTCCTCTGAGATAAGAACAACCCACCTGCATGACGAGTGATAGCAATCCCCAAAAAGTAACTCAAGGGCCCCAAGACTTTCATAGCAAACTCATATCTGGGCATTGACATGATACACCGGCGTAATGCATCAGAAGAGGCAATCAAGATAATATCATTCACATATAATGATATATAAGCCAAGGAAGAACCACGATGATAGATGAACAATGAATTATCAGACATGCCGTGAGAGAACCCAATAGTCGAAACATAGTCTGCAGACCTCTTATACCAAGCCCGTGGAGACTGCTTAAGGCCATACATGAACTTTTTCAACAAACAGATATGATGAGGATATTTGGGATCTCTAAAACCCAAGGGTTGATGCATATAAACTGTCTCCTTGAGATCACCATGTAAGAAAGCATTTTTCACATCCAGCTAATGAATGGGCCATGCTTTCGAACGATCCAAGCTGAGCATAGTGCGAATGGTAGCCGAATTGATCACCAGACTAAATGTCTCACCACAATCTACACCAACCTGCTAAGTCTTACCATCACCCACCAACCGAGTCTTATACCTCGCAAAAGAACCGTTTAGAATTGTCCTTATGAGCAAAAATCCACATAGACCTGATAATATTAACATCAAATGGACAGGGCACCAACTCCCACGTCTTATTATCAATAAGAGCATTATATTCATCGGTCATAACACTCTTCCAATTCGGGTCATTTAGAGCAGACACAGGGTTACGGGGTAGAGGGGATTTAAGAATATTAGAATTTAAATTAAAATGTCTTGTTGGTTTAAAAATATCATGTTGACTACGAGTGACCGATCTATGACGCGGAGGAGAATTGGGCGGATTTTAGGGATTATCGATACTGTCGACGGACTTGCCAGCAGGCCCACTCGGTAACGGAAGACGACACTAGATACAAGGACTGGGCCAGTAACTGGGCCTATACTGGACCCGAGAGCAGATGATGAAACTGGGCCAGAACTAGGCTAGCCAACTGGCCTAGTTGCTGGACCCAGAATAGTAGTAGGCGACGGTAATGTAGAGCCAACAGGCAGTGGGCCCGCTGGTGGATTTTGGGTTCGGGACACGTCCGGAAAATGGTGAATAATATACGGGGTGATACCATCATCCAAAAAATTATACGAAATAGGCACGAGATTACTAACCTTAGCAAACGGAAATTGAGATTCATACAAAATTACACGGCGACTAATGATGATTTTATTAGATGATAAATCAAAATATTTGTAACCATGATGATTTGACGGATAACCCAAAAATACACAAGGGGTAGATCGGGCCTGAAGTTTGTTAATTGTGGAGGACGGAAACAACGGATAACACAAACACCCAAAGACTCTAAGATGTGAATACGAATGAGTCTTATTATATGATATTTGAAGAGGGGCTGAATATGTCAAACCTTTGGAAGGAAGAATGTTAAGAAGATATGTAGCCATTTGTAGAGCATGATGCCAAAATGACGGGGGACGGAAGCATGAATCAATAAAGTTCGGATAATGTTATTAATGGTACGAATTTTGCATTCGGCTTTCCCATTTTGTGACGACATATGAGGGCAAGAAAAAACAAAAAATTATCTCATTATTACCACAAAATTCCCGAAACACCATATTGTCATATTCTTTGCCATTATCACATTGAATATTTTTTATTTCCTGTTCAAATTGGATCCTAATGAATGCTCTAAATTTTAAGAAGGTGGAAAAAACTTGAGATTTTTTTGCTAGTGGAAAAGTCAATAAAAATTTAGAATAATCATCCAAAAAAAGAATATAATACATATGACCCAACGAACTAAGAACATGAGACGTCCATAAATCGCAATGAATAATATCAAATGACATTAAAGTATGAGAATTAGAGTCTACAAATGGCAACCTAACAATTTTTCCTAAAGAACAAGATTGACAATTCGGAATACTACTGTCACGACCCGACTCGACGGGCCGCGACTAACCGCCCTAATGACGTCATTATCCTGACCTGTCACACATAATCCAACTAAAACCTAATGAGTCTGAAATCCGGCAGCATAACGCTGCAATAATAACATATGTCAGGGTAGGCAAGCCGACAAGGCTGCTTTTACCTCCGAATGTACCTGCCTTCTGAGGAGTCACAACTAGCCAACACAATACAACGGGCAAGCCGACAAGGCTGCCACTAGAAAATATCATATATACATGGGGACACCCCAACACAGAGTACAATAGCATGACTGACCAAAACAGAGTTATAACCCTACATAAGTACAACCCACAACTGTCTACAGACCTCTATAAGAAGGACAATGACATATGACGGGACAGGGCCCCGTCGTGCTCCTAAATATACATAAATCAAAATGATAGGGTTCCGTACAAAAATGGTAAAGCTCTGGATCAAAGGAGCTTTCCAAACAGCTGCGCAGGAACCTAAACCGGAGGGTCACCAAACTGAGCACCTGTACCTGCGGGCATGAAAGCAGGCCCCCGAGGAAAGGGAGTCAGTACGAAATAATGTACTGAGTATGTAAACATGAAATACTGCAAATGAGATCATAAGTAGCCAATGGATAACAAAAGGTCAATATAAAAATCAGGATCCAAATCCAACTGTGCCATAACCAATAAAAGTCAGTTGTGGCTTATAAAAATGAGAGTCAAGTCAAGAAAACATGAATGCCTGTCCATATACATATATATACCTGTAACGTAACCCGGCCCACTAATGCGGGACTCGGTGGAATCATATCATAACCCCAGCCCATATTGGAACTTGGTGAAGTCATATCATAACCCGACCCATATTGGGACTCGGTGAAGTCGTATCATAACTCGGGCCATATTGGGACTCGATGAAGTTATATCATAACCCGGCACATACTGGGACTCGGTAAAGTCATATCTCATCTATGGATCCATCCTACGTAACCCGACTCTCTAGTGAGGGACTCGATGAACAATGCAAGGCTGTGCACGAACATAAACCGGCCCATATTGGAACTCGGTGAAGTGAAGTAATAACACTTAGCACGAGTAGATTTCATGAGTAACCATATGCAATCAAAATTTTCATTTGATTCCCAATAAAATCATTATAATAATATCATAATAAACTTTTTACTGAAAAATCATAGACACTTCTCATAACTAACATCTTTAGGAATTAAACTGTATAAGAATCATGTACGTCCGTCGTACCTTCATTAAATAAAAATCATGCCAAAGAAAGAAGGAATAGTTCACATACCTCTTAGACGAACTAATCAACTTAATATTAGAGTATGTCTCATTTTTTAACTTCAACCTATAATAATGGTAATACGTTCGTCAATTCTATGATCACTAGCATACTTTATATCGAATAACGACTTCCTATTCTATAAAAATTCGGGCAGCACTTCCCTTGTTTATACATGTTTCCACAACTTCCAAACGATGCTAATAACATCAATAGCCAAGCACCAATTAAGGGCACAACCAAAACAGCAACAAAGGGAATTTACACACCCACTTCTCATGTAAATTTAGCCTCTTGATCCACATTAAAACAGCCCAAAAAAACAGTCCATGTTTCAACAACAACGAGGGTAGAATGTGAAGCCTTTCTACACCTTTCTACACCCTTAATCCTTTAGGGCTTACATTATCAATTACCACACTTAAACATGCATAATGGTAACTAAATTTTCAGCATTATATCACCACAAAACAGTCCCTAAACACAGTCTATATTCATCTCAACATGTCCAACGATTTCATGCAAGTTCTTGGCCACGACATGTCATAATTCCATAACTCTTCTCTTAACTCCTAAAATCCAATTCCATATTTCAATACTTTCATATAACTAATTTTAAACTTTAATATCAATGTTTCCTTTCAATTTCATCATGCAATTAGTGATAATAATAACAACAATAACCAACGAATCCAACAATCACCAAAATCTGTCCCAAATTGGCAACTAACCCAAAATTGTCACATGCATTGTTTAAATTCCAACTTTTCCTTAACACAAATTCATATCCTTAATTCTAACAACATGCATTCCAATTAAATTATGGAAAGAAGAATTTTATACCTCAAATTCGTCCAAAACAGTCCGCACGGTTTGCTCACTGCCTGGGTCCGAAAATCCCCATTGTTTTCGTATTTCTTTCCCTTTTTTGTTCACTTCTTCAACTCCAATTGACATGCAAGTGTTCTACAATGTTAATCCATCATCCCTACACGTTTTTCTTCCAAAATTTCATCCCAAAAATCTCAAAATTCCTGGGCATATTCTCGGCCAGCAGTGGTTGTTTTTGCCACTATTTTTGGTGTTGTTTTGGCTTCTAATTTTTGGTGGAAAATGTAGTCTAAGAAGAGGAGATAAAAACCTTAAATTTGGTTATGGATGGGGGGTTTCTCGGCTGGCTTGGAGGACAGAAGAGATGAGAGTTTTTGGTTAAGTTAGAATGAAGATGAAGAGGTGAGTGTAGGTTATAAAATCTGAATTTTTCTTTTTACACTTTGGCCCCCAAGTTCTTCAATTAATAAATCTCAAACCCACTTCTTTTAATTTCCGAGAATTTCATAAGCCTCGTATCATCAATGTCATAATTTTATAATACATTATTAACCCATATCAGGACTATACAATTTTTATAAGTTTCCAATGTCACCCTCATTGTGACCAACATCTTTCCGGAATCACATCCTCTTGTATACTAATGTTCGGTATTTGAATCCTATTTTCTTAATCTTACGAGGTGTAACAACTACGCGTACCCTTACATAAAATAAATTTATTTTTATAAAAGGAAGACAAAATAGACGACCCCAGATGACCAAGACGAGCATGCAACAAGGAAGGAGCAAGGGCTGCAAACGCTGACGGCAAGTCTTGACTCTATAGACCGGAACATGGCGTGATAGGATAAAGATCTCCCCTGCTATCACACCTCATGAGAGGACTCCCCGTCTTGAAATCCTTCAAAGAAAACCCAAACAGATCAAATTCAATAGACACTGAATTGTCAGTGGTGAATTTACGGACAGACACTAAGTTTTTAATCAATTTGGGGGCATGAAGGGTATTTTTCAAGATAAGGGGTGGATGGAGGGGGGGGGAGACAAAGTTTTATGACCATAACCACAAATTAGAATAGAATTACCATTACAAATAATTATGCCACGAGATTTTCTCAAATTAGAATAAGATGAGAGAGTACCTGAATCGGATGTCATGTGGGTAGTGGCGCCGGTGTCCATGTACCAATTCGGGTCCGGTGGAGTCAAACCAAGTGTGTGCATCGCGGCCTCAATATCGATCTGAGTGGGACCTGCTGCATAGTGGGCTTGCGGAGGTCGGGGCCCAAGTACCCCTGCGTGCTGCCCCGGCCGAATGCTGCTTCGGGAACCACTAGCCCAATTTATATTGGGTCGATGAGGCTGCTGGAAATGGGCAGAAACTGACGGTGAACCTAAGTTGTTGGACCACTGCCGACTGTTCCAGGCCCATGACCCAGTGGTCCAAGGCTGGGACCAGTGGTCGGTGGCCCATTGTATCCGAGATATTGTCCTCCGCCACCGTTTCGTCCACCATTACCATTGCCGGAACCGCCGCGTTTGCCCCCGCGATTTTTGCCATTATTTATCCGAATATTTTTGCCTCCACCATGAGTACGGTTTTGGCCGGAATGACCAACAAAATCCTGAGAATTAGTAAAGGACGCCATCATAACGACGGAACTAGCACCGGTAGCCGCCTTTTTGGCCAAGCCGGCTTCTTTGAGTGTAAGCATAGAACGAGCCTGATAAAATTGCGGAAGAGGGTTGCTCTGACGAAGAAGCGTGCCCACACCACTATATGCATCTGAAAGGCCTGCAACCATTTGAAGGACAAGACGGTCATTGGTAACTGGCGCACCAACGTTGCGGAGTTGGTCTGCCAACTCCTTCAACCTTTTGCAATATGTTGAAACGTTGGGGGTAATCTTCCATGTTGACGTGGGAGAATTCCTTCTCCAAGGTAACAACACGAGAATTTTGAGTATCTTGGAATATATCACGTACTCTATTCCAAGCCTCCATCGCCGTGGCGTCTGGTTCGATAATCGTCTGTAATAGGTCGATAGAAATAGTGGAATAAATCCAATGAAGAACAGTAGCATCAAGTGTCACCCATAACTTAGGATCATCATCGGGTTTGGGCACCTCCGTGTCCATAGGAGTCGCTGGGATAATATGATGGAGGACTTGATGCGAGCGTGCGTGAACTTTGAACAGTTCGGCCCACGTCGCATATTGGACATTTTCTATCTCAAGAACGACAGGGATGTGATTCTTGATATTAGAAATAACAAGGGTAGGGTGAAACATGTTCTTAGTCATAATAGCAACGCATGACGTGATGAAGAGATTTTGGGAAGAAAATTTGGGGAAGAATCAGGCACGGAAACTGAGGAAGCTCTCGGAAAACAGTGCACGACAAGCAAAAATTTTGGAGAGGAAAATTTAACCTAGACTCTTGATACCATGAAAGAAATAATCCCTTGATTATTTTCATTAATGAAATAGTATATATACCATATACTATTTTCCATAATAGAAAACATATTCCTATTCTAATCCCAAAATCTTATTCTAGTAGTACAAGACTCTTATAATTATGGTAAGTATACAATACTAATTAATGTACAATATTACCTTAAAACCGTGTGCTATATATGGAGTATATACACAGAATATACAGCTAGACTATTACCGAAAATATGTGCAAACACGTGATATACATTCAGTGTATATCATGTGTATAACCTCTATGTTTATCAATGTTGAATTCAATGTCCCTAACAAATAAAAGATGGACAAGGATCAATTTGGAACATGACAAGTTTCAATGCGTATAAGGAGGAAGCATCGGTCTACGAGAGGAAAACTATGAAAAGAAATACTTATTATTCAATCCGTCTCGAATATTAATCATTTTTTTTTGTAATCGGGATGTATTAAAAAATATGAGGACTATTACTTCTTTTTCAAATTTACTCTTATTGCTCCAATCAATGGACTATGCTCCAAACTATTATTTCACTTGCATGAAAAAAAATGATAGAGGGTGCATTCAGCGGCAGATATTCAATGTAAGGTACGCGTTCAATCGAATCTAGTAATTTTGACGTAAATCCTATATATATGTTAAAAAAGTTACTTAACATATATAAATATTTAATTGAATCCAGTTACTCAAATGGTCACTCAGTTCAGTAGCATTCCAAACCTATAAATTTTAAATTTTAAATCTGACTCTAGTGACTCTAGTGACTCTAGATGCATACAATAAAGTCTCATTATTATGTCCATTAAAAAGATTTATTATCTCGCATTCTTTGTCTATTCCGCTTAAATAATCACCTTCGGTTCAGTAATATGCTTACAAGTTTATCATTATTAAATATATAAGCTGATGCAAATCCGTCTATGATGGCTTATTTTGATAAAGTGGAAAATTGTATAACATAAAATGACAAAAGAAAATATTAATTTGAACAACCACATGCTCAGTGTAATCATACAAAATGGACATAAGAAGGCAATTCGTCTACTGAATTTGAATTACAACATGTAATTATTGATTATAATTTCTACATTTTGCCTTATTTTAAACTAGATAAGAATAAGCTGTTATATTATTAATTTCCGAGAGAACAATAATGTATAGCTAATGACTTCACCTAACCTCCCGTGAAGCCAAACCTAAACTTCCAAATGGAATGAGAACTAAGATTTTCGAATTATAATTAAAAATTTAAATGTACCAACTATCTACCTGAAAGTGCATTTCCATTTGGAGTCACTATAAATATTTTAGTAAAATAAAATTATAGTACTTTTAACAAATTCTAGAGCATTGTTCTAGCTGCCAATTCTCTCATAGTTTGTGCTGTTGTACAACTAGGAGTTATGACCCCTTGGCTGCTTTCAGTAAGACCAATAGTAAGTTTATTCAAACTTTTCTTCTTCTTTTTGTATCCAATTTCTTTCATTTTCTTTTAGTAAAAGTAAGAGATAGTCCAATTTAAAAGTATAATATACACCTAGAGTACAATGACATTTCTTGTCTACTGTATGATGATATGGGATAGGCAAACCGCGAAAGCAAATATTCATTTCTAATTATATACATCAACGATTTATTCTAGATCTTCATTATCAGATTACAGATTTGTGTCATATACATTGTAAAGATATTTTACAAGATCAATGTGTAACACATTGGTTACTATTTCTATATGCTTACTAATTCACTACAAGAAAGTATATAATTAACAATAAACTTTAGCAACAATAAATATATTATTGCTAAAAAACGTAAATGACAACAAAAAATTAATAGATTGTTGCTAAAAAACGTAAATACAACAAATTTAATATGTTGTTGTTGCGAATTTTTTTTTTGCATCGGAAGTTATTGCAACGACATGCAACAAGTTTTGTTGTTGCAAAAATTACTTTTGGCAATAACATCCAACATATGACAACAAAAAATATTGTTGGCAAATGTCTTTTTCTTGTAGTGATTAACACTGTCACGCAGATTTACTTGTAATTATATTATAACGATCTAGCTAGTTCTTCAAATATATTTTACTCAATCAATCTAGAATTTTAAATTAATTCCTTTTGCGTCATTTTAAGGGAAAATTGTGAAGTAGTATCACTATTCTACCACTATGTTATTTCTTTCCTTCTTTTTTTGTGACTAATGTGTATTACCATTACCACTATTCGAGGAAAGAGAGAATGTGAAATGAAAACATTATTTTCACCTTTTCCATTTTCAATGCATGTACCATCTTCCACATTCACTAAATATTATTCCACTTGGTGATGAAATTTTATTTTCTTTTATTTTATATTTCCTTTTAGATGTTCCACTTGGTGATGAAATTTTATTTTCTTTTATTTTATATTTCCTTTTTGATGTTTGACTTGCCTTGTTTAATAGCTTCTCTTTTGACTTACAATAATGTTGAGGGATTGGTTTGTGGATATGGGGAATTGCAGTTGAACTGTTGAAGAAAGTTGGAGTTAGGTTTTCCATTTTGAGTTGCATCTGCTCCTCAAACCTAGTATTTGTTTTGGTCAAATTAAGTTCTTATTAGTAAAGCTTTCACATAGCTCTTTTAATGTAGTGAATGTCATCATTACCTAACTATACCAACGTACAGCAATTGTGCATATGTTAATTCCAACTAAAGAAACTCGAAATAGAAAAGGATATTAGCCAATATTCATGTGGTTGGATTAGTAAGGAAGATGTTGTAAGGTGTCTGATATTAGTTTCTTACATCATATGTAAAGTAATGTGTTCCTGGATTTCATTAATTGATAATTTATAATATATAATATTTATAGAAATATTTACCTTCATACAAACTAGATAATTAATCAACCTAATTACAAAAGGAATACAATTTTACATAAAATAAGAGATATATAATTAATGTAATAATATTCGGCGAATATTCTATTACACCGCTGTTGTTGAAGCGGGAGGCTCACGAACACTGAGATTGGCTCGAAAATCATCAAACAGTATGTGCGGAAGTCCTTTGGTGAAGATGTCGGTAATCTGATATCTGAAAGGAACATGAAGGACACGAACTTGACCACGAGCCATTTTTTCGCGAACAAAATGAATGTCCATCTCAATGTGTTTGGTGCACTGATGTTGGAAAGGATTGCCGGAAAGATATATCGCACTAATATTATTGCAGTAGACCAGTGCTGCCTTTTGAATCGGGCAGTGAAGCTCAAGTAGAAGGTTAGGGATCCAACAAGACTCAAAGACGACGTTGGCTACACCTATGTACTCTGCTTCGGCACTGGATCAGGATAGTGTAGGTTGCCTTTTGTAAGACCAAGAAAATAGGTTATCTTCGAGAAAATGCAGTAACCGGATGTGGAGTGTCGGGTGTCAGGATATCCACCCTAGTCAGCATTAGAATAAGCAATGAGCCCAGTGAGCGAGGACCTGTATAGATGTAAGCCGAAGTGAAGTGTGCCCTGGACGTATCGTAAAATATGTTTGCGGGCATGCATGTGTGCTTCCGTCGGATTGTGCATGTGCAAACAGATTTGTTGCACGACATATAATATGTCTGGTCTCGTGAATGTGAGGTATTGCAGGGTCCCAGCCAAGCTAAGATAGTGAGTCGGGTCTGAATACGGAGGGCCGGAATCAGTACTGAGCTTGGGATTGGTGTCCACTGGCGTGTGGAATGGTTTGCAATATATCATGCCAGCACGGTCAAAGATCTCTTCGGCGTATTTTTTCTGACACATAAATAGGCCGCCAGAATGGCTAGTGACAGATTTCCCCAAGAAATAACTCAGGGCCCCCAGATCCTTCATAGCAAACTTAGAGGAAATGAGAGACATAATGGACCGACGGAGGGCATCAGATTATATGGTGAGGATGATGTCATCAACATATAATAATAGGTAAATCATGTCTGGACCCTTGTTGTATATGAACAGGGAATGATCAGATTTGTTGTGTGAAAAACCGATAGAGGAGACATAATCGACGAACCGTTGGTACCATGCTCGAGGGGAATGTTTCAGTCCATAGAGAGATTTCCGCAACAAACACACATGATCCAGATGAATAGGATTACTGAAACCCATAGGTTGATGCATATATACCGTTTCATGAAGATCCTCATGTAAGAAAGTATTCTTGACATCAAGCTGATGAATGGGCCAAGACTTGGATAGGGCAATGTTGAGGATTGTCCGGATGATTGCGGACTTTACGACTGGGCTGAATGATTCATCACAGTTCACTCTCACCTGTTGAGACCCGCCATCACATACAAGACGGACTTTGTACCTTTCAAAGGAACCATCAGATTTGTTTTTATGTCTAAAAATCCATATAGAATGAATAATGTTAGCATTAGGTGGACGGGATACTAGGACCCGCGTCTTATTATCAATAAGAGCATTATATTCGTCAATCATTGCATCTTTCCAATTTAGGCCGGACAAGGCATCCTTCGGATTATGAGGGATAGGGGAAGGGACAACTGAAATGGATAGGTTAAACAATTGTTTAGGTTTGGAAATTCCATACATGACACGCGTTTCCATTATTCGAGAGCGTTCCTCTGGATGCAGGATGAGAAGAGTGGGGTGCCGCGGGACTACCGGGAAGATGAGTAAGGGCAGGGGTGGCGGGATCGGATGGCCGAGGCTTGGTTTGCCTAGAGGTGGATGTGGAATCACCATGAGATGGGCTGTTCCGAGCCACCATCGGTGGAAACGGGTGGGCAACGTGTCCCGGACTGATCGTGGTGGGTTCGGGTGCCGGGGATTGGGACGCCAAATTATGTAAGTGCTGAATTAGAAGGGGGTTTAGGCCATCATTTAGGAAGTCGTAGGAATGCCGATGTGGAGAGTTTAGTGAGGTAAAAGGGAATTGAGACTCATCAAATAGGACATGGCGTGAAATAATTATTTTATGGCTTGATAGTTCATAGCAAAAGTAACCACGATGATTGATGGGGTAACCCAGAAACACACACGGAGAAGAACACAGTTGTAGATTGTGAGTGGTCGGATGGAGAGGTTAACAAAGACATCTGAAAATAAGCCAGTGTTGGTAGGATGGGTTCCTACAAAACAGAACTTGAGTGGGCGACCGTAGAGCTAGAGACTTGTTTGAGATTATGTTTAGGAGATAGGTGGCCATATAGAGTGCTTAATGCCAAAATTGAGGGGAATTGAGGTGTTAATAAGTAGAACACGAATTAGGTTGTTTATGGTTCAGATTTTCCGTTCGGCTTTACCATTTTTGGAAGAGGTGTGAAGGCGGGAAAAACGAAAGGTAAGATCGTTTTTGGAGCAAAACTGTTTGAATTGGTTATTATCGAATTACCTGCCATTGTCACATTGAAAACAGTTAATGCTCTTTTCAAATTGTGTTTTTACGAAAGCACTAAATGAGGGGAAAATGGGGTAGACCTGGAATTTATTACCAATTGGAAAAGTCCATAGAAAATTGGAATAATCATCCAAAAACAACACATAATATTGATGGTCGGCCGTACTTAAAATAGGGAAGTCCACAAATCATTATGTATTATATCGAAAGGCATTAAAGTACAATTTGTGGATGCATAAATGGTAATTTAATATGTTTTCCAAAAACATAGGATTCACATATATGAGTCTTAGAAATACGGTTGCATTGAATAAAATTATTTTTCCTAAGGGAGCGCAAAATAGAATCTCCCAGATGTCCTAATCTAGAATGTCATAAGGAAGACGAAAGAGCAACAAAGGTTGATGGAACTGAGGCTGGATTGTTGGCGGCGTTTGAAATAGGGTAGAGATCTCCGGTGATGTCACATCTCATTATTCATCTCCCTGTCGTAAAATCATTCACAGAAAAATCAAAAGGATCAAAGTCAAGAGAAACATTATTATCAATTGTGAAATATCGCATAGAGATTAGATTTTAATGAGTTTAAGGGCATGGAGGACATTTTTTAAAATTAGTGGTGGATGTGGTCGGGATAAGGATGAATGACCAAAACCACGAATAAGAATGCCTTGTACACTACCAATAATAATATTCTGATTTAAATTACTCAAATTGGAATACGATAAGAGAGTACCTCGTGATGTCGTCATGTGAGACGTGGCGCCTGTGTCCATATACCAATTTTCGTGTGGAGCATTGAGTGACATTGTGTTCATAGCTGCCTCAATGTTAGTCAGTGCATAAGTTGAGGGTGGGGGCCTGTGTTGTGTAGGCTTGTTGTGGACGTGCGCCGAGTATGCCAGGTTGGGCATGTCGGGTCGGAAGTGGAGTCCACGAGGATGTCAGATACGGGCAAGGAGGAGAGGCCCATATAGCCCATGACGGAGGCTACTGCCGCGGTCGCTGCTGGCTATTACCTGCCGGCGGGGACTGCCCTTTGCCGCAATCGTTGCTGCCGAAATTCCGTCCGCCGTGGCCTTTGCCGGACTACCGCCCTTTGCGGTTGTTGCGGGTCAACGCGGTGATGGCTGCCAGAATTGGAGGCCCTACTGTTGGCGGAGGGACCAACGGTGAGGGCGACGTCTATAATGCTGGCCTGAGTGGTAATGCACTTGATTTTCCGGGTTTCCTCAAGAATTAGCTTCGAACGAGCCTCATAAAATTGTGGTAACGGCGTGCATTGCTGAAGGATGGTAGCAACACCGTCATAGGATTCGTTCAAGCCTGTAATAAGTTGCATGACCAATCGCTGATTAGTGACTAGTGCGCCAATGTTGGAGAGTTGGTCAGCAAGCATTTTGAGTTCTTGACAATATGCAGACACGTTTGGGAAATCGTCCAAATGAACGTCCTTAAACTGATTTTCAAGGTATAACGCACGTTGAGTTTTGTTGTCGTGAAAAATACTTTCCAAACGTTCCCACGTTTGGCAGGAATTGACATCGGTCTCAATGATTGTGTGCAACAGATTTAGAGATCGTGTCGTATATCCACTGGAGGACAGCTGCATCCAAACGAGACCAAAGTGCATCATCAGAAGTCAAAGTCGATGGTAGGTTTGTGAAATTCAATTTAGGAGGGATGATGTGGTCGATAACTTCGTAGACACGACAATGGATTTTGAACAGTTCTGTCCATGAGGAGTATTGACCCCTTCCCATCTCAAGAGTCACAGGGATGACATTTTTAATGTTGTTGACTGCAAGTGTAGTATGAAATTTGGTTTTGTCAGCCATGGAAGATGAAATTTAGGAGGAGAAGGGAGAGAGAATGGCCAAAAAAAAAATACTAGGGTTCCGTCGTGGGTGGCTGGCGACCGAGAGGGGGTCGACGTCGGGGAGGGTTTTTGTTTAGGGTTAGACTACCGATACCATAAAGAAATGTGTTCCTTTATTTCATTAATTGATGATTTACAATGTATAGTATTTACATAAGTATTTACCTTGCTACAAACTAGGTAAGTAATCAACCTAATTACAAAAGGAATATAATTCTACCTAAAATAAGAGATATACCATTAATGTAAGAATATTCGGTGAATATTCTATTAATAGATATAATATCTTCTTCTTTTGAAAAAAATTTATGGACATCCTCTATAGCGTTGCTTAACTTTTCAAGTCTTCTATTTAACATATTAATAAGATGTCTTATATATTCTAATCATGACTTTCCCAGAACTTAATGTGAATTTTTGGTGGTACACTAAAAGAAGCTAGAAAATTAAATTCATTCATATTTAAGCGATATAATTCGATCGCATCTTTTCAAATTAGCAAAAGTTTTTCATGTTTGTGCCATTCGTTTGCCAAAAAGTGGGCACATTGGTCCTCCTCCACCCATCCATCCCAATTATGTTTTAATGGTGACTTTGTTAATTTCCAATATTTGCAATATACTTCAATAACAGCTCTCATAAGGTGATATTGTATGTCCTTAATCATCATTGATAAGTTTAACGACAAGCTGTAAGTAGTCTGTTTCCACCTCTAACTCTTCTGTAAAATAATTCCATAATAGAGAACTAGATTCATCCTGGTTATGTACGTGCAAAATTCACATCCTCCTTTAAAGAAAGGAGCAGAAAGGGGGGAAACAATTCAAAAGTGAAAGAAAATAGAAGATTGAAAACTTTAAATTTGAAGTTTTAGGTGATCCTTAATTTAAAAGGAAAAAAAACAAGAAGAAATGAGTATATTGTTGCTTGGGCTAAGGTATGTGCACGTGTCCACTGCCCAGTATTAAATATGGGTTGGGTTTGTTTGTCAATCACCGGAACTGTTAACTGTTATTGGGCCATTAACACCAGTTTATGTAAGCGGACTGCAAATCCTCTTGTTACTAGCTCATTTACATCTATCTGTGTCAATGGGTTCAAGTCTGGACGGAAATTTTGCAAATTACACAATTTTATTGGGCTACTAATCTATTGATCTGAGGATGTAGTCTTAGTTAGATTGAAGAAAGGGGAACTTACACAATTACTAGAAAATAAGTATTAAATGATATAATCTTTTTAATTTACAGAATCTACAAGATATACTTTATAAATGAGTAAAGTAGAAAATCTTTAGATATGGAAATTTTCGTATAGATAAGGTAATTAATTTTGATAGGTTATATTTTTTTCTTTCTTTAAGTAATTTGTCCCTACAAATTCTTCATTTCTACATATCAATAACGAAACAATATAATCAATTTGTGACGCTACAAATACTCACAATTTGCTCATACACTCCATCTTCTATCAGGTATACCGTATACCGTAATACTGTGTACTACATATATTATACAGAAGATTTATTATATTATATACTGTATATAATATATAAACTTAAATATACCAATTCCTACTATTATAACGACAAATATTTTATTACCATAATTTTAATTGCACTTACCAATTTGAATATATCATTTATATGGTGTTTTATATTATATACTATATATACTAAAAATTAAATATACGAATTCTTACTATTATAGCCACAAATACTTCATCTTTTCAATCACACTTGCACTTACCAATTTGAATTCTTACTATTTTACCTCCCGTTTTCAATTAATTTTGTACCAACAACTTTAAAAACTTATCTTTAATCTTTGTTCATGCTCCTACCCACACTACTAATGTTCTCTTATTTAGACGATTCATGTTCATGCCACACTTCGAAGTAGTTTACTTTCATACTACTAAACTTTTTACTCTCTCATGACACAGAGTACAAACCAAGTTTAAAAACATATGACTAGCCAAAAATAATGTGTCCTACGCATTTTACTCATCCCATTATGTTTGGACTATGAGTAGAGATGCGGGAGATAGCAGTGACTAGTGAGTGGTCAATGGTGATTTATTTTATTTACAAAGAAGGATTTACGATGAAACAAGCATTAATTACACAAAGGTCTTTTTTATTAAATTCATCAATTTTCCTTCTTGGATATATAGTTCCTTTATGTATAATGAGGGATAGTAGGTGAAAGTATACACTAATATACACGGTATATATGACATGACCAGTTGGAGACCGTGATATACACGGTATACACAACCGTGTATATTGAGTTTTGGTAACATAGTATGTGTATTTATTTAGCATTGTACACTACTATAATTGTAGAATTCTTGTACAAATAGAATAGGGGTTTGGGAGTAGAATAGGAATAGGATTTTCCATATTATGAAAATTGTAAATTGTATATATATACTCATTCATTAATAAAAATAATCAAGAGATTATTTCTTTCACGGTATCAGAAGTCTAGGTGCTTCTACCAATTTTTTCTCTCTCTTCCGCTGCCTCGGTTCTCGTGTCCATTCTAAAAAACCGTGCCCTCTCTTCCCAAATTTTCTTCCAATTCCCTCATTCACATATTGTTCTTTCGTTATGTCTACGTCAAAGAACATGTTTCATCCTGCCCTTACTGTCTCTAACATCAAGAACCACATCCCTATTGTTCTTGAGATGGAGAACGTCCAATATGCGACGTGGGCAGAATTGTTCAAAATTTACGCAATCTCACATCAAGTCCTCCATCACATAATTCCTCCCGCTATCCCTCCATCCGCGGAGGATTCTCAGTTATGGATCACTCTTGGTGCTACCGTCATTCAGTGGATTTACTCCACTATTTCTACCGACCTTTTAAAGACGATTATTGAATCAGACACTATGGCTATGGCTACCTGGAATAGATTGCGTGATATATTTCAGGATAACCAACATTCCCGAGTTGTCACCCTTGAGCAGGAATTTTCACAAGTCAGCATGAAAGATTTTCCGAATGTTTCAGCTTATTGTAAACGACTCAAGAAATTGGCGGACCAACTCCGTAACGTTGGAGCACATGTTACCAATAATCGTTTTATTCTACAAATGGTTGCAGGCCTATCTGAGGCCTATAATGGCATTGGGACTCTTCTCTGTCAAAGTAATCCGATTCCACCTTTTTCTCAAGCCCGTTCGATGCTCACGTTAGAAGAAGCCAACTTGAAAAAAAAAGTGGCTAACGGTGCCAGTTCTGTGGCGATGATGACTTCATCCGATAACTCTCACGGGTTTATTGACAATCTGGGCCAAAATCGCAACAACAGCGGCGGCAAGAAGGGTCACAACCGTAAAAATAATGGCAACAACAGCGGCGGCCAGAACAGTAGCAACGCCGGTGGTAACAATACCACAACCGGGGGTGGGCATCAGGGTTATGGGCCCAGCCCGCCTAGTCTCAGCCTTGGGCCCCTTGGCAGTGGGCCTGGACCAGCGGCCAGTGGCCTAGTCTCGCCTATTGCCCACCAAATTATGTTAAAGGGAATTGGGCTCCAGTCGAGGCCACTCACAGGCCTAATTTTTCAGGTCCCTACAGCAACACCCAGCAGCGTTCCGGGTCGGGTCCGCAGGCTGTGTGCTTGGGCCTCGGCCCCAACAAGCCTTTAATGTTGCAGGCCCAAATCCGATCCCGACACCCACAGACATTGAGACCGCTATGCATACCCTTGGATTAAATCCTACTGACGTGAATTGGTACTTGGACACCGGCGCCACTTCTCACATGACGTCCGACCAATGTACTCTCTCGTCTTATTTCAATTTGAGAAAAAATTGTGGCATTATTGTTGGTAATGACAACTCAATTCCAATTCGTGGTTCAGGTCATACAACTTTGTCTCCCCCCCATCCACCACTTGTTTTGAAAAATACCCTTCATACCCCTAAATTAAATTTTTGGTGTCTGTCCGTAAATTCACCACTGATAATTGGGTTTCTGTTAATTTTGATCCATTTGGATTTTCTGTGATGGATTTCAAAACGGGAATTCCTCTCATGAGATGCAATAGTAGGGGATATCTTTATCCAATCACGCCCGCCATCAGTTTCTCGAGTCAAGCCATACCATCGACATTTGCAGCTCCTGCTCCCTCATTGTGGCATGCACGTTTGGGTCGCCCTGGGTCGTCCATTGTTTCTTCCTTGCATAAAAATAATTTTATTTCTTGTAAGGGTACGCGTAGTACTCCAATTTGTCAATCATGCACTTTAGGAAAACATGTTAGATTACCGTTTGTAGCCTCTACTTCTCGTACTTTGATGCCTTTTGATATTATTCATAGCGATTTATGGACTTCTCCCGTTCTCATTTATGTGGGCCATCGGTATTATGTTCTATTTTTTGATGATTATTCTAATTTTGTATGGACCTTTCCGTTAGCGATTTTTTAAGGTTTTTTCCACATTCTTAAAATTTAGAGCATTCATCCGTACCCAATTCTAACAGAAAATAAAAAATATTCAATGTGATAATGGCAAAGAATATGATAATGGGTTATTTCGAAAATTTTGTGATGCTAATGGCATAGTTTTTTTGTTCTCTTGTCCTCATACGTCCTCACAAAAATGGAATAGCCGAACGAAAAATTCGTACCATTAGTAATATTGTCCAAACTTTATTGGTCCATGTTTCCATACCCCCTTCCTTTTGGCATCATGCTCTACAAATGACTACTTATCTCCTTAACATACTTTCTAACAAAGGGTTGGCATATGCATCTCCTCTTAAAATCCTCTATAATAAGAATCATTCGTATTTCCATCTTAGGGTCTTTGGGTGTTTATGCTATCCACTATTTCCATCAACTACAATTAACAAACTTCAAGCCCGTTCTACCGCTTGTATGTTTTTGGGTTATCCATCTAATCATCGTGGTTACAAATATTTTGATTTATCATATAATAAAATCATAATTAATCGTCATGTTATTTTTGATGAAACTCAATTTCCGTTTGCTAAAGTGAGTAGTCCGTGCCTAGTTCGTATAATATTTTAGATGACGACGTTTCACCGTACATTATGCACCACTTCATGGGCCGACCCACTGACCCCGAAATGCCAGCAGGCCCACCACCACCCATTGTTTCTGCTCGTGGGCCAAGCGCGACCAGCTACCGTCGACACGCCCGGTTTACGCTCTGATCCGACCGGTTTCGATTTGCGCCCGTGATCGCTACTGGCTGGCGATCCGTCACCCATCCGACTTTTCCCCAAAATCCACCCAATTCTCCCTCGATACACATACTTGTTACTCGTAGTCAACGGGGTATTTTTAAACCAAAAAGATATTTTAATCTTAATTCTAAAGTTCTTAAATCCCCACTACCCCTTAACCCAGTGACTGCATTAAATGACCCGAATTGGAAATTGGCTATGAACGACGAATATGATGCTCTTATTGAAAATAAGACGTGGGAGTTGGTCCCCCGTCCTTCTAGTGTTAATATTGTTCGATCTATGTGGATTTTTACTCATAAAGATAATTATAATGAGTTTTTTACAAGACATAAGGCTCGTCTTGTAGGTGATGGTAAAACACAACAGGTTGACGTGGATTGTGGTGAGACATTTAGCCCGGTGGTCAAACCGGATACCATTCGCATTGTTCTCAGTCTGGCTCTTTCCAAGGCATGGCTCATTCATCAGTTAGATGTGAAAAATGCTTTCTTACATGGTAATCTTAAAGAGACAGTCTACATGCATCAACCCTTGGGTTTTCGTGACCCCAAATATCATAATCATGTCTGTTTATTGAAGAAGTCCTTGTATGGGCTCAAGCAGGCTCCACGGGCTTGATATAAGCGATTTGGAGACTATGTATCTACTATTGGGTTTTCTCACAGCAGGTTTGATAATTCTCTATTCATATATCGTCGTGGTGCTTCCCTGACTTATATTATCTTATATGTGGATGATATTATCTTGACCGATTCTTCTGATGGTTTACACGAGTCTATCATGACCCTACTCAGTTCTGAGTTTGCTATGAAAGACTTAGGGCCCTTGAGTTATTTCTTGGGGATTGCTGTCACTCGTTATGCATGTGAGTTATTCTTATCACAACGAAAGTATGCCGCTGAGATAATTGAGCTGGCTGGTATGTCCTCGTGTAAGTCTACTTCCACTCCAGTTGATACCCAAACCCAAGCTAGGTGCTGCGGCTGGCTCACCTTACGAGGATCCTACCCACTATCGCAGTCTTGCAGGGGTCTTCAGTATCTTACTTTCATGAGACCGGATATTACGTATGCCGTACATCATGTGTGTTTGTTTATGCATGATCCTAGGGTTGAGCATATGAATGCGCTCAAACGCATTATACGATACATCCAGAGAACACTTGATTATGGCTTGCATCTATATCCGTCGTCGACCTCTACGTTTGTCTCGTATACAGATGCTGATTGGGGTGATTGTCTAGATACCAGACGCTCCACGTCTGGTTATTGTATGTTTCTTGGTAATAACTTGGTCTCATGGTCTGCAAAGCGACAGTCTACATTATCACGCTCTAGTGTAGAGGTCGAGTATCGAGGGGTAGCCAATGTGGTATCTGAATCATGTTGGTTACGTAATCTTCTCTTAGAACTTCATTGTCCCATTCAGAAAACTACCTTAGTTTATTGTGATAATATCAGTGCAGTCCATCTTTCTGGTAATCCAGTTCAACATCAGCGCACTAAACACATCAACATAGATATCCACTTTGTTCGCGAAAAGGTAGCTCGTGGACAAATACTCGTCTGCCATGTCCCTTCTAGGTACCAAATCGCAGATATCTTACTAAGGGTCTTCCCTCAGTTCTCTTTGAAGATTTTAGAGACAGTCTCAGCGTACAAAGACCGTCCGATGTGACTACGGGTGTGTGAAAGTCTACACTAATATACACGGTATATACGACATATCCAATGCCTTGTGTATACCGTGTATATCGCGGAATCCCAAGTTGGAGACCGTGATATACACGGTATACACAGCCGTGTATATTGAGTTTTGGTAACATAGTATTTATATTTGTATTTAACACAGTAGGTAATGGCAGGGCCATGGTGGGGTGGTGCCGAGGATCAGGGCGGAGGGTGGGCAGCGTGTGGACGGTGGTATTAATATAGTCCTATATATTGACCAACATTTAAAATTCTAACAGAGTGACGCGTATATACATAAGTATATCCAATTTGAAAAAGAATCTCAAGATTATTTTGCACTATTTTATGGTTTTATTTTTTTAATCAATGTGTGGTTACTAATAGTAATAACTAAGCTTTGAATTATAATGAAGAGTTCATGATTTTTTTAAAAATAGCGTGGATACTTCTCATTAGTTATGACTTGTGACTCTAAATTAAATCAAAGTGAAAAGAAATATTCCAATTAAAAATAATAGTCGTTGACAAATGTAAAAAAAACGCTAAGTGCTCTGACCTAGTATGGGAGGAAATTTAATCCTGCTAGTAAATGAAAATCAATTCGACATTACCTTGATCGTCTACATTCAGGAATTCTTCTATACGAATAGTTTAGTGTGCATTTCTTCTTTTAATGGATTAATGCGGCAAAAATTTAAATTAATCTCATAAATTAGGAATATCAGATGTTTATATAAAAGCACACCTTTTCTAAACATAAACTTTAAAAGAAATGTCTACGGAAGCAACAACGAAATGTATTTTGGCTACTATTACGCGTTCATTTTACATGACAAACACAATTAGCTGTTTCTTATTACATAATGTCTAATAAACATGATTTTCCCCGTATAATTAGTTGGAAACTTTGTTATCTTATCATAAAAAATCAGCAGTTGAAGTTTATACATAAGTAAGCATAAATAGACGTGACACCTTTGCACGTAGGTGACCTACAAACCGACAATTGACATCAGAAACTGTTTATAATAAATATTGCCCAAACAACTTTATTCTTAGATTAAGCTAGGTTCCTGTATTTATTCATTTTGAATAACAAATCAATTGAAATTCATTTTTATTATGCTATACAATTTCCTTATTTGATTTTATATTAAAACTTCCGCTAGAATAACGGGAAAAAAAGAATGCAATAAAAACATTTTGGGTGTGTTTCGTATGGTTTTTGAAAAAAATTATGTTTGGTTGATTAAAATATTTTTAAAAATATTTTTGGGATCACACTGAGATGAGAATCTATCAGAAACAACATCTACCTTCTCAAGACAGTGATCTGCATACACTCTATCATCCCTAAATCCCACTTGTGTAGACTTTTTTGTCCGATCATGGACTTCAATGTCTTGATAAAATATTAAGGAAACCAAGTCATCAATGTATATATTGCATAGTTCTTATCATTTATGGATAGATAGAGTAGCAAGTCAACTTAATGGTCGGTTTGGGATTTAAAGATACGCATGCATTGGAAATACTATTTATTGTTGCAACACTTTCAACAATTACAAAGGGTGTGTTAGGTATGGAGGAAAACTGTTTTTCATCAAAAGAATATAACTTTCCTGTAAAATATTTTTCTGAAAAAGTAAGTGAATAAAAATATTTATATATAATCTAGATAACTATATAATAAATGTTGTTTATAGAACTTGTATTCGATATTTTCACTAAAAAAGTCATTTTCTTAATTTTCTTAAAAACTTATGTTCCTAATCGGACAAAAAAGTCCACGAAAGGAAAGTGAAATCTAAAGGCTTAATTTGTAAACTAGAGGTTTCGTTTCTCTTAAGGAAAATGTGATATTATATTTCAATTCAACTATATGTATTAAAAATTAATCTCCCCTAATTTTTAGGATAACCAGTATTCTTCCTCTGATATCTTGAAGTCTGGCCAATGACCAGTGATATAGTAAATGTAATGATTTATATGTAATTTTGCTATATATCATGGTAACTTTTTCCTTTTTACATTAAATTGGTTATCTTTCTTTTACCTTTTCCTTTCCAATATATGTGTTTTGTTGAAAAATAATATAATATCTCAAAAATATAATATCATGTTTGGATATTTTTAATGAGGTGTAACAGATATTTGACTCTTCAATAGCCAAGCCATTCAATTTTCATTTTTTTTTTCAAATATCCCAAAAGGTGGAACTCCCACCCCAGGAGCCCCCACACCCCGGTCCGATAGGTCTGTGAAGGAGTTAAATCATGGTGACTCAATTGATTTCAAAGGTTAGACCAGTACCACGCTGCGCACAAAGGACCCTCCTTTATTTCAAGAAGTAACCCCCACACTACCGCTGACGGGATTCGATCCTTGGCCATTTTCCAAATATCCCCCTTGATAACCAATTGAGCTGCCCAAGCGGACATTCAATTTTCATTCTTGAATGGGTGATTAATGGAGACAATTATTTTGTCTTCTAACGTTCATCTTCACAAATTTAAGAGACCCTTTATTGCATTTATTCTTGTTAATTGTCATCATTTACTATTTATTATTATATTAATGGGTCTTTGATATATTAATTATATTTAAATAGGTCTTTAACGTTAACCTTTATGTTAATATTGGGTTTGGTGTTGTGACGTTTGACCCAACATATTTTCTAAAAGACTGATTTGAATGTATAAAAATGTTGGAACAAATGTCACAACATTCGGACCAATATTTTTCATAACAGTTTTTGCCTTTCTTCACGTTAAGCAGTAACTGTTTTACTGAGTGGTAAAAAAGACTTAGGCGTGTGAATTAGGAGCTGTATAAAACGTGGGAGAATGAGTCAAAGCTTGGGGAAGAAGTCAAGTGAAGAACAAGTCAAAGTTATTGAGAGTTTCACTCCTTAATCATCTACCACAAGTTGCCCACCTTTCTCTCAACCTCCACAACCGATTGATAAGCTTTTCAATTAAGACTCTCTATTATAAATAGAGAGGCTACTGCAGTGTATCAATATCCAGAACCAAAATGTAAAAATACCAAGAGAGCTCTCGAGATTTCGTCTTAAAAATCTGGATCACAAATGTTGCCTGAGTGTGTCGCAACATTCTGTCCAACATTATAATTGCTGCTTAGATTCTAGATTTGTTCTTCATTGAAGCAATTATAATGAAATGTTGTCTATGTCTATTTAGATAGATTTTTCAGGCAGAAGCCATCTGCGACTTCAATTTTTTAATTCCTTTTGTATTATCTTGTAATATTGTAAAAAAAGGAATTTATTTAATTGTATATAAATATATACAATACTTTCGGTCACTGACCATCATATGTTATATAATCAATATAACCTATGTAAATATTAAACCTTTGTGTCTTTATTATTTCCGCTGCATTTTACTCTTCAAAAGTTTTTCAGTTTTATCGAAGTGTTGTCACTTGTGACATACAACATTATTGGTGACATTCACAAACTGCATTGGCATTCGATTTGTTTTTACTTTCAGTTTATTTTTATTGTTCCATAACATATCCCCGTGACCTAACAAGTGGTATCAAAGCCGACACTTAACACAATAAGTGCTTGGTCCTATCATTTGAAGCCATGGATCCGGATAATCCAAATATTGGTAGACTTCTCATTTTTATGGTACAAACTATGCCTATTGGAGGATTCAGCTACGTTCTCACATCAAATCAATTGATGTTAGGGCATGTAGATCTATAACCAATGGTTATTTTGTTCCAATGTTACCGCCGGATGAGGAATGTGACATTCTTGTTAAACTTGAATCCAAATGGACGGCGGAAGAAACCAATAATGCTAGCTTTAACGAAAATACCTTAAATGCAATTTTTGGATGAGTTAATCTTTACATGTTTAAACTCATTCAAAACTACCCAACGGCTAAGGATGCATGAGATACTTTGCAAATTCATTGTGAAGGTAGCTCAAGTGTTCGTCGAACAAAGCTACGCATACTCATGAGCATATATGAACGTTTAAGGATGGAAGAAACGGATGATATTAAATCTTATTTTGAAAAGTTGATTGACATCTCTAATGAATGTCAAGTGCTTGGTGAACCATTAACCAACACCCAACTTGTTGAAAAAGCTCTCAGTTCTCTTCTTAAAAAGTTCAATCTAAAGATTTGTGCCATTGAAGAAGCTCACAATCTTGCTACCATGGACCTTCATACCTTAATGAGCATTCTCAAAACCATGAGATGAACATTGAGAATCAAAGGGAACTATATAAGAGCAAGAATGTGGCACTTCAAATTCAATTCTCGGAGAATCAAATCGAAGAAAATGATGAGAATCTTGAAGAAATTAGTGAAAGTGCTAATGTTGCCTTACTCACTCGAAAATACAATTCGATGGTGAGGAAGTTCAATAATGAAAGGAATCAATCCAAATCTAAACAACATCAAAACCAAGGCTTCAATCAAAAGCCTACCAAGTTCCTTCCAAGTACTCAAAAAGGAAGTCCACTTAGAAGAACCAACTCAGATCACACCAAATTTGATCCCAAACAACTTGAGTCTGTGTAATGTCATGCATGCTCGGGTTTGGGTCATTATGCTAATGAATGTGCAAACACTCTTAGGAAATTTGGAAAGAATCTGTGGGTCTCGCTTAGTGACGACGAAGGAGAAGACGAAAGAGATCAAGAAGTCAAATCACAAGTAATGTTGGCCACTGTTTACAAACAGTGATTGTCAGATAATAAAGATGTCATCTGTAATGTTGCCTCAGATGTCATGATATTTCAGGCAATATCTGCAACAACATCTGCATCTCCAGCAACATCCGAAAGGTGCAAATTCTTTAACTATCCTGATGTTAATTACTTTAGTGGTTTTAATTCTAGTGGTGAGGCTGAGTATTTGGATCAAGTTGAATGCAACGATGAGATGATTAAGGAATTACAAAGTATTTGTAAAGACTTAATCGTTGAATCCAAACAACTTGAGTCAAAGATTAAATCTTTAACTCGTGAGAATGTAGACCTAAAAGGCACAATAACCCGATTAAAGGTTGCACTTACCAAAAATGATATAGAATTTGGTAAGATTAGTGCAAAACTGGATGTAGCCGAAGCAACCTTCCGTAAGCTCAACTCATGGACTTCTAAATTGAATGAAACACTCAACTTTAGTAAATTGTCACTTACAGGTATTGGGTACCAAAACTCTTTTAAAACTGTAGGCTCTAGTGTATTTGACAAAAATGAGAAAATGTGTTTTGTAAAAGAAAAATAAATAAATGATAAGTTCTCACATATGTCAAATACTATGAAATTTGTATGTCATCATTGTAACTCCCCTAGACACTTAAAACCGTACTGTTTCAAACTTCAGAATTCTATGAGCAAAATGTTGCCTAAAAGGCTGTCCAACATTTCGGACAACACTCTAAGCAACATTTCTGAGCAGAAAGGTAAAAAATATTTTAAAAGAGTCTGGATTTCCAAAATGAATGTAACTTGTAATGTTGCGATAACTGCTTTAAGAACTAACATTTCAGGTTTTTGGTACTTTGATAGTGGACGTTCTCGCCACATGACAGGTACAAAGGAGTTTCTAAAGAGCTATGAGTCATTCAATGGAGGTAACGTAACTTATGGAGGTGGCAGTAAAAGCAAAATAATTGGAAAAGGAATCTTGGGTGTTCCTGGATTTCCAACTCTAAGAAATGTATTACACGTTGAGGGTTTAATGACTAATTTGATTAGTATTAGTCAACTGTGTGATGACAATCTTGAGGTAAAATTCAATAAGAATGCCTGTAAAATTACAAATGAAGCTAATGAATATGTTATGCCAGGTACTAGAACATATGATAATTGCTATATTGTTGCGAGACAAGAAACATGCAATAATGTCAAGCTCGACGACATAACACTATGGCATCAAAAGTTGGGGCATGTCAACTACCGCAATCTGGAAAAGTTGATCTCATATGAAGCCATTAGATGCTTACCCAATCTTAGTCATAAAGGTAAAACAATCTGTGAAGATTGTAAAAAAGGTAAGCAGACTCGTGTTTCCCGTAATGTTGTTCAAAATGACGGACAACATTCAGGTACGTCTCACTGTTTTTAATTATTGCGCATGGATCTTATGGGTCCAATTGAGGTAGACAGTTTAGGAGGCATGAGGTATTCCTATGTGATAATAGATGATTTTTCTAGATACTCATGGATATATTTTTTGAAAGAAAAATCACAAACTTTTGACATGATTAAAATTTTGCATTCTAGAATCAGGAACTTGTTCTATTCTCCTATTTTTCGGATTAGATCCGACCATGGAAAAGAATTTGAAAATAGCTCATTCACAAAATTTTGTGAGAAAAAGGGAATTTTCCATGAGTTTTAAGCTCCCAAAACTCCTCAACAGAATGAGGTAGCAGAAAGGAAGAATAGAACATTACAAGAAATGGCTAGAGTTATGCTTAGTTCTAAAAAATGTCAAAATGTTTTTGGGCTGAAACTTTAAATATTGCTTGTCACATCTCTAATAGAGTCTACTTAAGGTCTGGAACAAATATGACACCCTATGAGATCATTAATGGAAAGAAACCTAACATGCGTTACTTTCATGTCTTTGGGTGTATTTGTTACATTTTAAATGATAGAGATCATCTGGCAAAGTTTGACTCTAAGAGTGACAAATGATTTTTTATTGGCTATTTCCAAAATAGTCATGCTTATCGAGTGTACAATCTAAGGACCAAAACTGTACAAGAGCCTGTAAATGTTATTTTTGATGATTTCTCTGATCTTACAAGAAATATAACTGAAAATAACACTATAGTTTCAGTGGAAAATATGCAGATTGCTGAAGAATCAGATGTTGCCCCAAATGTTGCCACATCTGAAGAAACATCTGAACCTGAACCAGAGACCACAGAGGGAGTGGATGAGGAGTCTAATGCTGATTTTCTAGATCAAGGATTAGGAAGAATCAACAAACAAAATACGGGAAGTTTTTGAGGGAAAGAGAACAAGAGGGAAAGAACCACTCAATTATAGAGACATAGTAAGGTATGTGTGTATGTCTACCATATACCAAGAGGTTAGTCTTTCTTGTTTTATATCTACATTAGAACCAAAGAATGTTGTAGTTATTATAATTGCTCAAATCTACGTGGATGACATAGTCTTTGGATCGACTTCACAGTCGTACCTAAGTTCATTTGTTGAAACTATGTCATCGACATTTAAAATGAGCATGATTGGAAAACTAACTTTTTTCTTAGGTTTGCAGATTAAGCAAAGTGAAGATGGAATTTTCATCTTACAAAGTAAATGTGCTAAGAATCTAGTTAAGAGATTTAGTTTGGATAATGCTAAACAGATGAAAACGCCAATGGGTTCATCGCAGAAGATATGTAAGGATAATGTTGGTGAAAAAGTCAACCCAACATTGTATCAATCTATGATAGGTAGCCTTCTTTATCTCACTGCTAGTCGCCCAGATATTATGTTTAGTGTTTGTGTTTGTGCTCGATTCTAAGGCTGTCCCAAAATTTCCCACTTAAATGCCGTAAAACGTATCATTAGATGTGTTGCTGGCACATGTGAGTTGGAAATTTGGTATTCCAAAGACACTAATCCTAATTTAATAGGGTATAGTGACTCAGATTGAGCTGGTGATGTGGATGATAGGAAGAGTACAAGTGGAGGATGTTTTTATCTTGACAATAATCTTATTTCATGGTATAGTCGTAAACAAAATTGTGTCTCACTTTCAGCTGCTGAATCTGAATATGTAGCAGCTGAAAGTTGTTACTCTCAATTACTATGGCTAAGACACATGTTAGACGACTATGTTTTTTCAAGTAACATTTTAGTTTTGTATTGTGATAATTTGAGTGCTATAAATATTTCCAAAAATCCAGTTCAGCACTCACGTACAAAACATATTAATATTAGACATCACTTTTTAAGGGATTTGGTTGAAAAACAACTAGTTCAAATTGAACATGTGGACACTCTTCATCAACTAGCTGATATTTTTACAAAAGCTTTGGACCATGAGAGATTTTCTAGTTTGAAGAAATCTCTTGGTCTTTGTAATCTCTAAAAAGACATTTTTGGGTGAATGTCGACTGAAATGTCTCTAACATTTTAGGTGACATTTACCTATGTAATATCATAATCTGATTATTGTTGCTGCATAATGCATTACTTTTGGTCACACGAGCATGATCCTCAATAAGAACAAGATTCCAAAGTGATACCGTTCTCTGCGATGATATTAGATATCATAAAAAAAGAGTATCAAAATAAGGCAAAGCCTTTACAAAATTTTGGCAACTTTGCAAAATGGGCAAAGCCCTTGAAAAGATACCGTTCCTATTCTATAAGAGTATCGAGTGCTTCAAAAGAATTTTGAGAATACTAAATAAGTATTCCTATTTTTGACACGAAAATCTTTTGTATGTGTTTTATGACTAGATCAAGGACACGATAGGAAAATGTTATATTGGTCCAGTGGTTAAACTCATAAAATACTTATAAAACGTGTCTTGATTTGTTGCCAAAATGAAAAATTCTTGAGGGATCAAAATACTTGTGTCGTCCAAAATGTTGTCAACATTGTTGTTGACATTTTCAGATTGTGATATTTGTTGGGATGCCGTTCTTAATTGATTTCAGAAAAATCCAATTTTTCTCCCTATTTTTTTGCCTTGTTTTAATAGGAATTTCAAACTTTAAAATGATAAGATTAAATTGAATTCCTACCGTGATGTTTATATTTTCATCCCATTATTTTAGGTGTAAGTTATTGTGTAAAAAATATGAAACTCCTAAAACTAAGGGATTTTTGTTGCTTAGAAAGGTTTGCCATGTATATAAATATTCCTCTCATTTGTATTTTTTTCATTTCCGATTTACCCTAAAAATAATAAAAATATATATAAAAAAAGGGAAATCACATCACACCTTGGGTATAATCCTACCTACCCGATGGAATCATCACCATTCCAAACTCCATCCTCAATCTCAACCTCTAAATTCCCAAAACCTTCTCCACAATATTCACCTATTGAAAACCTCTCCAATGACAACACCAATATCATCCAACACACCAACCAACACCCCAATGAGTACTAGCCATCCTATGAACACTGAATCATCTGAGCAAAATGAACTGCAACAACCTTGTCGATTATCTTCTTCAGCATCCACAGAGGACTTGTCCAAAGCTATAGTACTTAAAGGTTTAAATGAACCTTTATACATTAGCTACCCAGGTGATGACAACAATCCAATAGATGTTGATGAAACATCTGATATTTCAGCATTGGGTAAAAGGCCAAGATCCTCCACCTTCCATACTCGTCGATCGAGTAGAATGTTTGAGAGAACAGGTCATGAAGAGCGAAGCCACAAAAGGTCCAGGTTTGATACATCTATTCCTGCTTGCTCGAGCATCGACAGAGATGACATAGACTGTGTGCTCTCAACTGAAGAGAGTGAAGAAGAAGAAGAACCAATTGCTTCTGTACCGCAAGATGTGTCTCAAGAATACGAGGAAGTTCTTGATGAAAATCCACTGAGCAATTCTTTCCAAAGGGAATTCCCAGATATGCCAAAACGAGTGTTGCTCCGAATGTTGCCATTGATGCCACAACATTTCAAGAAACATTTCAGCCAACATCAGAAGAGACACAGACACCAACATCCTCTAGCAAAACCAAATCTGATTCAGACCTTGAGGTATCTATCTACTCAGACAAATTCTATTCTAAAACTAATTCTGATAATTGAGACTGGTACAAAAATAAAGTTATTAGGTCTGATAGAGTATTAGACATTGCCTCCTATTCAGAATATGGTTTGGTAGAGTTCTTAAAAGAAAAATAGCTTCTATGATATGTTATTTAGAAAAGACCGTATATTGATAAAATAGTTAGGTTGTTTTATGCTAATCAGAGTTCTGCTATAGAGGATACCTCCTCAAAGAAATTTGGGAAGGTATATCTCTATAACAGAGTATATTTTTTTTCACACCTGCTATTATAAACCAATGTATGTGATTAAATGTTAAGAAGAATGTTAGAGAAGCAGACCCTGCACTAGACAATAGAGATGAGGTATAATGCATAAGTGGATCTCTAGATGTCCAACCTCTAAATTTACAGCCATGTTTGCCACCCTTCACAAAATTGTTATACACAACTGATTTCCTTCAATGAATGAGTCAATTGTAACTACAGAACAAGCCACCCTACTGTATAACATTGGGAAAGGTTTGAGAGTTGATTTGGGCAAAATGATCTTCCATCAAGTTGCCAACTTGGCACAAAAGGAATCAACCTCAATCCTCTCTTATCCCTCTCTGATATACAAAGTTTTAACTACCCAAGGTCTTAAGCCTAAGAGAGAGGACACATTAGGGAAGGCTCCTGAACTGTACAAAATAAACAAAGAAGTTTTTGAAGAGTAGAGACAAAGTCATCGATCTACCCTGGAAAATGGAAGGAAATAGTGCAGATGTTGACTGGAATGTCACCAACATTCTTGGCAACACTGTTCCAAGACAATCTCCATTGTATACTGAATGGCTTATAAATCAAATTGCAAAGATCAATCAATAAATATCTGAGGTTGATTCTGTGAGGAATGCTCTGATTCAAGCCAGAGACCATTTCATACTACTTCTTTCTTCAAAAAAAGGGGGAGAAAATGATGCTGCTGAAGCCGAGAGAAGCAGATGAAGTGTTGATGCAGGGGAGTTGAGGAAGAAGGCTAGAGGCTGATGTTCTATGCAAAGAAACAGTTATGCAGAAGTAGAAAACTGCTGGAAGCTGCTGTTGTATGATGAGCTGTTGCTACTGGTTGATACTGTGTGGAGGTAGTGAATGTTGCTCAATCTGAGCAGTTAACTGTTTGACAAGATGGATATTGGTTTGTGTGGACAATGGAATATTTCTTTTTATGGTCTGTATATAAATCTGTATAAGTGGATGATATGTATATATGCGTTAACATATTTTCTTCTTTTCTAATCCTATGAATCGGTACACGCATGATTACTTGAAAGTCATCGCAGGTTAAGGGGAGCACATCATTAATATTATTGATCACAATTGTCGGACAACAATTGTCTCAATATCCTAAGTCAGTTTAGGTTTGTAATGAGTTTTATGAAGAAAGACAAAAAGAGGGAGATTGTTAATGTTGGGTTTGGTGTTGTGACATTTGACCCAACATATCTTCTAAAGGACTGATTTGAATGTATAAAAATATTAGAACAAATGTCACAACATTCGGACATAGATTTTTCATAACAATTTTTGTCTTACTTCACGTTAAGCAGTAACTGTTTTACTGAGTGGTAAAAATGACTTAGGCGTGTGAATTAGGAGTTGTGTAAAACGTGGGAGAAGGAGTCAAATCTTGGGGAAGAATTCAAGTGAAGAACAAGTCAAAGTTGTTGAGAGTTTCACTTTTAATCATCTATCACAAGCTGCCCACCTTTCTCTCAACCTCCACAACCGATTGATGAGGTTTTCAAGGAAGACTCTCTACTATAAATAGAGAGTCTACTGCAGTGTATCAATATCCAGAACCAAAATGTAAACATACCAAGAGACCTCTCGGGATTTCGTCTCAAAAATCTGGATCACAAATGTTGCCTGAGTGCGTCGGCAACATTATGTCCAACATTATAATTGTTGCTTAGATTCTAGATTTGTTCTTCATTGAAGCAATTATAATGAGATGTTGTCTATGTCTATTTAGATAGATTTTTCAGGCAGAAGTCATAAGCGACTTCAACTTTTTAATTCCTTTTGTATTATCTTGTAATATTGTAAAAGAAGGAATTTATTTAATTGTATATAAATATATACAATACTTTCGGTCACTGACCGTCATAGGTTATATAATCAATATAACCTATGTAAATATTAAACCTTTGTGTCTTTATTATTTCCGCTGCATTTTACTCTTCAAAGGTTTTTCAGTTTTATCGAAGTGTTGTCACTTGTGACAGACAACATTATTGCCGACATTTACAAACTGCATTGACATTCGATTTGTTTTTACTTCCAGTTTGTTTTTATTGTTTCATAGCATACTCTCGGGACCTAACACTTTTGAAGTTGTAACAGATCGTTTGAATAATCTTAAAATCAATTTTTGTTCTAAAGGAGGTTCAAAATGATGACATTAATTTTAATACTAATATGTTGTTGTCTTCACTACTTTTTATACACTTTGTTGTGTTATGTGTATGAGGAGCGACTCGGAGTAACGAAATATACATTGGATCAAATGCTTTAATGTTTAGTATTAGAGATATTGATGTTTTAAATTCCATTTTTTAAAATATGGTGATTGTTTTTTGAGGGAAATGGTGAATCTGATTGTTTTTTCTTAGCGGAATGTGAGTGATCTAAGTTTTAAAAAATAATTATTTATGAACCGTGATAAGGTTATACCCTTATCATGAAATATTTAAAAGTGTGGGAATATCTTGCTCGATTTTGGAAACAAAAATGATGACGAGTTTTAACACTTCAAAATGATCCTAAAATTTATTTTGATGTTGTTTCTTCTCTTAATGCATTATTTTGGAAATAAGTAACTCATGATGAAGTTAATTTTTATTTTTAAAAATATTTGAGGGGTACCACAAAATTATGGTACTAAATTTGTGATTTTTGTTGCACAAGAGAGGTACAATGATGCGAAGTGGATTTTAAAATCTAGCCGTGATTATGTGTTTATCCTTGATGAGGGTGACATAACATGAAAATCAGCTAAATAAAATTTATTTTGGAGTTGGCTGATAATAAGGCTAAGATACTTCTTATTGATTATTGAGGTTGAGATAAAATCAACTTGTCTATATATTGTGGTTTCCAAGCAGCGTTAGATGTAGTGGGAAAATAAAATTTTCAATGACAATAAATTTAAACACATGTTTGTGACATAATATGATAAAACTGTTGTTAAAAGGTTGAATTATATTCATAAATTATGTGAAGTCAGAGGTGAAATTGATTAATTAACGGACTAAAAAAATATCGAGGGGAGTGAGACTTTTTTCAACTTGAGAAGATCAACAATGATGGTAACCCAACCTATGTGATTGGAGATCCCATGAATTAGGTTCATACGGGAAATACCAAGTCATTAGTTGATCAAGTATGCACTATTAAATCATGTCTCTCCTATGATGTGTGAATATAGTGCAGTTCTGCAAGACAAAGTGAGGTTGAGTTATAAACTCTTAATCCATTGCCATATCCTTTGTAGGTGGTGTATTACTCTTCAGAATACACTTGATGGGTGAACCTATATGAGTGTGGAGTGGTGCCGCTCCTATGAAATTGTGACAGATTTCTGGAGCACTCATGAATAGCAGGACACGTGCATGACCTCTTAGCGTAAAACCGTGATAACGACAATGATTGTGCGAGTATAATGTGATAGAATAAGACCATGTGCTTATAATTTTTTTTTTTGGTTCATAGAAGTTATAAACTTCACCAATTATTCTGTAAGTATAATCTTGTTTTTATCTAAGTCTGGTTCATAGTCTATGCGATAACAGATTCAATGCATTATACTCATTGTGGAAACCCACCAAAATGTTCTTTCTTCTTCTTTCCTTTGAGATATGTGAAACCCATCAAAACTTCTTATTTCATAATATTTCTTATTACTATTATTTTTGAGCTATGTGGGGAATTGTTAAAAAATAATATAATATCTCAAAAATATAATATCATGTTTGGATATTTTTAATGAGGTGTAACAAATATTTGACTCTTCAATAGTCAAGTCATTCAATTTTCATTCTTGAATGGGTGATTAATGGAGACAGTTATTTTGTCTTCTAACGTTCATCTTCACAAATTTAAGAGATCCTTTATTGCATTTATTCTTGTTAATTGTCATCCCTTTTCAGTGAACGTTGGTTTATTCTTTATTGTCCTCCATTTCATAAGATGGATTTTTCCTCATATATAAATATACTCAAGTCCCTTTTTTGAGAAGATAGATCAATGCAAATTCACTTTTTCATACTATTGTGGTGGGTTTTATATAAAATAAAATTTTGTTAGATTTTGGCTCATAATTTTATACTAGAAGAACTTGTTGAATCCTAAGGGATACACTCATACAGGATGAAATATCCTTAAAGACAGTGTCTTTGGACATGCCTCAAGCTTTAAAGATTTTCTTAAAATTTCCAACATGTTTTACCTATAACTTGGTGTACTCTTTTGTTTTGTGTTTGATTCGAATTAATTAATAAATTAACAAGTCTTTACAAGTATTTGTTGCAAAATATATATAATATAAGACCTAAACAATTGTGTTTTAGTATTGAGTGCACTGTGTTTGAACTCTTATTCAGTAACGTCTTTAATACTTTTTCATTTCTCTTTTACATGTTTTAATGTACATAACATGCAAACAAGTATTTGAACTAGATCGAAATAGTATATATGTGTGTGTCAGAGCTGTTCACTATGTAGAATTGCTATTTTACGCGTTAGTTAAAATTTCTTCTTCTCTTGCGTCAAATCTTCATCTTCTCGGACTTATTCCAGTCGTTGAAGCTCAAATTTACAATCATCATTGAAGGTACCCAAGTTTGCATTGGTTTGCTACTAAAGGATATAATAATCTTTTTCTTTCATGATCTTTTCGTAAATCTAAAATAAATGACGGAAAAAAAGGAAAAGTATTTTTTGATTAACCCTCATTATTTGTCCTAAGAAAAAAAATTAAAAATCAGATAATGTCCACATCTTTATCGCAGGTGTAGAGGTGATTTTACTTATTACACAAGGAAACTTGTCATAATTTTGTTAGTAGGAGAAAAGAAGCAATGTGTGAGTGATTAGTACTAAGTTGGCTTCATTTTTCAGATGATTACTACTACTATAATCATTAAGATTAGAGAAAAGAAAAATCTACATCTTGATGAGAATATTTTGCGTTTCCTTGAGATATTTATGTTTTCATACAAAACAAAAAAATTAAAAGAAAACGAAAGCGGACCAAAAAGTTAGCGAACATATCTTACCTAAATAAAGAAGAGATAAGATATCAAAATTTCATGAAAGAAAGAAATGTGACAAGAATTCAAGATAATATATTACCAAATATCCTTGTAGTCTAAAGTGATATTTTAGTCCCAATGTCTATGAAGTAACACCTATTAGCAAAGATGCACAATATATCCACTGTGGAGCGAAGGGGAGACAAATTCAACTAGAATGCCATATTGTAAAGAAGGGAGGTTGACCTAACTCAAACCCAAAAGCTAGCTTGTAGGGTGATGATTGTTCAAATCTATATAAGGAGTCCATATACACATCTCATCTCCGACGTGGGACTCTTAACACTCCCCGCACGCCCATACCTCGTTAACTGGAGCGTGAACAATATAATTTGGGGCCCCAACATCAACAAACAAAGAATTGGAATGTGCATGACTCTGATACCATGTAAAGAATGAATCTTGGGCATAACTCAACCCCAAAAGCTACCACATCATCCCTCCTACACCGAAGTCCACATACCTCCCATCGGCTTCGACTTCTGATGATGCGCTCTGGTCTCGTTTGGCCGCAGCCGTCCTCCAGTGGATATACAACACGATCTCTAATGATCTGTTGCACACCATCATTGAGACCGATGCCACTGCCTGCCAAATGTGGGAACGTTTGGAAAGTATTTTCCACGACAACAAAACTCAATGAGCGTTATACCTTGAAAATCAGTTTAAGGACGTTCATCAGGATGATTTCTCAAACGTGTCTGCCTATTGTCAAGAACTCAAGATGCTTGTTGACTAACTCTCCAACGTTGGCGCACCCGTCACTAATCAACGACTGGTTATGCAACTTATTGCAGGCTTGAACGAATCCTATGACGGCATTGCCACCATCCTTAAGCAATGCACATCGTTACCACCGTTTTATGAGGCATGTTCGAAGCTAATTCTTGAGGAAACCCGAAAAATCAAGCGCAACACCACTTAGGCCAGCATTGCAGACACCGCCTTCACCACCACCATCGGGCCCTCCGCCGACGATCGGGCCTCTAACTCCGGCAGCCAGCACCGCTGACCCGAGGACCCGCATCAATCCGGATCGACCCGCAACAACCGCTGAGGGCGGCAGTCCGGCAAGGGCCACAACGAATAAAATTCCAGCAATAATGGCGGCGGGAAGGGGCAGTCCCCGCCGGCAGAAACCAGTCAGCAGTGACCGCAACCTTCATCGTGGGCTTCCTATCCGCCATGGGCCGCATGGACTCTACCGTCATGGGCCTCTCCTCCTTGCTCGTATCCGACATCCTTGTGGATTCCACCTCTGACCCGATAGGCCCAACCTGGCATACTCGGCGCACGTCCATAATATGCCTACACAGCATAGGCCCCGCCCACAACTTATGCACCGACTGAAATTGAAGCAGCTATGAACACAATGTCACTCAACACTCCAGACGAAAATTATGTGGACACATGCGCCACATCTCACATGCTGACATCATAAGGTACTATCTTTTCTTATTTCAATTTGAGTAATTTAAATCGACATATATTATTGTTGGTAGTGGACAATGCATTTCTATTCGCGGTTGTGGTCATTCATTCTTATACCCACCACATCCACCACCAATCTTCAAAAATGTCCACCATGCCCCTAAACTCATTAAGAATATAATCTCTGTGCGACGTTTCACAATTGATAATAATATTTTTCTTGACTTTGATCCTTTTGGTTTTTCTGTGAAAGATTTTACGACAAGGAGATGAAAAATGAGATGTGACAGCACCAGAGATCTCTATCCTATTTCAAACGCTGTCAAGAATCCAGTCTCAGTTTCATCAACCTTTGCTGCTCTTTTGTCTTCCTTATGTCACTCTAGATTAGGATATCCCAGAGCTTCTGTTTTACGCTCCTTTAGGAACAATAATTTTATCAATTGCAACCGTATTTCTAAGACTCCTATATGTGAATCCTGTATTTTTGGAAAACATGATAAATTACCATTTATGCATCCACAAATTGTACTTTAAGCCTTTTGATATCATACATAGCGATTGTGGACTTCCCCTATTTTAAGTACGGCTGACCATCAATATTATGTGTTATTTTTGGACGATTATTCCAACTTTCTATGGACTTTTTCAATTGGAAATAAATCTCAGGTCTACCCCATTTTTTCCTCATTTAGTGGTTTTGTAAAACATAATTTGAAAATAGCATTAAGTGTTTTCAATGTGACAATGGCAAAGAATTCGATAATAACAAATTCAAACAGTTTTGCTCCAAAAACGGTCTTACATTTCGTTTTTCATGCCCTTATACCTCCTCCTAAAATGGTAAAGCCGAACAGAAAATCTGAACCATATATAACCTAATTCGTGCCCTATTTGCTCACGCCTCAATTCCCCATCAATTATGGCATTACGCACTCTCCATGGCCACCTATCTTCTAAACATAATTCCAAACAAGTCTTTAGTTCAACGGTTGCCCACTCAAGTTCTGTTTCGTAGGAACCCTCCTACCAACGCTTGCGTATTTTTGGATGTCTTTGTTATCCCCTCCATCTGACCACTCACAAACTCCAACACTGGTCTTCCCCGTGTGTGTTTCTGGGTTACCCCGCCAATCATCGTGGTTACTCGTGTTGTGACTTGTCAAGCTGTAAAATTATTATTTCACGTCATATCCTATTTGATGAGTCTCAATTCCTATTTGCCTCCCTAAACTCGCCACCACGGCATTCCTACGACTTCCTAGATGATTGCCTGAACCCCCTTCTAATTCATAATTTAAATAGTCCGTTGTCGTAGACCCCGGCACCCGTACCCACCACGGACAGTTCGGGACACGCTGATCACCCGGTTCCGCCGAATGTGGCCCAAAACAGCCCATTTCAGGGTGATTCCGCAGCCACCTCTCAGTAAATCAAGCTTCGGCCAGCCGATCCTGCCACCCCTACCCTTACTCATCTTACCGACAGTCCCGCGGCACCCCACCCTCCTTCCATCCCGCGTCACGAGACACACTATTGGACAATGGAAACGCGTGTCATGCACGAAATTTCTAAACCTAAATGACTGTTTAACCTATCTGTTTCAGTTGTCCCTTCCCATATCCCTCGAAATCCGAAGGATGCCTTGTCCGACCCAAATTGGAAAGCTGCAATGATTGACGAATATAATGCTCTTATTGATAATAAGATGTTGGACCTAGTACCCCGTCCGCATGATGCTAATATTATTCATTTTATATGGATTTTTAGACATAAAAATAAATCTGATAGTTCTTTTGAGAGGTAAGATGCTCGTCTTGTAGGTGATGGCATGTCTCAATAGGTGGGAGTAGACTGTGATGAAACGTTCAGCCTGCTCGTAAATCCCGCAACAATTCGGACCGTCCTCAGCATTGCCCTATTCAAGTCTTGGCCCATTCATCAGCTTGATGTCAAGATTGCTTTCTTACATGAGGATCTTCATGAAATAGTATATATGTATCAACCTATGGGTTTCAGGGATCCTATTCATCCGAATTATGTGTGTCTGTTGCGGAAATCGCTCTATGGACTGAAACAGGCTCTTCGAGCATGGTACCAGCGGTTCGCGATGTCTCATTTATCAATTTTTCACACAACATATCCGATCATTCCCTGTTTATCTACAACAAGGGTCCAGACATGGCTTACCTCTTATTATATGTTGATGACATCATACTCACCACATCATTTAATGCTCTCCGCCGGTCCATTACGTCTCTTATTTCCTTTGAGTTTGCTATGAAGGATCTGGGCCCCCTGAGTTATTTCTTGGGCATCTATGTCACTCGACATTCTGGTTGCCTATTTCTGTGTCAGAAGAAATACGCCAAAGAGATCATTGACCGTGCAGGCATGATATCTTGCAAATCATCCCATACGCCAGTAGACACCAATTCCAAGCTCAGCGCTGATTCCTGCCCTCCGTATTCAGACCCGACTCACTATCATAGCATGACTGGGGCCCTGCAGTACCTCACATTCACGAGACCAGACATATCCTATGCTGTGCAACAAATCTGCTTGCATATGCATAATCCGACGGAAGCACACATGCACGGCCTCAAACGTATTTTATGATACGTCCAAGGCACACTTTACTTCGGATTACATGTATACAGGTCCTCGCTCATTGGTTTCACTGCTTATTCTGATGCTGACTGGGGTGGATGTCCTAACACCAGACGCTCCTCGTCTGGTTACTGCGTTTTCCTCGGAGATAACCTATTGTCTTGGTCTTCCAAAAGGCAACCTACACTATCTCGATCCAGTGCCGAAGCAGAGTACAAAGGTGTCGCCAACGTTGTCTCTGAGTCTTGTTGGATCCATAACCTTCTACTTGAGCTTCACTGCCCGATTCAAAAGGCAACACTGGTCTACTGCGACAATATTAGTGCGATATATCTTTCCGGCAATCCCCTTCAACATCATCGCACTAAACATATTGAGATGGACATTCATTTTGTTCGCGAAAAAGTGGCTCGTGGTCAAGTTCGTGTCCTTCATGTTCATTCCAGATATCAGATTGCCAACATCTTCACCAAAGAACTTCCGCACATACTATTTGATGATTTTCAAGCCAGTCTCAGTGTTCATGAACCTCCCGCTTCGACTGCGGGGGTGTAATAGAATATTTCCCGAATATTATTCCATTAATTGTATATCTCCTGTTTTAGGTAGAATTATAATCTTTTTTGTAATTAGGTTGATTAGTTACCTAGTTTATAGCATGATAAATACTTTTGTAATACTATATATATTGTAAATCATTCATCAAGAAAATGAGGGAACATATTCCTTTACATATGACAATTGTGTATGGCTATAATACTGTGAAGCTCAGAAAACCTTTATGGACTCACTTGCAAAGTCTGTCAGATATTTCAGGTGTTGTTATGCTCTGCCACATATTTCAGACCATGCATCTATGATAATTCAAATTCAGGAAGCAGAGTCATGCATTAAAATTCCATTCAAATTCTTTAATGTTTGGACAGAACATGATCATTTCCTGCCTCTTGTAGAAGAAGTCGGGGGTGAAAGGTCTCACAGAGATCTTATGAGTAATATTTGGTCTAAATTGAAGTCACTCAGGCATAAGCTGAGAAAGCTGAACAATGAAGAATTCAAAGGTGTCACTGAAAAGATTCTCAAAACCAGAGAAGAACTTCAAGAAATACAGACCAAACTTGCATTACAATACTCTGATCAATTGGTGGATGATGAAAGAACAGTGCTAAAGAAATTGGAAAAATGGTCATTAGTGGAAGAGAGTATACTTCAGCAAAAATCCAGGGCCACTTGGGTGAGACTTGGTGATTCTAATACTAAATACTTCTCAGCAGTCATGAAAGAGAGGAAGCATAGAAAGACCATCACAAGATTGACAACATTGGATGGAAGAATACTAGCAGATAAAGCTCAAATCCATGAAGGGATCATCTCCTTTTACACGTCTCTCATGGGCACTGCATGCACTACTTTACCTGCAGTGAACCAACTGATTATGAAGTTGGGTCCTGTCTTATCACATGCTGAACAACTAGAATTATGCAGGCCAGACACTGATCAAAAGATATACAAGGGTTTGTGTGATATTGGTGATGATAGGCACCAGGAAAGGATGGATATAATGCACTCTTCTTCAAGAAAGCATGGCAAGTGATAGGTGATGATGTATGCAGAGCAGTTAAGGAATTCTTTGCCACTGAAAAGTTGCTGAGATCTATAAACTGTACAGTTACCCTTCTTCCCAAGACACCTAATCCAGCAAACGTCAAAGAATACAGACCAATTGACTGCTATTCAGTACTCTATAGGCTTATAGCAAAGGTGTTGGCATCTAGAATTCAGAAAGTAATGCCACTGTTGATTTCTGATACACAGGCTGGTTTTATACCAGAAAGAAAAGTTATAGATAATATTATTTTGGCTCATGAATTAGTCAAGGCATATACTAGAAAGGTTGTTTCACCAAGGTGTGTAATCAAAGTGGACATTCAAAAGGCATATGATACTGTGGATTGAATGTATCTACATAGGTAATGGAAGGATTGGGTTTTCCTACCAGATTTACTAAATGGATTATGCAATGTGTATCCAGTCAATTACTCAATCATGGTCAATGGGAAATATACAAGGCCTTTTGATGCTGCTAGGGGCCTCAGACAAGGAAATCCAATATCTCCTTTTCTGTTTGTTAAAGTGATGGAGTATCCAAGTAGACTTCTGAAAACATTGAAGCAAGATAAACACTTCAAGTATCACCCATTGTGCTCAAGACTGGACATCACTCATTTATTATTTGCAGATGATTTATTATTGTTTGCTAGAGGAGATGCGCCATCTATGTCCTTGCTCTATGAGAAATTTTGTGAGTTTTCTGCAGCCCCAGGATTAAAAGCTAATCTGCCCAAAAGTGCCATATATTATGGAGGGGTAAAACCTGAGGTGCAACAACAAATACAACAGGTGCTGGGTTATGGTCAAGGTGAACTACCATTTAAATATTTAGGAATTTCTTTGGCTAAAATGAAACTTAGTGTTCTTCAATGGAAGCCGTTGATAGATAAAGTGGTGTCTAGAATTTTGTCTTGGACTGCAAAAAGCTCTCTTATGCAAGAAGAGTCCAACTGGTTCAGACAATTATTTTTGGAATACAAACCTATTGGGTTCAAATGTTTGTTATCCCATCAAAGGTGATGAAAGCAATAGAAGCATGCTGTAGAAGTTTTATTTGGTCAGGTGCTAATGTGATAACTAAGAGATCTTTGCTGTACTCTCCTAAAGCAACAGGTGGGCTTAATATGATAAACATGAGGTTGTGGAATAAGGCAACTATCATCAAGACATGTTGGGATTTGGCAACTAAGAAAGACAAACTTTGGATCAAATGGGTGCATAGCTACTACAATAAGGATCAAACTTCATGACTATGCCTACTCCTCAGCAGGCATGCTGGATGGTTAGGAAACTATTTTGTGCAAGAGATCATCTTCCCCTTGTCACTGCTGCTCCTCATAAAAAGACAAGTATTATCAGGATGGTGTATCTACATCTCTTGGGTAATCTACCAAAAGTGGCATGAAAAGGTACTATGTATCAGAATCAAGCAAGACCCAAGGCAATATTCACAATGTGGCTTCAGATGCATGGAAGAATGCTTACTGCAGATAGGTTGATTAGCTGGGGTATCCAAGTTGAACCATATGCAGTTTATGTTAACTGGTTCCTGAAACAAGAGATCACCTATTTTCAGAATGTTACTTTGGTGGACATCTTTGGGCTAGGTTATGCCACTGGTTACAATTACCAGCAGTATCCCACAGGACTTGGGCAGATATGCATCAGTGGATCATCAAAACAACAAGAGGCAGGAGCTATAAAGCACAAATGTTTAAGCTTGTCTATGCAGAGTTCATTCATACTGTGTGATTGGAGAGAACAAGAGTCTTTGAGCACAAAGAGTCATCAATGGAAGTTTTGGCAAGACAAGTAACATGCTTTAACAATCTCAGGGCAACAGGCTATATGAGGGTGCTACTTAGTAAATATCAATTTTAGTTTCTTGTGATTCATATAGTATTGGTCTGAGTTAGGATAAGTATTTTGAGTCTGTTAGGAGGATGGTGTTAGAGGTGTTAGTTTTTTTTTTTTTTTAGAGATCAAGCAGACTATGTTAGGCTGCTTAGTTTTGTAATTCTTGCACTTTGGTGATTAATGAAAAGTCCCTTAATTACCAAAAAAAGGTGATATTTTAGTCTACATATCCGACTTAGGCAATACATATTCTTGAGAGACAGTATAAGAAATCGATAAATTTGATAAACGTAAGTAAGTCGAAGAGTACCAATGATTCAACTTACTAAAACTCTCTCTTTACCTCATAAAATGAAAACAAAAAATAGTAGTGGTTTAATTTTAGATATCGGTAATTAGTAAATGTATCTCTTTCTCCGTTGACAAACCCTAGTCGACTAAATTTTCTATCAAATTCAACAAATTAAAGTTGACATTGGCTACTTAAAAAAAAGTAGATTGATTCAATTAGACAGCAAATAAATAAGAACATGAAGATATACGTCTCAAAATCATGTTAGTCATGATTCACGAAGGTTAGAATTTATAAAGTTGAAATTTTAGAAGACGCTTGGACAATATTTGGTTGAAAATGCAAAAAATAGTACTATTTGAAATTAACATTGGAAGGAAGTATTGTAAAAAATAGTTGGGTTCGCATATGAATGTTACTTACTATAAGATATTGAACATTTTGTAAGTGAAACCATTAATTCACTGAAAATAGTTTTAATCTTTGATCAGTGTCTTCAAAGACTGATAACCAGATCAATATGTGAAATTATTAAGCTTTAGTATTTATAAATATTAAAATATTATTCATAGCCAAAAAAATACCTCAAGAATTCACCAAAATCTCGTGATCGCACAAATCTTTGTGGCTGTAAAAGCCTTCAAAAATACGAATAAAACTCCTTTTCAAAAAAAAAAAAAAAAACCCTTTCTGTGACCCAAAAATAGGATAATTTCAATATTCCCATCAGGAAGTTCCCTTCAAAGAAGCACACACCATATATCTTCAAATCCAATAAAGTCCATCCACGTAAAAAATAATCACATGTACTTCACGTGACTCAAGCATCATTTTTTTAATTTTAATTTATTTAAAAAAGGAAAAGAAAAAGAGAGGTCTCCTATTATTATCAGTCTTTTTTTCCCTCTTACACATAAAAGTTAAAAATCTTTTCCCAATTGACAATTAACTTGATGATTTTTCCACAACGTTAAATAATCCTTGTACGCATCACCCGCGGCCTTCATTAACCTACACCACCCAATATATAGATAGATCTACAGAGTATACATACGCTATACACCTGTGTACACAATCATTTTTCTTCCTTTACACAAACCTAAAAATAGCTCAAAAAACAAAAAAAAAACATCAACCTCCAACTACACGACAGCTCACCATTTCAATGCCAATTTCTCCTCAAAAAATCCATTATTAAGGCCGATATTCAACTAACCCTATTGATCTTTTGGCCTTTCCTTTCCCCCTTTTTCGCAAATCTTGAACCGACCCTTTTCATATTTTGCCCTTTTCCCCCAAATCTTGAATTACCCATCTGTTATTTTGGCCTCTTTATCGAAATCTTGAATTACCCATCTGACATTTTGGTTCTTTTTTTGGGAAAAATTGAGCTTTACTTAATTTGGTTGAAATTTCAAGAATCCATGGCCGGCACAGCTACCGCCGGCGATACCAGCACTAGCAGTAACCTAGCTCCGGCCAGAAGTCTAAGCAAGAAGGAAAATCAGGGACTTTTATTGGGTAGGTATGAAATTGGGAAACTTTTAGGGCATGGTACTTTTGCTAAGGTGTACCATGCTAGGAATGTTAAGACAAATGAGACTGTGGCAATTAAGGTGATTGATAAAGAGAAGATCTTGAAAGTTGGTCTTATTGATCATATAAAACGTGAGATCTCAATTCTCAAGAGAGTTAGGCATCCAAACATAGTTGAATTGTATGAAGTTATGGCTACAAAAGCCAAAATTTACTTTGTTATGGAGTATGTTAAAGGTGGTGAGCTCTTCAATAAGGTTGCCAAAGGCAGGCTTAAGGAAGAAGTTGCTCGAAAATATTTCCAGCAGTTAATTTCTGCTGTCGCCTTTTGTCATGCCCGTGGTGTTTACCATAGGGATTTAAAACCGGAAAATATTCTGTTAGATGAAGATGGGAATGTAAAAGTTTCTGATTTTGGCCTTAGTGCTATTTCAGAGCAGATTAAGCAAGATGGGCTTTTTCATACTTTCTGTGGTACCCCGGCTTATGTGGCGCCCGAGGTGTTAGCTAGAAAGGGTTATGATGCAGCCAAAGTTGACATTTGGTCATGTGGGGTGATACTCTTTGTGCTAATGGCAGGGTATTTGCCATTTCATGATCAGAATATTATGGCTATGTATAAGAAAATTTATAAGGGTGAATTTAGATGTCCTAGATGGTTTTCACCTGAATTAACTCGGTTTTTAAAGCACCTTCTTAATATAAATCCTGAAAATAGGATCACCATTCAGGAGATTATGAACAATAGGTGGTTCAAGAAGGGGTTTAAACATGTCAAATTCTATATTGAGGATGATAAGTTGTGTAGTGTAAATGATGATGAATATGGTGGGGTTGATTATTCATCTGATATATCAGAGTCTGAATCTGAAATGGAGATAAGAAGGAGGTCGGCTAGTTTGCCTAGGCCAGCTAGCTTGAATGCATTTGATATCATTTCATTTTCCCGTGGCTTTAATTTGTCTGGTTTGTTTGAGGAGGGAGGAGATGGGGCAAGGTTTGTATCCGGGGCTCCGGTGTCCAAGATCATAAGTAAGTTGGAGGAAATTGCTAAAGTTGTGAGCTTTGCAGTAAGGAAGAAGGATTGTAAAGTGAGTATGGAGGGGTCTAAGGAGGGTGCAAAGGGACCGTTGACAGTTGCAGCTGAGATATTTGAGTTGACGCCATCGTTGAGAGTTGTTGAGGTGAAGAAGAAAGGAGGAGATAACGTGGAGTACGAGGAGTTTTACAACCGGGAATTGAAGCCAGGGTTACAGAATTTAACGCATGAAGTTGGGCACACTGTTGATTCATCACATTTGCCATCAGATACTGAATAGAGATAGAGAGAAGGGAAGAGGGTAAGCTCTTTTCTCTTTCTTTTTAATATCTTTAGGTGTATTTGTATCGGTAGCACTTTTTATTCCTTACACTTTGCATCTTTTATCAGCTCACATTCCATGGTTGTCATATCGTGTAATTTCTGTTCTTGTTGTGCGATGTTATATAAACTTATCTAAGAAATTGATCACATCAGTGTCTCAAATTTGCTCGTTTCTCAATTTCCTTTTTATTTTCTGTTGCTAGCAATATTCTGACACTAACTATAGAATATGGCACGCTGTTCCTATGAGCAAATCCATGGCTGTAGTACTCTGTAGCTTGTGGAAGTGCTACATGATAGACTGAGCTTCTCAACTTCTCTGTAGGAAGCACTGTATTACAGAATTAGCTTCCTCAATCTTTTAAGGCCAGCTATGCTGTCCCATAGGTTGTGGATGCAATATGCTGCTTGAGTGCTCTTGTTTCGTGCAACTTTCTCTTGTTAGTATGGACAAGAAGCAGATGTATTTATCACCATCAGGTAGTTGCCAATGGTTGCACCACGTGAAACATTTACAAATAAAGAGCAATTTTGTGCATATGTTATTTGCCCAATGAGTTTGGTTTGATAAACAACTCAAAAGAAGGGTTACCTTGGAGCAATAGTAAAGTTGTCTCCGCGTGACCTGGGTTTGAGCCATGTATTTTGTTTTTTATGCTGCATTAGGTTAAGCTACCAAACTTGACATATTATAAGGTTCAAGTGTTTGTCAACCACTTTGTTTTTCTTTTTTGTGTTTTGGTTTATTTGTTTTTCTTTTTTGTGTTTTGGTTTATTTGTTTATGTTATCGTGTCTGGATTGGTCTTATAGAAATGGTAATCATTCATGGACTGTAATCTGCTTCTTCTCTTAAGAGTATGCCAAGTTGGTTATCAAGGCCAACAGAACCTTGATGATTGGAATTTGGATCAAGACTCTTATATATTTTCTTGAGGATGTTACCTGCCAAGCTTAATCCAAGAAACCTCACTATGGATGACTGCTTGTCATTAACTATTCACTTATTTTCCCTGTTAGTTTTCTTGGTCAATCTGGAGTTTCCCTTTCAGTTCATTATACTTGCATTAGTTGATCTTCTTCAATGAAAACGGAGAAAGTGAATTATTTTGATAGCTACAAACTAGCCTGGCAATGAAATGCTCGTCTTTAACCTTTGATAGGTTTAGGTATGTTAGCAAAGGGAGTAACTAAGGCAAAAAACATTTGAGTGAGGTAACTCTTCCTTTCGCCGCTATACCTTTCAATTGGAGGATAAAACTATTCTCTTGCTTCTAGCCAAAACTTTATCTTGTGAACTTTTACTGAAGGGGTTCTGAACTTTTCCAGATAGGTTTTCTTTGTGTAAATGTTTTAGACAACTGTTGTAGATTTACAATAACCAGTTCTTTTTTCTCCCTTGGTTGGTGATGAAATAGGTAAATATCGTGCTCAGATGATTTTCCTCGAGCCTAGAGTTCGAGTTTTTCTCTAAAACCTGAAGGGCAAGTTTTACTTTTTTTGATAGTTAGCTTTGTTTTTTTGCTTAATGATGTTTGTACAGAACGCCTAAATGTATAGTCAAAATTCAAGAGTACAGGGAGAATAAGACCACATATTACATGGAACAAGGTAATTAGCGAAAAGGTGCGATAGCTTGTGCTTTGATTGTAAGAGTGGCTCTTTCTAGAATTGAACCGGGATCAGAAAGAACCAAACAGTCTCATGTAATCCTAGCTGGAAAATGGATTTGGGTAAGATTGCTAACAAGGGAGTAGTTAGTTTCCAAAGGCAAGCACCTAGTACACTGACATAGCTGGAGATAAGTGTCAATAGACAAAAATTGCTTGATTTGACAAAATGGGGAGTTAGATATTCAGAGAGAATTTCATTTTACCTTAAAAGAAAAAAAGTGGGTTTTGATGATGTCTCATTAGTGATGGTCCTATTGTTTCATCCAGTAGGGAATTATTTTTTGCTGATGGGACTATGATGCAAGATCCTGGATCCAAGGACATATCTTTGTCACTTCTTATGTTTACTTCTTGCATATGCTGTATTCTGTCATGCTGTGTCATAGTGATCTTCCGGTCCTTATTAAGTAAAAAATGAGCATCCTGATGGTTGGTTTCAAAATTAGTGGAGGACTAGTCCTTTCTGGTTCTTTACCTTTTTATATGTCTTTCTTGGTAGTGCAAATAGGACATTGCTGACCAACCTGTCTCATATAAAAGAATGAAACACTGTTTGCTTATTACGGCCAGGTCATTCATCACTATGATACTGGTATGATTAATTAAATATTTAGTAGTGGTTGGTACTGAAAGACGTCACTCCTCAATTTGTATTCTGCAACTGGTTGTCTGAATTTAGCCACTTATGGATTTTTTATATAATCTATTAACATGCCAATTAACTGATGACACATCTATTTAAATAATTTGAATAAGCACTTAAGTGTTGATGATGCAATCAAATCATGTGGCACCTCTGCTTCTTATGGTAATGTCTATGTTCTGCCATACTTGCATATATGATCATCGCTGAATATGCAGTGCCATAAAAATACATACAAAATAACAAAAGGGGGAAATGGGAAGGAGCAAATAGTAGTAAACATACAACTCTTATGTTAATTGGTGATTTTGAAGGTATATAAAGTGGTAAACTAGTATCTCCTAAAAAACGTCAAAGACCTTTTGAACCTTAATTTAACTATTTCAGGTGCAGCTTAAGACTATTAAATTTCCAGCAGAAATAATTGATACTTCTTTTTTGATCTCTCTTTATGTTCTTTAGTGTCCACTTATTGCTAGATCTATGTGATTGCACTGGCCAGCAGGTTCTAATGATTTGGTATCATATCATGGGATGCCAAACAAAACTAGACTGTCATTTCATATTCTAATTTATCAGAAAATGCAGTTCAATAATAATTTTCTGGTTGTTCCATGTCTGGTAGGTAACTGTCGACTTCTAATGACACAGGTGGACACTGCTTCCACTAACCAAAAAGCAGAAACACGTGCCAAGCTAGACTGATCGAGTGCCAACCCACGCCAATAAGCCCTTGGCCAAGCACTTCGTTTCACGAGTTGATGTTCGGGATCAAGATTTCAGCAGTGAAAAACGTGGTTCGTAGTCTAATCGTATATTAGTAGTCTGTCTATGGAACACTTGTGGTTGTAGCAAGAAAAAGGCCGTCTGGTTTGCTCTTCCTATTCTAGTTAGTTGATGTAGTACTTATGCAGAGAGATAAAAAAAAAAGGAAAAAGAGATTTGAAAATGGCATAACGTATAGTCAAAGTCAGTATTAAATTATAAAAAAAAAACTTTGTAATAACGTTTCTGGACCATAGAAAAAAAGAATATTTCTGGACCACTGTGTAGTGAATGATTGAAAGCTTTGTTTAGTGTCGTAAGACGGCAGTTTCACTACTAGTGATGGCTGTTGCTATCGAACTTTTGTCCTCTTACCAAATTTCTATGAAAATGATTTACATTTACATATTCTATTTCTGGACAATTTTGTCTCTCTTTTAGAGTGGGGTTATTGGTATCTAGTTTTGTTATATGCGAATCTCATGGAGCACTGTAGTTTTTTTTTTCCCTCTCCCTCGGAATAAAGTTATTTGACTTTTGTTTCCAATCAAATCAAATCAAATATGTGGTTACTAGGAAACAAATGATTTTCTCTTGAATCATTGTTTACTAATCTCTGCATAACTTGTTTTGGAACCAAATAACCCTAGAGCTTCTTGTTTTAATCTCTGCATAACTTGTTTTCGAACCAACTAACCCTAGAGCTTGTTGTTTACCAATCTCTGCATTACTTGTTTTCGAATCAAATAACCCTAGAGCTTGTTGTTTACTAATCTCTGCATAACTTGTTTTCGAACCAAATAACCCTAGAGCTTTTTGTTATATGCTAGACAACTAGGTGGTTTGTTTCGTAGAATAAGGAAATTTAATCTCAATAAATAACTCAAACTACTTTTATATCATTTGGTTTTCACTATAAAATCTTGTATTTCGAATTATTATCTCCATATAACTAATACAACATTTTGTTTTCATCGTTAAATAGCACATAATATATGTGAAGTTAAATACTGTCAAAGGCTGTATTACTAGTTCCAATATAAATTTATGGTTGATCCTATGTGCTGTTTTAAATGAAAGATTATAACATAAAACTACATATATTAATAACCTATAAATAATATAAGATAGAGAGAAAAATGATCTTATTTGATTCATCGTATAAACTATTCTTAACCTATATTTGCGCATAATTAGCATGTGAATGAAACAACTCTCTTAGGGGTACGATACAAACATTTTAGTTTGTCGTTAGTTTTATGTTATATACTGCCGTTGATTTTTATGAATACTTAATTTGTTTTTTCACCTGTAGTATTTCGTATAGGTGTCTCATGTTTTTGCAACACCCGTAAAACAAGATCTACATGACGATTAAAAAAAATATCTCCAGCCTAATCTGTGCAAATCGTATCTCGTACCATCAAATCATTAGTTTTGTTTTTTATTTTTTTATTTTTGCCTCCTATAATTGCGCAAAAACAATTCTCAATATATAGTACTCTTCCACTAATTATTACTTATAAATTTAACACTCCTATTAATATATGCTACGGTAACTTGATTTTTGTGGAGTATTTGTTTTTTTTAATTTTCCTCGTAAAAGCTTGCTTGTTTTGCACTCTCGTTCCCCTGTTAGTGATGGTTGATGATCATTTGTGATGATCTCTCTTATTAGACGCCTAACTATTTTTTATCTTTCCATATTTATTTTGGGTCCGAATAACTTAGATTTGCGACATGTAAAAGGGAAAAGCCTCTCCACCAGTAAATATTCATTCTTTATCCCAAAAATCTATATTACAAGGCCATTTTATTCTAGGGAATTGAGCTCGAGCCGATCTATAATCATCTATATATTATTAAAAGCATAAGGAAAAGACACCATATTAAGCCAAGTGGCAGTTTAGGAAAAAGTCTCATGGCATAATTAATTAATAATTAGTTAAGTAGTTAAAAAAATTGGAGTCTGAAAATATTTTTAAAAAATCTGAAACAAATAAGAGATACATAAATTTAAAGTGTTGTGGGAAAAAACATATGTTTAATGGGGGTAAGGAAAGTGGGGTTGTGTAGAGAGAAATAGGGGGAGTTGTTATTGTTGTTTCTGCTGATGATCGTGGGATAATGTGATTATGACTGCCTTTAGTTACATTGTGTTTCAGTTTTGTGGGTTTGTTAATTGTTTGTCAAAGTATCATTAAGCAAATTAATGGGTGGATCATGATCGAATTTATAGGAATGACAGAACAAAACTTATGTTTAAGCAAATGTCGTTATCTTTAAGGGAAAGGTAATTAATTTTTTAAAAGTTTAAATGTCTAAATAATTAATTTAAAATTTGAATTTCAAAAGATAAGTAACTAATCTTATCCCTAGAAAACACCTAACCCCATACCCACCACATCTTAAAAACCTACTATTCCTAGATTTTTTGTCTGATCCAAACTATGCCAGCAGATTTCAGCATTCTCACAAACGGCAACAATTGATACGAACGGAGTTATGCATCATATCAAGGTTTTTTGGTCGGCCAAAATGTTTCCCAAAGCATATATCTATCAAAACAGGCGAGTTTTCGACCTATTAATTATATTACTGATATGTTTTCATATTGTTGCACTAACGTTTATCAATTGACGAGTTTATCTGCTATTATCTACTATTTCATGAAGAAAACAAAAATATGTACATTTATATATAGTTGATTTTTAGAATTTTAAGGATAAAATTTGGAGGAGTTCGTTGGTTTATCAGGTATTTAATTTGTCGGAGTGGAGAAGAGGGATTCTTTTCCAAAAATCAAGAATTCAAGTTAGAGTAATTTCATGCATGATAGGTTTGTCAATTTCATATATTGTACGTTTTTCTGAAACCATTCTTTGATTATGAGTATATGATGATATGTTTCCTTTAATTTCTTATAGTTTTGGTTATTGAGTACATGTGTTCAATTTCTTAATGATATGGGAAATTTTGGACTGTGAAGGAGATGTTGATGATAAAGATAAAGTGAATTGAGGATTTTTAGGAAAAAGTTGTTATTTTATTCTGCATATATTGTACGTAATGCGTCTCTTCATTTATTCGAATTTATCAGTGTTTGACAGTATATTCATCCTTAAAGTTTTTCCTTCCAATCTGTGGTAGAAAATTCTCTTATGAAAAGAGAAACATCTAATAACAGATATTTCTTTCTTATTACAATATAAATTAATTGAACGGATAAGAAGCTAACTATTGAATTTTGAACTAAGATCAACTACTCCTACTCCTATATAAAAGCAACGAGGAATTCTTTTAACTGAAGACATTATCTTTTTGGCTTAAGAAAATAAATAAATATTAATAGCCTTATTAAATTGATAGAAGTTATTAAAAGATATTACTCTATATGAATCAGATCAACTTTCGCAGAGAAAGAGTACTAGTTATTTAATTTGTGGACTACAATAATATACTCGATGTAATACCATAAATTAAATTGCAAATTTTAATTAACTATGTTCTGTGTTTAATTCTCAGGCGCAATATAGCAGGAGTTTCTTGCACGGCGAATATCATCATTTCCCTTATGAATTGCTGGTATGTTCTTCCTTGCACACTTACTATTTTTTATTTGAATAATAAAATTATTAGTGGGTGATAGCAAAAATCGAATACAACTTATTCAGGTATCTCTCAGCTTCTTTTTTATTTTTATATTTATTTTGTTATTATATTTATGTTTAGTTTTTATAAATTATTTTATTTCATGAATTTGTTTTGTGAATTTTTTTCTCTTGATTTCTCGCTATATATGTGCATGTAGAGCATGCATCTCTTCTAAGTAATTTCTTACAGAATTGTATTACGTGATACTAAATCGATGTCCGTATTTTGTTAATCTATAGTTTCATTTATCTACTTCATCACCTTACATGTTTTTTATTTATGATTTTTTCTCATCAGGGTATTGGAATATTCTTCTTTCTGCAGTTGATTAGCGTCTATGGGAATGAGTAGAAGGCAACAGAACCATTAATAAATATGGGTCGTTGACATCAATAACTTAATGATCCCGAAATCTTATTCAAGCAAGATGTAAAGTAAAATATATCGGTATTCTTTGTTCATCTTTATTTTTCTTTACTTTTTTAAAAACACACGTTGTACTTCTGTATTCACTGCAAATTTTAGTTTTTTAATCAAGTTCATGAACTTTTTGTCATGGGGTTCAATTATTAATTAGTTGTTTTTATATTATTTGGTGAATATGTATAATAAAGCACTTCAAAACATTTTATGTTGTTTACTAGGTTGGATTTTTCGAAATCGTTGTTGTTCGAGTTCGGTGAGTTCTTCATGTTGAAGATTCATCCAAGAACAATGTAAACATTCTTAAGAAGATAGGTTGAGAAGATGACATCCTTTAAATCACATCTTTACTTTTAAATGATAGGTTGAGAAGATGCATATGGCGGGTGAGCAAATACCTAAAGATATTCAAAATTTAGCTGTTGGCCCATACAAACAAGCAAAAAGAATGACCGGATATGTATGTAATGTAGTTAGATAGTTAACAAAGTCTTGTGATGCCGGGAGAAAAACTCAAAATAGTGGTGTTATGGTAAAGGTTACCACTCAAAGTTATGCAAGCACAAGACATAAAAATCCCATATTGACAGAAGTTTCTTTCTATGAAGTCCTCACAGACAAAATTGAGTTGTATTATAGCAAGAAGCTAAAGTTTGTATTGTTTAGCTGTAAATGGGTGAACAATAACAAGGGGCTTATTGAGAAAGATGATTATGGATTTACTCTTGTGAATTATAATCATTTGCTCTACACAAGGCATCAGTTGTCAAATGAACCTTTCATTTTTGCTTCTCAAGCTCAACAAGTGTTTTATGTCGATCATCCAATGGGAAAGGAGTGGGAAAATGTTGTTAAACTTAAGCCAAGAGATTTTTTATGATTTAGGTGAAAACGCACCGGCAATTGAGCATAAGGAAGGGCATATGGAACTGTGGCCTGAGCAACAACTGGATGATACCACATTTGAAAGTGAAGAAGATATTGAATGGGTTAGGGAAGGAGTACCAGGAATAGAAGTTGACCCACAAACTTTGGAAAGTAATGAAGGATTTGATTGTTAAATATACACGATATACATGTGTATATTGTGTATATTAGTCTCTCAATTTTAGTGTACAAACCGTGTACATGGTAGATAAATTGGGTAAGGTTTTAGTCTCCTAGTTTAGGTAATGTTGTAGTGTAAATAGTATTGTATGCTTACCATAATATTGTATTAACCATAATTGTATAATTAGGATCCAAGTAAAATAAGGTTTTAGGAATAGAATAGGAATAGAATTCTCCTATTATGGAAATATTTAACTTGTATATATAGCCTTTCAATCAATGAAAATAATCAATGGATTATTTCTTTCATTGATGATGTTAAATATATATCATATGTATATTTGATTTTGTATCTTAGTTTAGGTAGTATTTGAGTGTAATTAGTATTGTATACTTACCATAATTGTATAGTTAGTGTCCAAGTAGAATAAGGTTTTAGGAGTAGATTAAGAATATGATTCTCCTATTATGGAAATATGTAAATTGTATATAAACTTTTTCAATCAATGAAAAAATCAAGGGACTATTTCTTTCATGGCTATTGTATGTTTCTTGGTAATAACTTGGTCTCATGGTCTGCGATGCGTCAGTCGGCTTTATCCCGTTCCAGTGCAGAGGTCGAGTATCAAGGGGTAGCTAATGTGGGCTCTGAATCATAACCTGAAAGTACGAGATGTTACATTTTCATCACCAATGCACACCTCCAAGAGGCATCAATGGTGGCTATTGAGAAAGGTTGTGTCTGTTTAAATTCAAAATAAATATGAATTATGTTAACAGACTCCCCTTAAATTTGAAGGGACATCACATCAATGATGGCTTTTGATAATGTTGAAAATATCTAACACTAACTACCAAGTGCGAAAGCAGCTCATGATGTATCATTTGTGATGAGCACAACTTATCAAAAGACTATGGTTTTAGCCCCATAACTAAGATATAACGACTTCGACATACTACAGATACAAAGAAACAAAGCAGACTGTTACATCATACATGCAAAACAAACTCAAGCATCAAACCATACACATTATCCAAAACTAGGTAGTACTAATTGGCAGAAGTTATTAGTCGCTATGCTCGTGATCCCTCTTCTTGCCCCACTGTTGCACACAAAACCTAATCCTCTTGGTTGCTGCTAAGTACTCCACTGCATGAACAGGTGCAAGTATGCTCAGTACTATCTCCTTCAATGTCTTCATCCTCAGCTCATCAGCTTCTTCCATTACACCCGCCATGTAATGACTATGTTCATTTAAAGCTTCATCTGCATTTTCACACTCATGATCATCATCATCACCCTCTTTCTTCATCTTGCTAGCGAGCGGCTTGTCCACAATGTCCTCTTGCAAGCTAGCCAATCTAGTCGAAAGCTTCCTCTCTTCTCGAATCGTCTTGCCTTGCGACTCGTCGATCATTCTCAGTTGTTTCCCCGTTAGCTCGCTGAGGTCACCGAATCTTTCCACCTCAAGGAATTCAGAGAGATGGGACTCAAAGTTCATGCCGCTGAGAGCGTAAATAAAACGGATGAAAGAAGAGGGTCTGCAGCCAGCGATCCATAGGGCTGAGTTCTCCAATGTGGTGCACGTCGCGGGTGCGAAGAATGGTGACACGTCATTTCTGGCTAGGCGGCTACGGTTGTTAGCGTACTCTTGAAAGTGGTTAATGATCTTTTCAATGAGTTGTTTTAGTTCTTGGTCTTGAAAGAAATAATTCCCTTGATTATTTTCATTAATTGAAAGGCTATATATACAAGTTACATATTACCATAATAGGAGAATCATATTCCTATTCTATTTCTAAAACTTTATTCTACCATAATTCTACCTATACAATTATGGTAAGTGTATAACACTAATTAAGGTAACCTTTACACTACAATATACTCCAAATATATATACCATATATATAATATTGTCTTGCATGTAATCTGGCCGATAATTGCTTTGTTTAACAAAGACAATATTGTATATATGGTATATATATTTGGAGTATATTGTAGTGTAAAGGTTACCTTAATTAGTGTTATAAAGTTACCATAATTGTATAGGTAGAATTATGGTAGAATAAGGTTTTAGAAATAGAATAGGAATAGGATTCTCCTATTATGGTAATATGTAACTTGTATATATAACCTTTCAATTAATGAAAATAATCAAGGGGATTAACAAACTTCAGGCTCGGTCTACCCTGCAGTGTGTTTTTGGGTTATCCATCAAATCATCGTGGTTATAAGTGTTTTGATTTATCCTCCAAGAAAATCATAATCAATCGCCATGTCATTTTTGATGAAACTCAATTCCCATTTACGAAAGTTCATACTCCCGAACCTAAGTCATATAATTTTTGATGACCAAATATCCCCAGATATTATTCGAAATTTTTCTGACATCTCCGTACCCAAAATCCTCCAGGGCCCATCGCCTACTGGACCCACAAAGATCGCCACGCCAAAGATTCTGACCACTAGAATCAGTTCGGCTATTGGGCCAGATCAGCCCACCTGAATCGGTCCGTGGTTTATTCCAGCTTTATCGATTTGGGCGAAAGCCCACCGCTCGCCGCTACCCATCCCGAGCCCGTAAAATTTCCAAAATTCCTTAATTCTTCCTCGAGTCATAGACACATCACTCGTAGTCGTGAGGTATTTTTACACCTAAAAGACATTTTAATTTACATTCGATGTCTCTAAATCCCCTTGCCCCGCAATCCTGTGGTCAAAGATTAAATGACCCTAATTGGAAAATTGCTATGGCTGATGAATATAATGCTCTTATTGATAATAAGACGTGGGAGTTGGTGCCCCGTCCATATGGTATTAATGTTATCAGGTCTATGTGGATTTTTGCTCATAAGGAGAATTCAGATGGGTCATTTGCTCGACATAAGGCACGCCTTGTTGGTGATGGTAAGACTCAGCAGGTTGGAATTGATTGTGGGGAGACGTTTAGTCCGGTGGTGAAACCGGATACCATTCGCGATCGTGCTTAGGTTGGCTCTGTCAAAGACTTGGCCAATTCATTAGTTGGATGTCAAGAATGCTTTCCTACACGGTGATCTCAAGGAAACAGTCTATATGCATCAGCCTTTGGGTTTCAGGGATCCAAACCGTCCTCATAATGTATGTTTGTTGAAGAAGTCCTTATATGGGCTTAAGCAGTCTCCGAGGGCCTAGTACACGAGGTTTGCTGACTTTGTTTCAACTATTGGGTTCACTCATAGCCGGTCAGACAATTCCTTGTTCATCTACCGCCGTGGTTCGTCCTTGGCCTACATTTTGTTGTATGTGGATGATATCATCTTGACTGCCTCATCCGATGTTTTGCTTGATCTATCATAGCCATGCTCGGGCTCAATTTGCTATGAAAGACTTGGGGCCCTTGAGTTATTTTTTGGGAATTCTTTGTCAAACGTCATTCGGGAGGGTTGTTTCGCCTCAATGGAAGTATGTCACGAGATCATCGAGAGGGCTGGGATGTCATCCTGTAAGTCCACTTCCACACCATTTGATGCAAACCCAAAGCTAAGTGCCGCAGTAGGTGCACCATACGAGGACCCGACCCGGTATCGCAGTCTTGCAGGGGCTCTCCAGTATCTTACCTTTATCGTGCCAGGATATTACGATGTGGTTCAGCGGTGTGTTTATTCATGCATGACCCGAGTTGAGCACATGAATGCAATAAAACGTATCATTCGGTATATCCAGGGACACCGGACTATGGGTTGCATTTGTATCCGCCATCTACATCCACACTTGTCTCTTACACGGATGTCGATTGGGGTGGTTGTCCCGACACCGCATCGGCCGACTTGCCATCAGATGTTCCTTGGCAACAACTTGGTCTCATGGTCGGCAAAGCGTCAAGCAACTCGCCACGCTCTAGTGCAGAGGCGTAATATCGAGGGTAGCGAATGTGGTCTCCGAGTCATGTTGGCTACGTAATTTGCTTTTAGAGCTTCATTGTCCCATTCGTAAGGCAACCTTGGTATATTGCGATAACATTAGTGCCATCTACCTTTCGTAACCCAGTTCAACACCAGCGCACCAAGCATATCGAAATGGACATTCACTTTGTCCGTGAAAAGGTTGCAAAGGGTCAAGTTCGCGTATGCCATGTCCCGCCTCGTTATCAAATTGCGTATATCTTTACAAAGTGGTCTACCAGGGTTCTCTTTGAAGATTTTAGGGACAAGCCTCACGTTAAAACCGCCCGCTATGATCATGGTGTGTTAAACAAAGCAATTATCGGCCAGATTACATGCAAGACAATATTGTATATATGGTATATATATTTGGAGTATATTGTAGTGTAAAGGTTACCTTAATTAGTGTTATACACTTACCATAATTGTATAGGTAGAATTATGGTAGAATAAGGTTTTAGAAATAGAATAGGAATAGAATTCTCCTATTATGGTAATATGTAACTTGTATATATAGCCTTTTCAATTAATGAAAATAATCAAGGGGGTTATTTCTTTCAGTCTTGTATTTGGCCGTTTCTGGCCCGAGCTATAGCTTGTTCAAGCTCCGTGAGCTCTTCATGTTGAACATTCATCCATGTCTCATGTAAGTATTCTTCTCTCATTCGATCAGTATTAACGTTAGAAGTTGCCATTTTCTTTTATTTTTTCCCCAAGGATGGATAGGAGTATATAACAAGTTGTTTCACGGATCGGATATGTTAGGTATATTCATGGCGTGTAACTTACCCCTTCCATTTATATGATATAACTTAACTGAATACTAAATTTTAAAAATAAAAAAAGATTTTTTAATCTTATATTCTAAAACAAGTCAAAGATATTTGTGTGACTATAGATTATCTCATTAAACGTAAAAAGTAAATTTTAAAATTAATTTATCGTCAAATAAAAAAAATATTATTCCTTTTTAGTTAATTAAAAAGAAAAATATGTGATAAATTGAGATAAAAGAGTGTATATAAGGCTCAATTACCTGAAAAACGACAATTATTAAGGCAAAAAAGAAATATAAATCCGACCACGACAGAAGGACAACGAACAAGTGGAAGCATGAGTTGGGATATTTGTGTGAAGTTGTGCAAACGTTAATCCTGGTATCTTGTTGACACGCAGCACAAGTTGGATGAACATAAACCTCGTCTTTTTTTTTTTAATGACGCGTTAGGTTGTCCAAACTTATTTAAATTAATGTATTGTACTTATCGAGGGTGTCATTTGCGCATCTAGAGAACAAAAAAAAGGACAGTTCGGTACACTAAATTTCTGTTATATATGGATTTAAGAAAGGATCGGATTACAAGAGTCTATTATACGCAGTCATATTCATATTTTTGTAAGAGACTGTTTCCACGACTTGAACTCATGACCTCCTGGTCAACTTTACCAGTTACTTCAAGACTCTCCTTTCGCATCTAGTGAACAACATTGCCAAAAAATATTTTTAGTAAGAAATAGTTTATATTTGATTAATTAATTTTAAAAAGTACTTTTGAATAGTAATTAATATTTGACCAAATGTTTAAAAAATATTTTCACTTATAATTAATTTTAATTAATACTTTTGGACATTGTGGACAAGCCGCTCGCTAGCAAGATGAAGAAAGAGGGAGATGATGATGATCATCAGTGTGAAAATGCAGATGAAGTTTAATTTTAGATGAACATAGCCAATACATGGCATTAGGGATGGTAGGTGGGTATAATTTTGCGGATTTCGCACCGCACCTGCTTCAGTTGGGGCGGGTATGGTATAACTTTGGCGGGTAGTAGGCGGGTAAGGATAAGTGGTAAATTTGCGCTATACTGCCTGGCCCGCATCCAACCGTCCGCCCCAAATCCATCCGCCCGCCTTATACCCGCCAACTATAATTTTATTTGTATAATTCTATATTTATCTAAAGCCAAATAATTTGGCACATATAATTTTATCAACCCATAAGTTCAATAATAATGAATTTTGAGGATATCCACTTGGGTGGTGGAGCGGATGTAGATTTAGGAATATATCTGTCTAGGCGGGTATAGATGTTGAAAATGTACCCACCACGGGTGGCGGGTATAAAATTTTCTGACAGGTACGAATGCGGGGAGGGGTACCCGCACCCGCCCCGCCCAATTGCCATCCCTACACGGCAGGTTTAATGGAAGAAGTTGTTGAGCTGAGGACGAAGACATTGAAGGAAATTATGAGCATACTTGAACCCGTTCAGGCAGTGGAGTACTTAGCAGCAGCCAAGAGGATTAGGTTTTGTGTGCAACAGTGGGGCAAGAAGAGGGATCACGAGCATAGCGACTAATAACTTCTGCCAATTAGTACTAGCTAGTTTTGGATTATGTGTATGGTTTGATGCTTGAGTTTGTTTTGCATGTATGATGTTACAGTAATTAGTTTATGGGGTTTCCGCTTCATGGAGGTTTTCTCGCAGAGATGATGGCGCCTCACAGAGTCCTTCTCGCCCTAGCGCTTACCCGGTATATCAAGTTGTCTCGCCTCGGCGACCCTAGTTTCTGCTGAAGCAGTTCCGCCTTAGCGAGGTCGATTTCGCCGAAGCAGAATTGTTGTTTCATATCGGATAGTTAATTTTCATTTTGAGTTTTGGTCTCTCATTAACATATTTGGAACATGAGAGCTCGGTTCAAGGAGATTTTTGGAGGGAGGGGGTTGCAGATTCATCTATTGGGTAAGCTCCTAATATTTCTTTTATGATTATTACATTGAATAGCAAATAATTTCATGGTGAAATCTATGATTTGGGATGAGGGTTTCATGGATTATGAACCCTAATTTGAAAAATGGAGTTTTCTCTAATAAAATTGATATTTGATTTGAATGATTCTTGGTATATAAACTCCCTAGAGGTTGGGTAAATTAATTTTAAACTAAATTTCCTATTTTGCCCTTTGAGGCTCGAAATCCTATTTTTGGGTGACTTTTGGAGCTCTAAAATAAGGTTTAGTAATATGGGAATCGTTGGACTCGTCTAACTCCGTAGACTGTTATTTTGACTAGATTGAACTTGTTCGGTGAGTTTAGACACGATGGAGTGGAGCTTCCGGGAGACTTAATCTTCGCGTGGTCAGATCTTGGAATCGTTCGTGAGCTATTTTTAGCTTCTGAAAAACTGTTTTTGCTACTCCTCAAAAATATTTATTTTATCCCTAAAAGCATGACCAAACACCTCAATTTTTTAAAATAAGAATTTTTTTGAGAAAACAAGTATTTTTGTAAAAAAAAAAAAAAAATTGGCCAAAAAGCTATTATTCACCAAAACACTTCATATTTTAATACAGTCCGATCAACACCGTGGGCGGATCTGGCCTATGGTTCAGATGAACCCGCTCATGGCTTAGATTTTACATTTGTTTTAAAAAAAACTTATTAAATAAATACAATATAAATAATAGATTGTGAATCTAGTAAATCAAAACATTGTACTCCTACTAAATTTTGAAATTGAACCTATAAAATTTAAATCGGCCTTTGAAATAGATTTCTATGATAAATCCATGAATTTAAGACGCAGTAGTAGAAAATCCAGCAGCAAACGCAACGTTAAACCTATTTGAATATTATAAATACAATTGATAACTTGATTTTGTGGACGCTGCAAAAATACAGGAAGTGGCAACAAGTAAATTTTATACTAGTTAAATAGATTCTGTCGCTAATCTGTTGCATTAGAGATAGATTATCAAAGAATTTTATTAACTATAAATTATTTAACCACAAATTTAGCAATGATATTTGTAGGTAGTTAAAAAGAAATATATTTATGTCATTGCCTTTAAGCGACCAAAAACAAAACAAAAACTCTCTGAATATATAGAAAAGCACTAAGATGATAAGGTCAATATTAAAAAAGAAAAAAAAAACTAGAGGGCTGTGACTATTCAGAAAAAAAAGATTATCATATTCATATTTCACTTTTTAATTCAAGGCTTTATGGAAGAACAAGACAAAAACTCCAAGTGAAAGAAAAGGAAAAGAACAAGATACGTGGCATCTAACGACGCAAACAAAAATAGATCACGGAGCTCCGGAAATTGAAATCTTGTACAAAGTGCAGACCTTAGTTTGAGGCCATTGTTTCACTAAACAACATATCATATGTTATATCTATACATAGTTTAATTTCAGAATTAAAACGGCATTAATAAATAATACTCCTTCCATTTTAATTTATGCATTTTAATTAGACTGTATATGAATTTTAAGTAAGATTTTCTTTAAAAAATTATGGTTTAAAACTAAAGGTATACTTGATGTATGTACTAAAGTATCTTTGAATTTTATAATTTTAAACACACAAGGTAGGAAGTTGGAATTAATATACTAAATATAGAAGTGACATTGTTTTTATAACATACTATAAAAAAAAAGTAAGATACACAAATTAAAACAGAGGGTATAGTAATATAGTATCCCTCTATTTCAAACAATATGACATACTTTTATTTAAGTCTATATAAAATGAGAATGTCATGCTTGCTTACTTTAAAAATAGTTTAAAACCTTAAAAATCTCATGTGATAGTTTATAGTTACACAAACATTGGTGTGTGATTTTAAATGTGTTGATTTTAAACCTATATTTCAAAAGTCTCTCTTTCTTTTTTAAATTCCATACCTATCACATAATTTTGAATAGAGGACTTTATATTTTTTAGCCAATAGTGAACTATTGGACGAAAAATCTGCAAAAAAAAAAAAATTATACTCCCTCCATTCTAAATTAGTTATCATGTTTCACTTTTCAAAAGTCAAACTATGTGAATTTTAACCAATATTTTTAAATGTATTTTTTCAGGAAATGAAAAAAATTGCAATGTGTAGTATTGTTTGTATAGTTTTTAATATATAGATTTCAATTGTAAAATGATGAGTTGATCTAATCTAATTTAATTTCAAAGATTAATCAAATTAGATATCGAGAACTGAAACATGATAATTAATTTTGGACGGATAGATTGGTAATTAGGGAATCTCACAAAATGTGTTCATGGATAAGAAAAAACACCAACAGCTAACCATTACCACACACCCTTTTAGTTGAAACTTGCAACAAATTAAAGATCATATAATGTGTCCTATGTTTGGATAGAAAACATGAATGATCGAACAGGACAAATTGATATTCGAATCATCTGATTTGAAATGCATTTATGTTTCTTTCTTTCTTTTGTTGGTAAAGTTCATGCCGTTCAATGAATTTGCAATCCTGTTATACCTAGTTATTTTTACTCAAAAGGGTTTCCATTCAGGCAATACGTACGTCCACATTTATGACGAGCAACATGACATTTTCCTAACGGTAAAGGTCCAAATATATCCATGTACTATGAGAAAGAGGTTTAAATATACCCTTATATATTTTTTGATTCAAATATAGTATCCATGCCGTTATACTATTGATTCAAATATACCCCTCATTCGTTAAGCAACTTCAAAGTGAATATTCAATTTTACGTGACACTGACATTTGATAAGGTGAATACTACATAGCATGCCACCTCAGTACCCCTAACCCATTTACTCCTTCCCTCTTTTTGTTCTTCCACCATTAAAATTTCCTTTCCATCCACCAAGGCCATTTCTTTAGTCAGTCAAGTAATTTATTGAACAGAAATGCTTTTAGATACATTGAATCATGATTTTGGAGCCTGATGACGAAATGAATGTACTATGCGGGTTATTCGTTCCTGTACCAAAGAAATTCAGATGGTAAGAAAAATGAACACCAAAAACTATTAAGACAACATGTTATGTACCCATAGCAAGTTTTTTTTTAAGTTCTTCAATTTTCAATAAAACAAGAACCTAGAGTGTGCAGGCATCATTAACCTTAAATAATAACAAAGCCATGACCCATAATGTTGCCATCTTCCTGACTTCTATCTAAAAAATTATTTTTTTAAAAAAATTCTTTCCTTTATTGGAAATAATAATTTAAAGTTGTAGGAAATCAAATTTGATTAGAATTTGATATTTTAATTCATTTCTAGTTAGGATTTATAGTCAGAATTAATATAGGAATATGTTTTCTTGTTTTGAGTTAAAGTAGATTTTATACTATTATAAATAGAGATTTTGCTAGCTATTTTTATAACAAGAGAGAACAAGAGATATTGTGGAATTATAGAGAGCATTCTGATATTTATGAGATCCTAAATAAAATATTTTCTTCAAATTGGTATCAGAGCTTTTACGATCCTGGTAGAAATCAAAGAGTTTCATTTGTCATTTGGGCCGACTATAACACATATTTGTCGTCCGTCTAGTCAAAGTTTATGTTGGAAAACGTCGGCCCAATAATATACGCATGAAAATAATCATCCTGAGAAGAACTGACAAAAATGTCGTGTCTAAAGAGGTGCAACAAAATATCCGCAAGAGGAATGAACGATCTTCTCTAAAAGTTGGAGAAGTGAGATAAAACTAAATGTTGATGAGAAGTGCATCAACTATTGGAAGTTGGAGAGAAGTGTTCCAACACAACCAAGAAAAAATAATGGATGTTATAGAGAAGTGCTCTAACTATTGAAAGTTGGAGAGAAGTGCCCCAACACAACCAAGAAAAAAAATAATGGGAGTTGGAGAGAAGTGCTCCAACAAATTGACGATTGAAGAGAAGTGATTCAACAATGGAAGATAGGAGAGAAGTGTTCTAACAACAACAACACCGATTGAAGGTTGAAAATAAAGTGCTTCAATAATTGAAGGTTGATGAGAAAGTGCATCAACAAATTGAAATGTTGGAGAGAAAGTGCTCCAATAATTGAAGGTTGAAGAGAAAGTACTTCAACAATTGAAGGTTGGTGAGAAAGTGCATCAATAAATTGAAATATTGGAGAAAAGCAATTGTAAAGTTTAAAGAGAAAGTGATTCAACAATTAATGAGTTGGAAACAAGTGCTTCAACAAATTGGAAGATGACAAGTGCATCAAAAATTAGATATACAACTTTGAATTACGGGAGAATGTTGAAAATAATAATTCAAAGTTGTAGGAAATCAAATTTGATTAGGATTTTGTATTTTAATTCATGCCTAGTTAGGATTTATAATCAGAATTAATATAGGAATATGTTTTTCTGTTTTGAGTTAAAGTAAATTTTATACTATTATAAATAAATGTGTTGCTAGCTATTTTTATAAGAGAGATATTGTAGAAATTCATAAAGTCTAAAAGTAAAATATTTCCTTCACCCTTTTTTCTCATTTCCTTTTCTAGGTTCACACAGCAATAAACCAGTCAAATTATGTTCAGCTTGAAGCAAAGATTTAAGAAATTGACAGCCAATTATTAACCCCCCCCCCCCCACACACACACACACACAGAAATAGGTCATGATAGGAGAATTAGAACCAAATATTATGGCCCTAACATTTAGCTCAGATTTTTATTTGAAATTTAGCAGTCAAACAAAAACTATCCGATTTAAAAGCTGTTGGTCTTTGGGGCATTTTAATATTTCAAATTGTAATATTGAAGTGCCATATTTACTCTTGTTTCAGTGGCCATAAAGAGGCAGGAAATGGTCTTTCATTTTCTCTCGTTTTAGTGCCATAATAGTCATTACTTTTGTTCTTCCCACTATCTCATTTGTATATAGTAAAGCCAGGAATAAAGTAGGTGATGTGGTATCTCTCTTTGGCCACCATTAATATTTATTTTTTTCTCCTTTTTTGTTTTATTTCTCTCCTCCATCTTATTAGTACTTATATTAAAAAGCCAAATTTAAAAGTCTACTAAATTCTGGTTCTTCTCCTCCCTTCAATTAATTTTTATTAATATGCAGTATAATGTGCTAAAGATATGTGTTAAAAACATTATGGTTCTTCTCCCCTTAATTCATATAACTAATATTTATTAATGTATAGTAAAGTGCTAAAAATAGTAGATAAAAAGACAAGTAACCTACAAATTCAAAGGGTTAAAAAGAAAATCACCTCAATATTTTCTGTTCAAACTCTTGATCATGGGCAATCAACAATGCATAGTGCAAGGCAAGCGTCAGGATGTCTCAAACACAAGGAAAAAATCTAATGGCAACATTTTAGCTTATGTCTGCGGCATGGATTAGCTCTTCATAAATAAACAAATATAATATCTTTACAAAAATGAATCCATCCAAAAAAGCAACTTTTTCAGAAACTCGGTATTTCATAAATAAACAAAAATAATATCTTTTTAAAATGAATCTAACAAAAAAGAGAGCAACTTTTTGGGAGCTCCAATATGGGTATATCACAAAGAACCTTAAATTTCCCTTCTAATATCAAAATTCATTTATTGTCATCATTGCAACCATTAACGTCACCATTATTGGTGGCAATGGTGATAGAGGAAAAGAAATTTTTAGTGATGGAAGAACAAATAGAGGGGAGGGGCAAAATAGGCTAGGGACGCTAAGGTGACATTCACTTCATTTCAGTGCCACATAGAATTGAATGTTTATCTTGGAGTTGTTTAGCGGAGGAGGAATATATTTGAACTAATAGTATAACGACAAGGATACATTTGGACGGAAAGTATATGACCGATATATTTAAACCTTTTCTTACATGAATATATTTGGCCCTTTTCCGCTTTCCTATCGGAGTGGGTAGTGCACATGCAAAGATGACAAATGGACTTACTGAGTTAAATTTGACGGGTCAAGTTAATAAACGGATCATGATTATGTTGGGTTACAAGGATTTGCTAGAAACGGAAATTATAAGTAATTGCTTATGTAAGAATTGAAATTACAATTCAACTAGAAAACTGAAAATTACAATATAACAGTAAAACTGAAATTACAATAGTTGTTGAACAAAAAGACCGGAAACTGCTTTGATTTTTGCTGAGTCGAGTGTGGCACTCTGTCCTTAAGACAATATTGCCCCGTATGTATCCTTTATACGTCCCGGACAATTCGTCTCCCAAGATAAAACAGCAATGGAACAATTGAGCAAAGGAAACTCAAGAGCTACCGTGAAGAATATTGAATAAGAAATGATGCTTGGAAGTTATAGGAAGAACTGATTTTCTGGTTGTATATTTTCGTGTATATCAAGTGTGCCTCAACAATGGTGTAAGGGGTGTTTATATAGGTGATGAAGGGACTGTTTGACTGCCTCCATAACAGCCATTATTGGCCAAATAATGACCATTATGGAGGTAGTAAAGCCACCAAATTCTGAATTTCTGGAAACTTCAGGGACCAAACTGTACATCTGAAAGAATTCTGGTCCAAACTGTACATCTGAAGCTTCTGGGATCGGATCAAACTGTACTTCTGGAAAAGTTCTCTGGCCCAAAAAGATAATATCAGAAGGCCCACAGCCCGCGACCCCGGAACAGAGAACCGGACGGGCGGGCGGCGCGCGTGTGGTCTTTCCTCGAACCGAAGCACATCTAGGTCCTCCCTCCTTTAAACACATGGGATACCCCTTGGGGTCCCAAACCCCAAACCAATTTCGAGTCTTATATACACAACAATTCTTTCTTCCTCTACCGATGAGGGAGAATTGAACACAACACCACACTTTCCATGCTTCAAACACCTCACTTCGTGAACCAATATCTCTTTCATTTCTCAATGAAATTTGACGATTCTTGGCCCTACGGTTATCTACGTACTTAGTACATCATGCATGTGTGAAGAACCGGATTCTCCAACATACGTAACACTAGTGTTTAAGCCGTTAAAGTTGGTCGGTCGCAACTCCCGCCAAAGGCTAATTTCCAACAGATTAAATCCCCCCAACCAGTCCATTTTTACTTTGCCTTTTAAAAATATGAAAGCTAACTTTTCATACATTATTAGGAGTAGCTTATGTTCTTTCCAAATTTAGATAATTCATAATCCTTAAGTTTGATTTTGCATGTTTGGGTTTAGGTTGCATGCATTTCAATGTTTAGGGACATCGATTGACGAAATGTTTTTCGTCACGAAGATTTTTTGTGATGAAATGTGATTTTTACGTGATAAAATAATTCGTCACTGATAGTCAAATTTGTTATATCATGTTATTTCCACTAACAAAATTATCCATGGACCTAGTCTAATGCGATAAATCTTCATCCACCATAGTAAATTTTAGTCGGGAAATTACATCCAATATAATCTCTTAAATGAGTGATCTTTAAACTTTTGACCTCGGCTTGTTTGATGTGCAAATATTCAAAGTCAAAAGTCAAAATTTGTTAAATTTAAAATTTTCTCATGAAACATGCGAGATCACAAATTTAGTACCACTCGTCTCCAAAGTCATTCTTGTAAATTACCGCATATCGTGGAACCAATCCATTTCCCAATATAAATTGGGTTGAAATGCGTTCTTCATTCATATATTTGAGACCACCTTCTTGAGCCTAACCCAGTATTTACAAGGTCCAGAACCAGTTGTTTGGTTGAGCAGCCAATATTAACCTGCATAGCTCAGCCAATAATTATTCCGATTCAAATTTATGTAATATCGTTTAATTGAGTAAAAAAAATTTTTTTCAAAAAAGAAGATTTCTAATTTTTTGATATTTTAAAATAAGCTTTAAATATTTATGAGCATAAATCATTCCCTTAAAGATAAAATGAAAATTTTAAGTTAGTTGTATTTTTTAATGTATCAAGGTGACATTTTTATAGGACATATAAAGAAAAAAAAAAAGAGTACCGCATAAATTGAGACATAGAGAGTGTTACTATTCCCTCCATCCATTTTATTCAAGGGTGTTTAAATAGAAAGGATAGAAATGAATTTAAGAATTTTTTTAAAAAACTTTTGATATATTAGTTAAATATGCACAAAATATCAAAGTTACTCTTTTAAATGAATAGGGATAAATTTCCACATTCCTTTTTTTTTTTTGTATAAACTGGATGACATATCATGTACGACGGAGCTAAGATTCAGGTAAGGACAGTAGAGAAGTTGACCCGGAGCCCTTTTCAGTCGTGATGAGATTGCACTAAGGATCGACACTTAGCCTATTTTTTCATTAATGTATTTCTTTTCCATACTTGATTTTCGAATGGATATATTGTTGTTGGTGTTGGATCCTGAAATATCATGCCATTCAGGATAAATTGATGATACTAAAATTAAATAGTTTCCAAAAGGCTGAACCTCATTACGGGTCCCTTATGATCGGCGAGATTTTTCACTTATATTTGACATTTTGGGTCCATAATATTAGTTAAAATGAATTATGAAAAAAAAAAAAATCTTTCCCGCAAAAAGTAATAAAAAAATTCTAAACAAACTCCACATATTTTTCGCCGGAAAATGAATGGCTTTTATCAAAATTATTTTCCAGTTTTCAAATATATTTTTAGGCTGATTTATTGGGCCCGTCTGCCAAATTTTTTATTTTATTTATTTAATTAAATTTATATGTCAATGAAAGAGAAAATATGAAGTTTTTACCCAAAAGAATTATTATTTGAGATCATTAACCGGTGGGGTAATTTTTTGGCTGAAATCTTTTTTTAAAAAAAACAACCTAAAATTCATTTTTGATATTGATTTTATACAAAAAAAATGTCTCATGTTCTCAGAGAATGGGTGGCGATCTTCATTTTTTTGGTGAGCAAGATAACAATGGTGGAAGGTTAGTTAATGATAGAATATTAAGTGGAGAAGAAAGAAGAAAAAGAATGAAAAGGAAATAAAAAGAATTTTAAAAATTTAGAAAAATCAGTTTACCTTTCCAACGCTACTTATTTTGTGTGAAAATCACACAACTTGTGAAGTCAACGAAAAGTGCCCAAAGGGAATAATAGAGGCCCACATTAGATGTCTAAATTGAACAAAGCTTATTTGAGGTGTTTAAGTGAAAAATATTGCTGACCACAACGGCCTGCGATGGGTTCAGTGGTTTTCAAAAAGAGATACGAGTGTAACATATAAAGTGAGATAAAGTGAATAGTAACTTTAATTTATTTAAGAAAAAAATATTTTCTATATCACTTGGCCCAAGCTTATAACCAAAGTGAGTGCATACTTTGAATACTATCCTATTTAACCCATTTTGTATATAATTCAGAATATTTAGCGAAAAAGAAATAATTTCTTAATATGTGATTATGATTTTCATTTTTTATACTTAAAAACTGATTAAGAGTGATATTCATGTTTATCATCTATAATTAGACATTGTTAGGTAAATTATGGAGTTTTTAAAAACTTGAAAACTCATAAATGAACTTTGTGATCTATTTAGATTGATGATTGAGATTCATTGGAGACGTCATTTTGAAGTTGTGGATAAATTTTGGAGCTACTTGATGAAAATCTGAGCTATTTGGTGATGTTTTCACCCATTTTTTTTATAGAATTTCGTGGGATTAAGGTTCGTAGGAGACGAATAGTATAAATTTATATAATAGTGCAAAGGTACACACTTTATACCAGGTTGACATAATTTTCTATTGCTATACATAAAATAAGCATTATTGCAAAAATGAAGCTAATTATGCAAGTGTAAACTGAAAATATAACTAGATAAGTTCAATATATTGTTTGCTTTATATTTCTGAAGTATTCCCTTTGTTTAATGCTTATATCGTATAGGCGGCATCTATCAAAATATCTAAAACATCAGAATCATGTGACCAAAGGGGCTTGTGCAATGCAATATCGTTTACTCGTTCTCAGTAACAACCAAGAAATGTTCAACTTTAAGCTACAATCCACGCAGATGTCGGGCCGAGAGACAAAAATTTAGTATCTCCAAGTGCTATGAAATGCGAATTCGACAAAGGACATTGGGATTTTTCTTTAAAATGAATGGCACTATAAATACCTTTGGATATGTACACCTTGGGATTACTAGAAAGGAAAATACCAAAGATAGAAAGTATATCTCCATTCCACATCTCATCTAATCAATCCAACAGAAGAGTGACTAGGTAGAGGTCTTGAGTTCAAATTGCACTGTGACCTATTTGCAAAACTATTTTACGTGCTTGACATAAAATAAATAATTTAGCTACGCGTATAGGTAGATCGCAAATTATAAAATAAATAAATAAATAAATAAATAAAATCATCTTAGGAGTATTTCAACTTTTATATACAATATGTTCATGCATCAATTTATCAGGATAATTTTGTTAGTTAACATCTATATGCAACCAAAACAAACCTGCAGTGCCAAACTATGCATACATAATCTTTGGTTTGGTTATGATCACGAGTTCCCCAGATAATTATTAATGCAAACAAAATTATTTTGGTTTGTTTCACTGTAAAGTTTAGAAATCCTAAAAAGGGAAAAGACAAAGAAAGTAAAAACATGGCAGATGATATTATTATTATTTAACAAAAAAAAAAAGTAAGAACATAGTCCTTGTTAGGACAACAGATTGGATGTCCTCAGTCCACAAGTTTATTACTAACTTTATAAATACCCATTGATTATTCACAATGCAAAGTAAGATGACTTCCCTCCATGTAAGTGATCAAGAAGCTCAACACTCTTGCTTTCAAAAATGGATGGAACTCCAACAACAAGACCTCTTGGAGCTCATCCATGGCCTCCACAATTCCTCCTCCCCCTCCTCCTCCAGCACCTCTAGCACTAACGACTTCAAGCTAAAACAACTCATTCAGAAATCCATCGAACACTTCCAAGACTACATCGACAAACGCAAAAATTTCGCACGTAGCGATGTCACAGCCTACCTTGCTCCCGTTTGGTGCACCTCGTTAGAAAGCTCCATGCTCTGGATCTCCGGATGCAGGCCTTCCAGTTTCATCCGGCTCATTTACGCGATAAGTGGCAAAGAACTCGAATCCCATCTCTCCAACTGTCTCCGAGGCAATATGTCGTGGAGCTTAACATCTGGAAATCTCGAGCTCTCGACCGTGCAGATGAATTTAGTTGATGAGTTACAGAGAAAGACGATAAGGCAAGAAAACCAGTTGTCAAATAAGCTAGCCAGCTTGCAGGAGGAGCTAGCTGATCATCCATTCGCCATTATCGCCAATGAAGTGGAAAATCATGGTGAAATAAGTCGGGAAGCAGAGAAGGCCCTTGACAAACATGCTAAGTGTTTGATGAATGTTGTTGAAGAAGCTGATAAGTCAAGGATGGAGACTTTGAAGGAGCTGGTGATGAACATATTGAGTCCACTTCAAGCTGTGGAATTTCTGGTAGCTAGCAAGAAACTTCATCTTTGTATCAATGCTTGGGGTAAAACAAGAGATCATCAGCATGGGAGGAACGGAGAAACAGCAGAGAGAAACACATGTTCAACTTTATCTTGAAAAATTAACTAAAGGAGTCAAAATGCTTATGTATATATTATGTATATATATGGAATAATGTTTAGCTGTTACTAAGCCGATATTTTTTTTTCTTTTTTTTGATAACTGTGTTGTCTGAACTAGTTGTATAAGTTGATATTATTTCTACTGCCTTTGTAACTTCTTTCAATTGTTTATGTTTTTTATTGTTTTAGTGTGACTAAGAATGAAGCTTAAAAAGATGTTCTGACAATAATAACTTTCTTAACAGGCGAATCTCTAAATAGAGATAATAGTAATTTCATTAAAATGTTTAACATGCTATATATTGGTAAAAGTAAAAGATGGAATCTCATTATGCTTTCCATTTTGAACATCTCAAATTCATTTCACATTTTTGAAATTTGATACCTCGTCCTAAAATGTGAGGGGATAAACTTGAAACACTTGCACATTTTCTCAATTTCGAGAAAAAGAATACAATATGAGAGAAAAGGAGTAGCAGAAAGAAAATTGGCTTTGTCTTCTCGTCATGAATATTTGTATCTAGTGAAAGCCATCTCACAACAATTGTTGATATGATTAGTTCAAATTCATCTTATATAAAATTCATTTATGAAAAGGCGTTTTCTATCAAGATTTATTCATTTCCAGAATTAGATGTTATTTATGCACCTAGAAACTTCATTTTATATCGTAAAAACGTAATTGAATAGTACAAACCAACTGACCTCAACAAGTCAACCTCAATAACTTAAAAGCTTTTTAATGAGGCGATTCTCCAATTAAATGTGGAACCGAATTTATCTAACATAATTTACGCGATTAATCAAGGAGAAATCAGCCCCACACAAGAAAAAGGAAAACAGAATAAAGGTAAAAAAATTATCTTTTTTTTTATAACCTCAAGTAAAATTGTTATCTCTCTGTTTAGATGTTTCACAAAAACGTTTTGACTTCTGCAGCACCAATCATTACATTTCCATGGGAGAGGCCAAAGAGACCAAGATTTACTGGTTTCCTATCTATTTATAATTTAATTATTTTGGCCTCAACATCTCTATATCTTTTTGAGGCAAGAGTAGCTACAACTCATAAATGGAATTTGGAAAGGATAGAACGAACGCAGATCTTACTCATATCTTTGTGGGTAGAGAATTATTTTTTATAGACCCTCTGCTCATTAAAGCTAAGAACTAAAATTTTATCATCTTTTAGAGGACAAAGGTAGAAACTAGAACCAACTAAGAAGTGATCGATGTACAATGCCTAATAAAGTTCTCTATTATATTTTTATTTTATTTATATTTTCCTTCGTGAACCAAAAACTAGATGATCTCTCCCTTTGTTGCGCATCTTTTTTTTCGCTTTTTCTCTTTTCATTAGCTTTCAAGCTTCGTTTGTCTTTGTTCCTACAAGTAGGAGACATGTTTATGGTGCCCATTCGGCCACCATCTCTTTAATTGCTTTTAGTATTGAAAATCAGTTGGAAATTGTTATTTGTATTCAAGTGAAGGTTCTTTTTTCAAATTCACCTAGAAATACAAAATTCAGGGTCTTTTACACAATTAGTGCAATTTTTCTAATCGAACTGTTGTTCACTATCTTCTGTAAACTGAAACTACAATATTTCCATTTTACACAATTAGTGAAATTTTACTGATCCAAACTGTTGTCCACTATCTTCTGTAAGTTACAAACTCATACACAGTGCACACACTTGTTTTCACTTGAGTAGTTAAGTGTTCTATTCTTCCAAGTAATAATTTTTACACTATTAGTGAATAAAACTTAAACCTTAGCATATATTTTGGGTGCAAACAAATCAACACTTTCCAGAGATCGAACATAGATAGTACTTAAAATGAAAGAAAGTTATACCCATGGGCCATGGCTCAAAATGTTTGTGTTAACTTCTTTTTTTGGATTGTCACAAATATTATATGTACTCAAAATTTGAGTGATAGTTTACTGGTAAACTAAGTGGCTACGTTTGCTATAGGTATAATTAGTGTTCAATTCTTACCAAAATCCTTCTCTCTAATGGGTTTGAGATCCCCTCCATAGCTTTAGCTTCAGATTATGACAACTCATAAAAATAACATCTAAAGGCTCCATCTTACAACAACAACAATATACCAGCATAATACCACAAAGTGGGGTCTAGGGAGGGCAGGATATACGCAGACCTTGCCTCTATAGAACAGATAGATTGTTTTCGATAGACCCCGGCTAAAAAAAAACTTAGTCAATGCAAGATTGAAAGAAAATAAAATAGCAAAAATATCAAGATATAGAACAAATGAAGTAATAAAGACATAGGAAATAATTATCTACGCAATATCTAAAGACTACTACTAAGAAAATGAGAAGGGGAGATGGAAAGGCTACCCCCACCTCACTCACACACATCGCGACAAAACTCAACTACCTACTAACCTTCTATTGTAATCCTCGATCACCATATCTTCCAATTTAAACTTATTACTTAATTTAAATTGGAATTGAATCCTTTTGGTCATGTTCTCTCTAACATAAAAGCAGTTTCAACAAAATAGCTTCACTTCCTATAAAGAAAACAAACTACAATAAGTGGATATGCAGCTAAAAGAGACAAGTGATTTTTCAATAACTTTAAAAAATAATTGATGATTTTCTTTCCACAACAACAACATACCTAGTGAAATCCCACAACGTGGGGTCTGTGGAGGGTAGAGTGTATGCAAACCTTACCTCTACCTTGGTAGGTAGAGCGGCTGTTTCCGAGAGACTCTCGGCTCAAAACAAAGCATAAGCACAAACAAAGCAAGAGAAACGGTCGCCCGAACAAGAAATTTAAAGCAGTATGAAAATGCAGGTATCAAAAGCGAATAAATCATGCTAGCGCATTCTGAAATAAGAAGCAGTAACTAACACAAGTACATAAGATAAACAAAGTACACTAATGAATACATAGCAGCAGAAAACAAACACTACTATAAAGTCATATTGCGCTTACTAGTATGATAGGCTAAGAGGACCTACAATAATAACACTACAACTACAAATTTGTAAGCGTAAGTAAGACTACGCTCGACTATCTACTACCCTTCTACCCTAATCTGTGTCCTCCACAACCCCTATCTAAGGTCATGTCCTCAGTAAGTTGCATCTGCGTCATATCCCGTCTAATCACCTCTCCTCAATATTTCTTCGGTCTACCTCTAACCCTCCTGAACCCGTCCATAGCCAACCTCTCACACCTCCGCACTGGGGCATTTGTGTCTCTCCTCTGTACATGCCCGAACCATCTCAATCCCGCTTCCCGCATCTTATCCTTCACCGAGGCCACTCCCATTCTGTCTATGATATCATCATTTCTAATTATATCCCTCCTTGTATGCTCACACATCCATCTCATCATCCTCATCTCCGCAACTTTCATCTTTTGAATGTGCGAAGTCTTGACTGGCCAACACTCCGCCTCATACAACATAGTCGATCTAACCATCACCCTATAAAACTTGCCTTTAAGTTTTGGTGGCACATTTTGGATGATTTTCTTTCCACATACATCAAAATGAGGCAAACTTTAGGACTTACTCAAATAATGCGCAACAAGCATATCAAATGGGGACAAGGAGAGTGTTCTACCGATGGCAAGTGAAAAGTTGTACCAACAGACGGAAATGGGGATTGTGTGAGGGGTTAGTGGAAAATAGAGAAAGCCGTGAACTTCCGAAAAGGGACGGAGGAAGAACGGTTTGGGGATTTTGGGATGGGCTTTCGGGCGGTATTATGGGAGAATGATGTATATATATATATAGAAGAATATGGTATATTTACAAAATATGACAGATACGTTTTAGTTTACAAAATATAATAATAGATTTTTTATAAAATATATATATAAAAAATTTCGCTCTAAGGCTTAAAAATTTTACTCAAAATTTTATGTATGAAATATGTATACCTCGCTTAAGGCTTAACAATTTGGCTTAAAATTTTGTGTATAAAATATATGTCTAGCTCAACGCTTAGAATTTCGGACACAATTTTGTGTATAACAACAGTGTAAAAATTATTGAGAATATAATCAAATATTAAAAGTGTGTTCTATCTAACAACTTAAGTTTTTAGATCAAATGGTCATACACTTCAATATGATATCAGAGCAGGCCAAAGATAATGATATGAAATATGTATATAAATGTAAAATATTTGTATAAAGTTCATCTTAGGTTTTTGGAAATTTAATACAACTACAACAACATTGTAGACACTTTCATATAATATTCATACAAATTTAATACAATTTTGAATCTCGCTTCAAAATTATTTTCAGAAACTAATATGAACTTTATATAAAAATTTATATAACTATGTACATAGTTCATAATTCATACATAATTTATACATTGATTCGTATTCAGAGGTGCCAGTTGATTCGTATCAAAGAGTTTGATTCGGAAGCCATTAATTCGTATACAAATGTGCTAATTGAATTTAGAGATAAATTAAAGAAACAACGAGAAGAAGAAGAGAGATAGAATCTCTTGAAAACATAAACAAATTCAGCATATAAATAATTAGGTCAAATCCATCATCGGCCTCTCGTGGTCATCTAAATTTGTCACCTACACATCTCAATTAACGTGTGTTCCATATAGACATTTCAAGTAGGTTGTTATTGTGTCACTTAAACCATTTTTGCACCATTCGCATGTCGCGTGCATTGCACTGAAATAACGCGTGTGGACATCCTTTTTTCAAGGTGATGTGGCATCCAACGGATACAAATATGCAGACCAAAATATATATCCCTTCTTCATTACAATCTACCACACAACTTACCCCTAATTTTAGCCCTTTTTCAATTGATATCAATGTCGAGCATGTCCAACACTTGCATGGAGTTTTTTGACGAACATGCCCGATATTGTAGATGTGGTAATAAAGCAATATTGAAGATTTTTTGGACCCAATTAAACTTAGATCGTAGATTTTTAACTTGTAAATTTTCACAAGTAAACTTCTTTTTTCTTTAATTTATTTCATTAAATCTTGATTAGATGATTAAATGTTGGCTTGAAATTCGATTTTATAGAAAATGGGTGGAAATGATTATTTCTTTTGGATTGAAGATCGACAACATGCTCAAGCAAATACAGTGATATGGGGTTTGTTGAAGAAAGTGAAGGTTTTTGAGGAGAAAAGAATCCGAGCAAGAAAGATGTTCATTGTTGTTGCCATTGTTGTTGGTTTGGTCATGTTATGGATATGAGAATTCAAGCCAAATTGTTAGACGCAGCAGTACAATATGTGTTTCTTAAGTCCTTGTCTTTAGGTTAGTTTAGTAATTGTTGTTTGGTAGGTAATTGTTATGATTATGGGATGTTATCAATGTAATTTGACTACTACAATGTTGTGACAATTTTAGATTTTGGTATAACTGAACTCTGGCCAACAGTCACTCGTGTAAACCTTGTTTTGGATGAAATGAAATATTGTTTTGGCTCTATACAATTCTTAGTTCTGTATTCACATAATTTAACATTACTATCTGCTGCCAACAACATCTATATATTGAGTAAAAGATTAACATCAACAACAACTTTATACTGGGCACAAGATAAACACCAACATGAGCTAATACATTATCATGTTCAACAATGATCTCAAAGTTAACATCATGGCACAATTTAAATACCAAAAGCAAAGATCCAAAATGAAATTGTTTACTGCTAAATATAAGTAGCAGATTCTCAAAATAACCATCCAAAAGCACAAATTACTTGGTACTCCATATTTCATTCCAAAATAACTACTAGATATTTTTCTAAGAATTAGAATTCTTCTTCTTCTTGCTTGCTATCTACTGCAATTGGGATGTGGTGAGACATTATTTGTCTTTCCATCTCAAGCCTCTAACCTTATAACCAAGGTCTATACCAGTTGGAGTTGCAACCTTGTAAGCTAAACCACTTTCTAAAATTATTTGGCTTGATGTTCATGATTGTATTTTTGCAAAAAATGAATCACAATTAGTTTAGTTATATTTTAATTGTCTTTAAAAGACCAAAATTAGAATTCACTTACATTTAGTATTTGGGTTCCACTTGTATTTGTGTATATGCCGAATTCAACACTGGTAGTCTTATTGTGTCCCCCACTTAAAGGTTCTTCTCCAGTTGCAACCCTGATTCTCTTTTGTCCAGCAGTTTGTGTTTTCTAGAAGGTATTTGACTAGTTATTCCTCTTGTAAGAGGAATGCTAGTATCTGTAGGTGGAGTTGGCTGGCTTGAGCTTCTAGCTCTTGTTGATTCATTCACCCTCTCCTAACTCTTATTGTATCCTCACAAATTGTTGTTGACTGTGTAGGCTGACTTGAGCTTGTTGCTGCAGGCTAGCTTGATCTTCGTGGTGCCTTCTTGCTTGGCCTTTTTGGTGCAGGTCTCCTTGAATTTCGGCCAGGATCTTGTGATGGTAGGCTAGGTCCTTCTCCACTAGGCACAACCATCATAATTACACACAATAGTCACTTAGTTAACAATAGAGAAAACTACATAGTTACACACGATAGGCACCAAGTTAACTATTTTACCTTGCAATATCTCTTGTTATGTCCTTGTTGACGACACTTTAAACATGTAATTTTCACTCTTTTTCTGGATCACTTCCTATACTTCATTTTTTTGGGTTCATCTTTTGTCTTGTTTTTGTTCTTCTTAGGTCTTCCAGGCATTGATTTAGGTGCAGGAAGCTCAATCTTTGAATTGTTTCTTTCATGCCATATTATCATGTTTGAAATTGGCTGGATGAAATGACTATAGGCCTTTAAGAATATATTCTTCTTGTGTCAATGCTCCACAAAATGTTCAGGCTCATTGTCTATGTGGTAGAATGCACAATAGCATGTTGGCATAGAATGCCTCTCAACTGTCAAGTTCTACAACTACAACACCTAGTAGTCAAGTTAACTGTCTATACTCTCCCTCTCCAATCTCAAATCCAACATCAGCATTCCAAAGGACCTTGCCGACCCTAGCCATTTTTTGTATTATCCTCTAAGGTAAGTTTAGCCACATGTGCAATATCAGATATTCAAGTGTTGGCAAATTTAATCATATATACTTGCCTAGTTATTATTTTCTCCTAACTTCCTCCAACATTGTTATGATTGATTTGTGTCTACAAGATAAATTCAAGAATTGAATGTTTCACACATGTTATTCTCAACAACATCACACTTAGAATGCTCTTTAAAAAATGTCCTAACCCATGTCTTTTCTAGATAATGCAATAAATCAGCACAAATATCCTTATCAAGTTTGCCTATTTTTTTAAGCTCCTCTATGATATTCACTTCAAAACTTGCCTTAGAATGCCTTCAAAATTGTTTTCTTCTCTCCTCACCCTTTCAATCTTTATGCCAATTGGATCAGATGTGCCTAGCACGTCTTTTTTGCTCAGCATTAGGTAGCAGTTCATCTGCAACAACTTGAAAATTTTGCGAAGAGAAAAAATTAAATAAACACTAAAATGTATAAATTTAACAAATTTAACAAAGTTAATATGCATACTACCTTTTGCATATCTGCCATCACAGTTAGACCCTCTCCAGTACCCAACTGCAGATCCTCTTTCAAGTATTTGATGAAGAAAGTTCAACTATGCTTAGTCTCCTGGTCCACAACTGTCCAGACTATAGGAAATATCTAATTGTTTCCATTCTTGCCACGGCTACTAGAAGTTCACCCTTACAAGAACTCTTTAAAAACATCCATCAAATTCTATGATTCTTCTACAACTTCCATCCACCCCTTGTTTAATGTATCCAAACTCACATAGAAGTGCATATTTTTTCTGGTACACTTTCTCTATCCATCCTTAGCCAAACAGAACTATCAGGATTGATCTCTTTTATAACAGTAGCATAGTCACATAATCTTACAAACTCCAAATTTTAATCACCCATAGACTCTCTAAGAATCTGCATCTTTGCTCTATAACAAATAGTCTTGCCAACATACAGTTCCAACTTATCCCTACACATGTCTTGTATCTCCCATATTTTCAAAGATGGTTGCTTAGTTATTTCATTTTTTAATTTTGCAGCAAGATATTTTGTGTTACACATTTTTTTCTTGTTTGAAGTTGTACACTTATGTACATGATGGTAGTTCTTAATCATAAAGTCACCAGAATCTCTATCTAAAGCAGAATAACACAACCAACTACATTTATTGTTATCCTTACATTTAGCCCTCACTTTACCAGGTTCATTAGGCCTTAACTTAAGATTAACTTTATATTCTATGGCATAATCAGCCATTGGTTTCCGAAATACTTTTTTATTTTCAAAAATAGCAATCACACAGTTTGGATCTTACCTGACATGTGTGCTCTTCATTCTTGTTAGAATATCAACACCCCCAACAACATCAACATCTAACTGATTTTCACTATCACAGTCTGAACTATCAATAAAATCCTCATATCCACCTAATCCACTTACATATTTTGCCGACTTATTTTTTCAACATCTTCAAAGCCTTTGTCAATACCATCTTCACCTAGTGGTATTTTCTCAGTTGTTTTGATTTTTTTTCTTGGGATTAGGATTCTTCTTGCTTCTCTTTTCAGCTGTAAGAGATCTCAATTCTTCATCAACATCTGAATCATCAATATCTTAAATTGATCATCATCTGGTTCATCACTAGCAAAATCTGATTCATCACCATTAATATTTGTTTCAGCCCCATTCAGATTTGCTTGACCCTCATTTAGATCTGTTTTACTCCCATTTGAACCTGTTTCAGCCTCTTTTGAAAATAATTTAGTCTCATTTTTATCAATATTTATATCCCTACCCACATGTGTTGCCCTAGCTTCATCAGTAGGGTCACCCTCTGACCCTACTAATAGACCAATTGGTTGTGGTATGAATTCCAAGTCATCAATGCCATGGATCACAAACACATCAAACTCATCACCATGTTTTAAATCAGCCACAACTCCTAGCAATTGGCTATCACTATTAACCTGAATAAATTCACTTCCACCCACCCTTTTATAGTAGAATCCAATAAAGTTGGTGTACCCAAGATCTTTGGTGTATGCTTTCAACTCGACAAGACTAAAATGGTATTTATCGATAGCAACAGCAAAGACCTCGAATTCCCCTTGGTAAGTAGGACCCAAGACAGGGTCTTCAAAAAATGTACCCCATGGTGAAAACATGTTAAAATATAGTCGTCCATAAGATTCTCAACATGAAAGATGAAAAGCAACAAGGAAATACCTGAAATAACCCTAACTTTATCACTAAAATCTCGAAAAACCCCTAGTTATGAAATAAATGGGTAACAACCAATTTCCCACCAAAAGACCCTAACTTTAACATAATGTACCACACAAACACGAGCAAATTTAAGTATCACCTTCAATTTCTCCAATGGCGTAAAGGAACTCGAAATGACGAGATTCAAATGGTTGATTTCAACAGTAAAACCTGCAAACAAATGGAAATAAACTCTTGTAAGTCATTATTAACTAACAAATCAGTGAAAATTGTGATAATATTGAACCAAATCGACGAGATTTTTACCTATGGTTCTACAGTAGCAAAATCGCCCAATTTTGAATATCTGAAGTGTCTAATTGGAAATGGGTAATTTTGGCCCTAAATTGGTCTTTAAACGATTTGTCTACGTGTGGAATGATGTGGCCACTTAAAATGAGTTTGCACAATTTAAGTGGCCACATTAAAATGACTTGGCACCATTTAAACCACGTAGGAGACGTTTGTTCGCACACGCTTGAGATTTAAAGGAGACCGTGCAAAAATGGTTTAAGTGACACAGTGGAGGACTACTTGAAGTGTATATATGGAACAAACGTTACTTGAGGTGTGTAGATGACTAATCTGTGCAAATCGTATCTCGTACCATCAAATCATTAGTTTTGTTTTTTATTTTTTTATTTTTGCCTCCTATAATTGCGCAAAAACAATTCTCAATATATAGTACTCTTCCACTAATTATTACTTATAAATTTAACACTCCTATTAATATATGCTACGGTAACTTGATTTTTGTGGAGTATTTGTTTTTTTTAATTTTCCTCGTAAAAGCTTGCTTGTTTTGCACTCTCGTTCCCCTGTTAGTGATGGTTGATGATCATTTGTGATGATCTCTCTTATTAGACGCCTAACTATTTTTTATCTTTCCATATTTATTTTGGGTCCGAATAACTTAGATTTGCGACATGTAAAAGGGAAAAGCCTCTCCACCAGTAAATATTCATTCTTTATCCCAAAAATCTATATTACAAGGCCATTTTATTCTAGGGAATTGAGCTCGAGCCGATCTATAATCATCTATATATTATTAAAAGCATAAGGAAAAGACACCATATTAAGCCAAGTGGCAGTTTAGGAAAAAGTCTCATGGCATAATTAATTAATAATTAGTTAAGTAGTTAAAAAAATTGGAGTCTGAAAATATTTTTAAAAAATCTGAAACAAATAAGAGATACATAAATTTAAAGTGTTGTGGGAAAAAACATATGTTTAATGGGGGTAAGGAAAGTGGGGTTGTGTAGAGAGAAATAGGGGGAGTTGTTATTGTTGTTTCTGCTGATGATCGTGGGATAATGTGATTATGACTGCCTTTAGTTACATTGTGTTTCAGTTTTGTGGGTTTGTTAATTGTTTGTCAAAGTATCATTAAGCAAATTAATGGGTGGATCATGATCGAATTTATAGGAATGACAGAACAAAACTTATGTTTAAGCAAATGTCGTTATCTTTAAGGGAAAGGTAATTAATTTTTAAAAGTTTAAATGTCTAAATAATTAATTTAAAATTTGAATTTCAAAAGATAAGTAACTAATCTTATCCCTAGAAAACACCTAACCCCATACCCACCACATCTTAAAAACCTACTATTCCTAGATTTTTTGTCTGATCCAAACTATGCCAGCAGATTTCAGCATTCTCACAAACGGCAACAATTGATACGAACGGAGTTATGCATCATATCAAGGTTTTTTGGTCGGCCAAAATGTTTCCCAAAGCATATATCTATCAAAACAGGCGAGTTTTCGACCTATTAATTATATTACTGATATGTTTTCATATTGTTGCACTAACGTTTATCAATTGACGAGTTTATCTGCTATTATCTACTATTTCATGAAGAAAACAAAAATATGTACATTTATATATAGTTGATTTTTAGAATTTTAAGGATAAAATTTGGAGGAGTTCGTTGGTTTATCAGGTATTTAATTTGTCGGAGTGGAGAAGAGGGATTCTTTTCCAAAAATCAAGAATTCAAGTTAGAGTAATTTCATGCATGATAGGTTTGTCAATTTCATATATTGTACGTTTTTCTGAAACCATTCTTTGATTATGAGTATATGATGATATGTTTCCTTTAATTTCTTATAGTTTTGGTTATTGAGTACATGTGTTCAATTTCTTAATGATATGGGAAATTTTGGACTGTGAAGGAGATGTTGATGATAAAGATAAAGTGAATTGAGGATTTTTAGGAAAAAGTTGTTATTTTATTCTGCATATATTGTACGTAATGCGTCTCTTCATTTATTCGAATTTATCAGTGTTTGACAGTATATTCATCCTTAAAGTTTTTCCTTCCAATCTGTGGTAGAAAATTCTCTTATGAAAAGAGAAACATCTAATAACAGATATTTCTTTCTTATTACAATATAAATTAATTGAACGGATAAGAAGCTAACTATTGAATTTTGAACTAAGATCAACTACTCCTACTCCTATATAAAAGCAACGAGGAATTCTTTTAACTGAAGACATTATCTTTTTGGCTTAAGAAAATAAATAAATATTAATAGCCTTATTAAATTGATAGAAGTTATTAAAAGATATTACTCTATATGAATCAGATCAACTTTCGCAGAGAAAGAGTACTAGTTATTTAATTTGTGGACTACAATAATATACTCGATGTAATACCATAAATTAAATTGCAAATTTTAATTAACTATGTTCTGTGTTTAATTCTCAGGCGCAATATAGCAGGAGTTTCTTGCACGGCGAATATCATCATTTCCCTTATGAATTGCTGGTATGTTCTTCCTTGCACACTTACTATTTTTTATTTGAATAATAAAATTATTAGTGGGTGATAGCAAAAATCGAATACAACTTATTCAGGTATCTCTCAGCTTCTTTTTTATTTTTATATTTATTTTGTTATTATATTTATGTTTAGTTTTTATAAATTATTTTATTTCATGAATTTGTTTTGTGAATTTTTTTCTCTTGATTTCTCGCTATATATGTGCATGTAGAGCATGCATCTCTTCTAAGTAATTTCTTACAGAATTGTATTACGTGATACTAAATCGATGTCCGTATTTTGTTAATCTATAGTTTCATTTATCTACTTCATCACCTTACATGTTTTTTATTTATGATTTTTTCTCATCAGGGTATTGGAATATTCTTCTTTCTGCAGTTGATTAGCGTCTATGGGAATGAGTAGAAGGCAACAGAACCATTAATAAATATGGGTCGTTGACATCAATAACTTAATGATCCCGAAATCTTATTCAAGCAAGATGTAAAGTAAAATATATCGGTATTCTTTGTTCATCTTTATTTTTCTTTACTTTTTTAAAAACACACGTTGTACTTCTGTATTCACTGCAAATTTTAGTTTTTTAATCAAGTTCATGAACTTTTTGTCATGGGGTTCAATTATTAATTAGTTGTTTTTATATTATTTGGTGAATATGTATAATAAAGCACTTCAAAACATTTTATGTTGTTTACTAGGTTGGATTTTTCGAAATCGTTGTTGTTCGAGTTCGGTGAGTTCTTCATGTTGAAGATTCATCCAAGAACAATGTAAACATTCTTAAGAAGATAGGTTGAGAAGATGACATCCTTTAAATCACATCTTTACTTTTAAATGATAGGTTGAGAAGATGCATATGGCGGGTGAGCAAATACCTAAAGATATTCAAAATTTAGCTGTTGGCCCATACAAACAAGCAAAAAGAATGACCGGATATGTATGTAATGTAGTTAGATAGTTAACAAAGTCTTGTGATGCCGGGAGAAAAACTCAAAATAGTGGTGTTATGGTAAAGGTTACCACTCAAAGTTATGCAAGCACAAGACATAAAAATCCCATATTGACAGAAGTTTCTTTCTATGAAGTCCTCACAGACAAAATTGAGTTGTATTATAGCAAGAAGCTAAAGTTTGTATTGTTTAGCTGTAAATGGGTGAACAATAACAAGGGGCTTATTGAGAAAGATGATTATGGATTTACTCTTGTGAATTATAATCATTTGCTCTACACAAGGCATCAGTTGTCAAATGAACCTTTCATTTTTGCTTCTCAAGCTCAACAAGTGTTTTATGTCGATCATCCAATGGGAAAGGAGTGGGAAAATGTTGTTAAACTTAAGCCAAGAGATTTTTTATGATTTAGGTGAAAACGCACCGGCAATTGAGCATAAGGAAGGGCATATGGAACTGTGGCCTGAGCAACAACTGGATGATACCACATTTGAAAGTGAAGAAGATATTGAATGGGTTAGGGAAGGAGTACCAGGAATAGAAGTTGACCCACAAACTTTGGAAAGTAATGAAGGATTTGATTGTTAAATATACACGATATACATGTGTATATTGTGTATATTAGTCTCTCAATTTTAGTGTACAAACCGTGTACATGGTAGATAAATTGGGTAAGGTTTTAGTCTCCTAGTTTAGGTAATGTTGTAGTGTAAATAGTATTGTATGCTTACCATAATATTGTATTAACCATAATTGTATAATTAGGATCCAAGTAAAATAAGGTTTTAGGAATAGAATAGGAATAGAATTCTCCTATTATGGAAATATTTAACTTGTATATATAGCCTTTCAATCAATGAAAATAATCAATGGATTATTTCTTTCATTGATGATGTTAAATATATATCATATGTATATTTCGGATTTTGTATCTTAGTTTAGGTAGTATTTGAGTGTAATTAGTATTGTATACTTACCATAATTGTATAGTTAGTGTCCAAGTAGAATAAGGTTTTAGGAGTAGATTAAGAATATGATTCTCCTATTATGGAAATATGTAAATTGTATATAAACTTTTTCAATCAATGAAAAAATCAAGGGACTATTTCTTTCATGGCTATTGTATGTTTCTTGGTAATAACTTGGTCTCATGGTCTGCGATGCGTCAGTCGGCTTTATCCCGTTCCAGTGCAGAGGTCGAGTATCAAGGGGTAGCTAATGTGGTCTCTGAATCATAACCTGAAAGTACGAGATGTTACATTTTCATCACCAACAGACACCTCCAAGAGGCATCAATGGTGGCTATTGAGAAAGGTTGTGTCTGTTTAAATTCAAAATAAATATGAATTATGTTAACAGACTCCCCTTAAATTTGAAGGGACATCACATCAATGATGGCTTTTGATAATGTTGAAAATATCTAACACTAACTACCAAGTGCGAAAGCAGCTCATGATGTATCATTTGTGATGAGCACAACTTATCAAAAGACTATGGTTTTAGCCCCATAACTAAGATATAACGACTTCGACATACTACAGATACAAAGAAACAAAGCAGACTGTTACATCATACATGCAAAACAAACTCAAGCATCAAACCATACACATTATCCAAAACTAGGTAGTACTAATTGGCAGAAGTTATTAGTCGCTATGCTCGTGATCCCTCTTCTTGCCCCACTGTTGCACACAAAACCTAATCCTCTTGGTTGCTGCTAAGTACTCCACTGCATGAACGGGTGCAAGTATGCTCAGTACTATCTCCTTCAATGTCTTCATCCTCAGCTCATCAGCTTCTTCCATTACACCCGCCATGTAATGACTATGTTCATTTAAAGCTTCATCTGCATTTTCACACTCATGATCATCATCATCACCCTCTTTCTTCATCTTGCTAGCGAGCGGCTTGTCCACAATGTCCTCTTGCAAGCTAGCCAATCTAGTCGAAAGCTTCCTCTCTTCTCGAATCGTCTTGCCTTGCGACTCGTCGATCATTCTCAGTTGTTTCCCCGTTAGCTCGCTGAGGTCACCGAATCTTTCCACCTCAAGGAATTCAGAGAGATGGGACTCAAAGTTCATGCCGCTGAGAGCGTAAATAAAACGGATGAAAGAAGAGGGTCTGCAGCCAGCGATCCATAGGGCTGAGTTCTCCAATGTGGTGCACGTCGCGGGTGCGAAGAATGGTGACACGTCATTTCTGGCTAGGCGGCTACGGTTGTTAGCGTACTCTTGAAAGTGGTTAATGATCTTTTCAATGAGTTGTTTTAGTTCTTGGTCTTGAAAGAAATAATTCCCTTGATTATTTTCATTAATTGAAAGGCTATATATACAAGTTACATATTACCATAATAGGAGAATCATATTCCTATTCTATTTCTAAAACTTTATTCTACCATAATTCTACCTATACAATTATGGTAAGTGTATAACACTAATTAAGGTAACCTTTACACTACAATATACTCCAAATATATATACCATATATATAATATTGTCTTGCATGTAATCTGGCCGATAATTGCTTTGTTTAACAAAGACAATATTGTATATATGGTATATATATTTTGAGTATATTGTAGTGTAAAGGTTACCTTAATTAGTGTTATAAAGTTACCATAATTGTATAGGTAGAATTATGGTAGAATAAGGTTTTAGAAATAGAATAGGAATAGGATTCTCCTATTATGGTAATATGTAACTTGTATATATAACCTTTCAATTAATGAAAATAATCAAGGGGATTAACAAACTTCAGGCTCGGTCTACCCCGTGTGTGTTTTTGGGTTATCCATCAAATCATCGTGGTTATAAGTGTTTTGATTTATCCTCCAAGAAAATCATAATCAATCGCCATGTCATTTTTGATGAAACTCAATTCCCATTTACGAAAGTTCATACTCCCGAACCTAAGTCATATAATTTTTTGGATGACCAAATATCCCCGTATATTATTCGAAATTTTTCGGACATCTCCCGTACCCAAAATCCTCCAGTAGCCCATCGCCTACCGGACTCCACAAAGATCGTCACGCCGATTCTGACCACTGAAACGCTCCAAATATTGGGCGGACCAGCCAATTCGAACTGGTCCAGGCCGATTCCAGCTTTACCGATTTGGGCGGCCAGGCCCATCTCTTGGCGATCCATCCCGAGCCCAGAAAATTTCCAAAATTCCCTTAATTCTTCCTCGAGTCATAGACCTGTCACTCGTAGTCAGCGGGGTATTTTTACACCTAAAAGACATTTTAATTTACATTCTGATGTCTCTAAATCCCCCTTGCCCCGCAATCCTGTGTCAGCATTAAATGACCCTAATTGGAAAATTGCTATGGCTGATGAATATAATGCTCTTATTGATAATAAGACGTGGGAGTTGGTGCCCCGTCCATATGGTATTAATGTTATCAGGTCTATGTGGATTTTTGCTCATAAGGAGAATTCAGATGGGTCATTTGCTCGACATAAGGCACGCCTTGTTGGTGATGGTAAGACTCAGCAGGTTGGAATTGATTGTGGTGAGACGTTTAGTCCGGTGGTCAAACCGGATACCATTCGCACTGTGCTTAGCTTGGCTCTGTCAAAGACTTGGCCAATTCATTAGTTGGATGTCAAGAATGCTTTCCTACACGGTGATCTCAAGGAAACAGTCTATATGCATCAGCCTTTGGGTTTCAGGGATCCAAACCGTCCTCATAATGTATGTTTGTTGAAGAAGTCCTTATATGGGCTTAAGCAGTCTCCGAGGGCCTAGTACACGAGGTTTGCTGACTTTGTTTCAACTATTGGGTTCACTCATAGCCGGTCAGACAATTCCTTGTTCATCTACCGCCGTGGTTCGTCCTTGGCCTACATTTTGTTGTATGTGGATGATATCATCTTGACTGCCTCATCCGATGTTTTGCGCCAGTCTATCATAGCCATGCTCAGTTCTGAATTTGCTATGAAAGACTTGGGGCCCTTGAGTTATTTTTTGGGAATTGCTGTCAAACGTCATTCAGGAGGGTTGTTTCTGTCTCAATGGAAGTATGCTGCTGAGATCATCGAGAGGGCTGGGATGTCATCCTGTAAGTCCACTTCCACACCATTTGATGCAAACCCAAAGCTAAGTGCCGCAGTAGGTGCACCATACGAGGACCCGACCCGGTATCGCAGTCTTGCAGGGGCTCTCCAGTATCTTACCTTTATCAGACCGGATATTACGTATGTGGTTCAGCAGGTGTGTTTATTCATGCATGACCCCAGAGTTGAGCACATGAATGCAATAAAACGCATCATTCGGTATATCCAGGGGACACTGGACTATGGGTTGCATTTGTATCCGTCATCTACATCCACACTTGTCTCTTACACGGATGCTGATTGGGGTGGTTGTCCCGACACCAGACGGTCGACTTAAGCTCTTGTATGTTCCTTGGCAACAACTTGGTCTCATGGTCGGCAAAACGTCAAGCAACTCTGTCACGCTCTAGTGCAGAGGCAGAATATCGAGGGGTAGCGAATGTGGTCTCCGAGTCATGTTGGCTACGTAATTTGCTTTTAGAGCTTCATTGTCCCATTCAGAAGGCAACCTTGGTATATTGCGATAACATTAGTGCCATCTACCTTTCAGGTAACCCAGTTCAACACCAGCGCACCAAGCATATCGAAATGGACATTCACTTTGTCCGTGAAAAGGTTGCAAAGGGTCAAGTTCGCGTATGCCATGTCCCGTCTCGTTATCAAATTGCAGACATCTTTACAAAGGGTCTACCAGGGGTTCTCTTTGAAGATTTTAGGGACAGTCTCAGCGTTCGAAAACCGCCCGCTATGACTGCGGGGGTGTGTTAAACAAAGCAATTATCGGCCAGATTACATGCAAGACAATATTGTATATATGGTATATATATTTGGAGTATATTGTAGTGTAAAGGTTACCTTAATTAGTGTTATACACTTACCATAATTGTATAGGTAGAATTATGGTAGAATAAGGTTTTAGAAATAGAATAGGAATAGAATTCTCCTATTATGGTAATATGTAACTTGTATATATAGCCTTTTCAATTAATGAAAATAATCAAGGGGGTTATTTCTTTCAGTCTTGTATTTGGCCGTTTCTGGCCCGAGCTATAGCTTGTTCAAGCTCCGTGAGCTCTTCATGTTGAACATTCATCCATGTCTCATGTAAGTATTCTTCTCTCATTCGATCAGTATTAACGTTAGAAGTTGCCATTTTCTTTTATTTTTTCCCCAAGGATGGATAGGAGTATATAACAAGTTGTTTCACGGATCGGATATGTTAGGTATATTCATGGCGTGTAACTTACCCCTTCCATTTATATGATATAACTTAACTGAATACTAAATTTTAAAAATAAAAAAAGATTTTTTAATCTTATATTCTAAAACAAGTCAAAGATATTTGTGTGACTATAGATTATCTCATTAAACGTAAAAAGTAAATTTTAAAATTAATTTATCGTCAAATAAAAAAAATATTATTCCTTTTTAGTTAATTAAAAAGAAAAATATGTGATAAATTGAGATAAAAGAGTGTATATAAGGCTCAATTACCTGAAAAACGACAATTATTAAGGCAAAAAAGAAATATAAATCCGACCACGACAGAAGGACAACGAACAAGTGGAAGCATGAGTTGGGATATTTGTGTGAAGTTGTGCAAACGTTAATCCTGGTATCTTGTTGACACGCAGCACAAGTTGGATGAACATAAACCTCGTCTTTTTTTTTTTAATGACGCGTTAGGTTGTCCAAACTTATTTAAATTAATGTATTGTACTTATCGAGGGTGTCATTTGCGCATCTAGAGAACAAAAAAAAGGACAGTTCGGTACACTAAATTTCTGTTATATATGGATTTAAGAAAGGATCGGATTACAAGAGTCTCTTCTCCGCAGTCATATTCATATTTTTGTAAGAGACTGTTTCCACGACTTGAACTCATGACCTCCTGGTCAACTTTACCAGTTACTTCAAGACTCTCCTTTCGCATCTAGTGAACAACATTGCCAAAAAATATTTTTAGTAAGAAATAGTTTATATTTGATTAATTAATTTTAAAAAGTACTTTTGAATAGTAATTAATATTTGACCAAATGTTTAAAAAATATTTTCACTTATAATTAATTTTAATTAATACTTTTGGACATTGTGGACAAGCCGCTCGCTAGCAAGATGAAGAAAGAGGGAGATGATGATGATCATCAGTGTGAAAATGCAGATGAAGTTTAATTTTAGATGAACATAGCCAATACATGGCATTAGGGATGGTAGGTGGGTATAATTTTGCGGATTTCGCACCGCACCTGCTTCAGTTGGGGCGGGTATGGTATAACTTTGGCGGGTAGTAGGCGGGTAAGGATAAGTGGTAAATTTGCAGTTATACCGGCCTGGCCCGCCCGCATCCAACCGTCCGCCCCAAATCCATCCGCCCGCCTTATACCCGCCAACTATAATTTTATTTGTATAATTCTATATTTATCTAAAGCCAAATAATTTGGCACATATAATTTTATCAACCCATAAGTTCAATAATAATGAATTTTGAGGATATCCACTTGGGTGGTGGAGCGGATGTAGATTTAGGAATATATCTGTCTAGGCGGGTATAGATGTTGAAAATGTACCCACCACGGGTGGCGGGTATAAAATTTTCTGACAGGTACGAATGCGGGGAGGGGTACCCGCACCCGCCCCGCCCAATTGCCATCCCTACACGGCAGGTTTAATGGAAGAAGTTGTTGAGCTGAGGACGAAGACATTGAAGGAAATTATGAGCATACTTGAACCCGTTCAGGCAGTGGAGTACTTAGCAGCAGCCAAGAGGATTAGGTTTTGTGTGCAACAGTGGGGCAAGAAGAGGGATCACGAGCATAGCGACTAATAACTTCTGCCAATTAGTACTAGCTAGTTTTGGATTATGTGTATGGTTTGATGCTTGAGTTTGTTTTGCATGTATGATGTTACAGTAATTAGTTTATGGGGTTTCCGCTTCTGCGGAGGTTTTCTCGCAGAGATGATGGCGCCTCTGCAGAGTCCTTCTCGCCCTAGCGCTTACCCGGTATATCAAGTTGTCTCGCCTCGGCGACCCTAGTTTCTGCTGAAGCAGTTCCGCCTTAGCGAGGTCGATTTCGCCGAAGCAGAATTGTTGTTTCATATCAGATAGTTAATTTTCATTTTGAGTTTTGGTCTCTCATTAACATATTTGGAACATGAGAGCTCGGTTCAAGGAGATTTTTGGAGGGGGGAGGGGGTTGCAGATTCATCTATTGGGTAAGCTCCTAATATTTCTTTTATGATTATTACATTGAATAGCAAATAATTTCATGGTGAAATCTATGATTTGGGATGAGGGTTTCATGGATTATGAACCCTAATTTGAAAAATGGAGTTTTCTCTAATAAAATTGATATTTGATTTGAATGATTCTTGGTATATAAACTCCCTAGAGGTTGGGTAAATTAATTTTAAACTAAATTTCCTATTTTGCCCTTTGAGGCTCGAAATCCTATTTTTGGGTGACTTTTGGAGCTCTAAAATAAGGTTTAGTAATATGGGAATCGTTGGACTCGTCTAACTCCGTAGACTGTTATTTTGACTAGATTGAACTTGTTCGGTGAGTTTAGACACGATGGAGTGGAGCTTCGGGGAGACTTAATCTTCGCGTGGTCAGATCTTGGAATCGTTCGTGAGCTATTTTTAGCTTCTGAAAAACTGTTTTTGCTACTCCTCAAAAATATTTATTTTATCCCTAAAAGCATGACCAAACACCTCAATTTTTTAAAATAAGAATTTTTTTGAGAAAACAAGTATTTTTGTAAAAAAAAAAAAAAAATTGGCCAAAAAGCTATTATTCACCAAAACACTTCATATTTTAATACAGTCCGATCAACACCGTGGGCGGATCTGGCCTATGGTTCAGATGAACCCGCTCATGGCTTAGATTTTACATTTGTTTTAAAAAAAACTTATTAAATAAATACAATATAAATAATAGATTGTGAATCTAGTAAATCAAAACATTGTACTCCTACTAAATTTTGAAATTGAACCTATAAAATTTAAATCGGCCTTTGAAATAGATTTCTATGATAAATCCATGAATTTAAGACGCAGTAGTAGAAAATCCAGCAGCAAACGCAACGTTAAACCTATTTGAATATTATAAATACAATTGATAACTTGATTTTGTGGACGCTGCAAAAAATACAGGAAGTGGCAACAAGTAAATTTTATACTAGTTAAATAGATTCTGTCGCTAATCTGTTGCATTAGAGATAGATTATCAAAGAATTTTATTAACTATAAATTATTTAACCACAAATTTAGCAATGATATTTGTAGGTAGTTAAAAAGAAATATATTTATGTCATTGCCTTTAAGCGACCAAAAACAAAACAAAAAACTCTCTGAATATATAGAAAAGCACTAAGATGATAAGGTCAATATTAAAAAAGAAAAAAAAAACTAGAGGGCTGTGACTATTCAGAAAAAAAAGATTATCATATTCATATTTCACTTTTTAATTCAAGGCTTTATGGAAGAACAAGACAAAAACTCCAAGTGAAAGAAAAGGAAAAGAACAAGTTACGTTGCATCTAACGACGCAAACAAAAAATAGATCACGGAGCTCCGGAAATTGAAATCTTGTACAAAGTGCAGACCTTAGTTTGAGGCCATTGTTTCACTAAACAACATATCATATGTTATATCTATACATAGTTTAATTTCAGAATTAAAACGGCATTAATAAATAATACTCCTTCCATTTTAATTTATGCATTTTAATTAGACTGTATATGAATTTTAAGTAAGATTTTCTTTAAAAAATTATGGTTTAAAACTAAAGGTATACTTGATGTATGTACTAAAGTATCTTTGAATTTTATAATTTTAAACACACAAGGTAGGAAGTTGGAATTAATATACTAAATATAGAAGTGACATTGTTTTTATAACATACTATAAAAAAAAAGTAAGATACACAAATTAAAACAGAGGGTATAGTAATATAGTATCCCTCTATTTCAAACAATATGACATACTTTTATTTAAGTCTATATAAAATGAGAATGTCATGCTTGCTTACTTTAAAAATAGTTTAAAACCTTAAAAATCTCATGTGATAGTTTATAGTTACACAAACATTGGTGTGTGATTTTAAATGTGTTGATTTTAAACCTATATTTCAAAAGTCTCTCTTTCTTTTTTAAATTCCATACCTATCACATAATTTTGAATAGAGGACTTTATATTTTTTAGCCAATAGTGAACTATTGGACGAAAAATCTGCAAAAAAAAAAAAAATTATACTCCCTCCATTCTAAATTAGTTATCATGTTTCACTTTTCAAAAGTCAAACTATGTGAAATTTAACCAATATTTTTAAATGTATTTTTTCAGAAATGAAAAAAATTGCAATGTGTAGTATTGTTTGTATAGTTTTTAATATATAGATTTCAATTGTAAAATGATGAGTTGATCTAATCTAATTTAATTTCAAAGATTAATCAAATTAGATATCGAGAACTGAAACATGATAATTAATTTTGGACGGATAGATTGGTAATTAGGGAATCTCACAAAATGTGTTCATGGATAAGAAAAAACACCAACAGCTAACCATTACCACACACCCTTTTAGTTGAAACTTGCAACAAATTAAAGATCATATAATGTGTCCTATGTTTGGATAGAAAACATGAATGATCGAACAGGACAAATTGATATTCGAATCATCTGATTTGAAATGCATTTATGTTTCTTTCTTTCTTTTGTTGGTAAAGTTCATGCCGTTCAATGAATTTGCAATCCTGTTATACCTAGTTATTTTTACTCAAAAGGGTTTCCATTCAGGCAATACGTACGTCCACATTTATGACGAGCAACATGACATTTTCCTAACGGTAAAGGTCCAAATATATCCATGTACTATGAGAAAGAGGTTTAAATATACCCTTATATATTTTTGATTCAAATATAGTATCCATGCGGTTATCTTATTGATTCAAATATACCCTCATTCGTTAAGTTAAGCAACTTCAAAGTGAATATTCAATTTTACGTGACACTGACATTTGATAAGGTGAATACTACATAGCATGCCACCTCAGTACCCCTAACCCATTTACTCCTTCCCTCTTTTTGTTCTTCCACCATTAAAATTTCCTTTCCATCCACCAAGGCCATTTCTTTAGTCAGTCAAGTAATTTATTGAACAGAAATGCTTTTAGATACATTGAATCATGATTTTGGAGCCTGATGACGAAATGAATGTACTATGCGGGTTATTCGTTCCTGTACCAAAGAAATTCAGATGGTAAGAAAAATGAACACCAAAAACTATTAAGACAACATGTTATGTACCCATAGCAAGTTTTTTTTTAAGTTCTTCAATTTTCAATAAAACAAGAACCTAGAGTGTGCAGGCATCATTAACCTTAAATAATAACAAAGCCATGACCCATAATGTTGCCATCTTCCTGACTTCTATCTAAAAAATTATTTTTTTAAAAAAATTCTTTCCTTTATTGGAAATAATAATTTAAAGTTGTAGGAAATCAAATTTGATTAGAATTTGATATTTTAATTCATTTCTAGTTAGGATTTATAGTCAGAATTAATATAGGAATATGTTTTCTTGTTTTGAGTTAAAGTAGATTTTATACTATTATAAATAGAGATTTTGCTAGCTATTTTTATAACAAGAGAGAACAAGAGATATTGTGGAATTATAGAGAGCATTCTGATATTTATGAGATCCTAAATAAAATATTTTCTTCAAATTGGTATCAGAGCTTTTACGATCCTGGTAGAAATCAAAGAGTTTCCGCTGTCGCTGGACGGCTATAACACATATTTGTCGTCCGTCTAGTCAAAGTTTATGTTGGAAAACGTCGGCCCAATAATATACGCATGAAAATAATCATCCTGAGAAGAACTGACAAAAATGTCAGGTCTAAAGAGGTGCAACAAAATATCCGCAAGAGGAATGAACGATCTTCTCTAAAAGTTGGAGAAGTGAGATAAAAAACTAAATGTTGATGAGAAGTGCATCAACTATTGGAAGTTGGAGAGAAGTGTTCCAACACAACCAAGAAAAAAATAATGGATGTTATAGAGAAGTGCTCTAACTATTGAAAGTTGGAGAGAAGTGCCCCAACACAACCAAGAAAAAAAATAATGGGAGTTGGAGAGAAGTGCTCCAACAAATTGACGATTGAAGAGAAGTGATTCAACAATGGAAGATAGGAGAGAAGTGTTCTAACAACAACAACACCGATTGAAGGTTGAAAATAAAGTGCTTCAATAATTGAAGGTTGATGAGAAAGTGCATCAACAAATTGAAATGTTGGAGAGAAAGTGCTCCAATAATTGAAGGTTGAAGAGAAAGTACTTCAACAATTGAAGGTTGGTGAGAAAGTGCATCAATAAATTGAAATATTGGAGAAAAGCAATTGTAAAGTTTAAAGAGAAAGTGATTCAACAATTAATGAGTTGGAAACAAGTGCTTCAACAAATTGGAAGATGACAAGTGCATCAAAAATTAGATATACAACTTTGAATTACGGGAGAATGTTGAAAATAATAATTCAAAGTTGTAGGAAATCAAATTTGATTAGGATTTTGTATTTTAATTCATGCCTAGTTAGGATTTATAATCAGAATTAATATAGGAATATGTTTTTCTGTTTTGAGTTAAAGTAAATTTTATACTATTATAAATAAATGTGTTGCTAGCTATTTTTATAAGAGAGATATTGTAGAAATTCATAAAGTCTAAAAGTAAAATATTTCCTTCACCCTTTTTTCTCATTTCCTTTTCTAGGTTCACACAGCAATAAACCAGTCAAATTATGTTCAGCTTGAAGCAAAGATTTAAGAAATTGACAGCCAATTATTAACCCACCCACCCACACACACAGAAATAGGTCATGATAGGAGAATTAGAACCAAATATTATGGCCCTAACATTTAGCTCAGATTTTTATTTGAAATTTAGCAGTCAAACAAAAACTATCCGATTTAAAAGCTGTTGGTCTTTGGGGCATTTTAATATTTCAAATTGTAATATTGAAGTGCCATATTTACTCTTGTTTCAGTGGCCATAAAGAGGCAGGAAATGGTCTTTCATTTTCTCTCGTTTTAGTGCCATAATAGTCATTACTTTTGTTCTTCCCACTATCTCATTTGTATATAGTAAAGCCAGGAATAAAGTAGGTGATGTGGTATCTCTCTTTGGCCACCATTAATATTTATTTTTTTCTCCTTTTTTGTTTTATTTCTCTCCTCCATCTTATTAGTACTTATATTAAAAAGCCAAATTTAAAAGTCTACTAAATTCTGGTTCTTCTCCCTCCCTTCAATTAATTTTTATTAATATGCAGTATAATGTGCTAAAGATATGTGTTAAAAACATTATGGTTCTTCTCCCCTTAATTCATATAACTAATATTTATTAATGTATAGTAAAGTGCTAAAAATAGTAGATAAAAAGACAAGTAACCTACAAATTCAAAGGGTTAAAAAGAAAATCACCTCAATATTTTCTGTTCAAACTCTTGATCATGGGCAATCAACAATGCATAGTGCAAGGCAAGCGTCAGGATGTCTCAAACACAAGGAAAAAATCTAATGGCAACATTTTAGCTTATGTCTGCGGCATGGATTAGCTCTTCATAAATAAACAAATATAATATCTTTACAAAAATGAATCCATCCAAAAAAAAGCAACTTTTTCAGAAACTCGGTATTTCATAAATAAACAAAAATAATATCTTTTTAAAATGAATCTAACAAAAAAGAGAGCAACTTTTTGGGAGCTCCAATATGGGTATATCACAAAGAACCTTAAATTTCCCTTCTAATATCAAAATTCATTTATTGTCATCATTGCAACCATTAACGTCACCATTATTGGTGGCAATGGTGATAGAGGAAAAGAAATTTTTAGTGATGGAAGAACAAATAGAGGGGAGGGGCAAAATAGGCTAGGGACGCTAAGGTGACATTCACTTCATTTCAGTGCCACATAGAATTGAATGTTTATCTTGGAGTTGTTTAGCGGAGGAGGAATATATTTGAACTAATAGTATAACGACAAGGATACATTTGGACGGAAAGTATATGACCGATATATTTAAACCTTTTCTTACATGAATATATTTGGCCCTTTTCCGCTTTCCTATCGGAGTGGGTAGTGCACATGCAAAGATGACAAATGGACTTCTTGAGTTAAATTTGACGGTCAAGTTAATAAACGGATCATGATTATGTTGGGTTACAAGGATTTGCTAGAAACGGAAATTATAAGTAATTGCTTATGTAAGAATTGAAATTACAATTCAACTAGAAAAGTGAAAATTACAATATAACAGTAAAACTGAAATTACAATAGTTGTTGAACAAAAAGTCCGAAAGCTGCTTTGATTTTTCTTTGAGTCGAGTGTGGCACTCTGTCCTTAAGACAATATTGCCCGTATGTATCCTTTATACGTCCCGACAATTCGTCTCCCAAGATAAAACAAACAATGGAACAATTGAGCAAAGGAAACTCAAGAGCTACCGTGAAGAATATTGAATAAGAAATGATGCTTGGAAGTTATAGGAAGAACTGATTTTACGGTTGTATATTTTCGTGTATATCAAGTGTGCCTCAACAATGGTGTAAGGGGTGTTTATATAGGTGATGAAGGGACTGTTTGACTGCCTCCATAACAGCCATTATTGGCCAAATAATGACCATTATGGAGGTAGTAAAGCCACCAAATTCTGAATTTCTGGAAACTTCAGGGACCAAACTGTACATCTGAAAGAATTCTGGTCCAAACTGTACATCTGAAGCTTCTGGGATCGGATCAAACTGTACTTCTGGAAAAGTTCTCTGGCCCAAAAAGATAATATCAGAAGGCCCACAGCCCGCGACCCCGGAACAGAGAACCGGACGGGCGGGCGGCGCGCGTGTGGTCTTTCCTCGAACCGAAGCACATCTAGGTCCTCCCTCCTTTAAACACATGGGATACCCCTTGGGGTCCCAAACCCCAAACCAATTTCGAGTCTTATATACACAACAATTCTTTCTTCCTCTACCGATGAGGGAGAATTGAACACAACACCACACTTTCCATGCTTCAAACACCTCACTTCGTGAACCAATATCTCTTTCATTTCTCAATGAAATTTGACGATTCTTGGCCCTACGGTTATCTACGTACTTAGTACATCATGCATGTGTGAAGAACCGGATTCTCCAACATACGTAACACTAGTGTTTAAGCCGTTAAAGTTGGTCGGTCGCAACTCCCGCCAAAGGCTAATTTCCAACAGATTAAATCCCCCCAACCAGTCCATTTTTACTTTGCCTTTTAAAAATATGAAAGCTAACTTTTCATACATTATTAGGAGTAGCTTATGTTCTTTCCAAATTTAGATAATTCATAATCCTTAAGTTTGATTTTGCATGTTTGGGTTTAGGTTGCATGCATTTCAATGTTTAGGGACATCGATTGACGAAATGTTTTTCGTCACGAAGATTTTTTGTGATGAAATGTGATTTTTACGTGATAAAATAATTCGTCACTGATAGTCAAATTTGTTATACTGCGGTTATTTCCACTAACAAAATTATCCATGGACCTAGTCTAATGCGATAAATCTTCATCCACCATAGTAAATTTTAGTCGGGAAATTACATCCAATATAATCTCTTAAATGAGTGATCTTTAAACTTTTGACCTCGGCTTGTTTGATGTGCAAATATTCAAAGTCAAAAGTCAAAATTTGTTAAATTTAAAATTTTCTCATGAAACATGCGAGATCACAAATTTAGTACCACTCGTCTCCAAAGTCATTCTTGTAAATTACCGCATATCGTGGAACCAATCCATTTCCCAATATAAATTGGGTTGAAATGCGTTCTTCATTCATATATTTGAGACCACCTTCTTGAGCCTAACCCAGTATTTACAAGGTCCAGAACCAGTTGTTTGGTTGAGCAGCCAATATTAACCTGCATAGCTCAGCCAATAATTATTCCGATTCAAATTTATGTAATATCGTTTAATTGAGTAAAAAAAATTTTTTTCAAAAAAGAAGATTTCTAATTTTTTGATATTTTAAAATAAGCTTTAAATATTTATGAGCATAAATCATTCCCTTAAAGATAAAATGAAAATTTTAAGTTAGTTGTATTTTTTAATGTATCAAGGTGACATTTTTATAGGACATATAAAGAAAAAAAAAAAAAAGAGTATCGGATAAAGTGAGCCATAGAGAGTGTTACTATTCCCTCCATCCATTTTATTCAAGGGTGTTTAAATAGAAAGGATAGAAATGAATTTAAGAATTTTTTTAAAAAACTTTTGATATATTAGTTAAATATGCACAAAATATCAAAGTTACTCTTTTAAATGAATAGGGATAAATTTCCACATTCCTTTTTTTTTTTTGTATAAACTGGATGACATATCATGTACGACGGAGCTAAGATTCAGGTAAGGACAGTAGAGAAGTTGACCCGGAGCCCTTTTCAGTCGTGATGAGATTGCACTAAGGATCGACACTTAGCCTATTTTTTCATTAATGTATTTCTTTTCCATACTTGATTTTCGAATGGATATATTGTTGTTGGTGTTGGATCCTGAAATATCATGCCATTCAGGATAAATTGATGATACTAAAATTAAATAGTTTCCAAAAGGCTGAACCTCATTACGGGTCCCTTATGATCGGCGAGATTTTTCACTTATATTTGACATTTTGGGTCCATAATATTAGTTAAAATGAATTATGAAAAAAAAAAAATCTTTCCCGCAAAAAGTAATAAAAAAATTCTAAACAAACTCCACATATTTTTCGCCGGAAAATGAATGGCTTTTATCAAAATTATTTTCCAGTTTTCAAATATATTTTTAGGCTGATTTATTGGGCCCGTCTGCCAAATTTTTTATTTTATTTATTTAATTAAATTTATATGTCAATGAAAGAGAAAATATGAAGTTTTTACCCAAAAGAATTATTATTTGAGATCATTAACCGGTGGGGTAATTTTTTGGCTGAAATCTTTTTTTTAAAAAAACAACCTAAAATTCATTTTTGATATTGATTTTATACAAAAAAAATGTCTCATGTTCTCAGAGAATGGGTGGCGATCTTCATTTTTTTGGTGAGCAAGATAACAATGGTGGAAGGTTAGTTAATGATAGAATATTAAGTGGAGAAGAAAGAAGAAAAAGAATGAAAAGGAAATAAAAAGAATTTTAAAAATTTAGAAAAATCGTTTTACCTTTCCAACGCGCCTATTTTGTGTGAAAATCACACAACTTGTGAAGTCAACGAAAAGTGCCCAAAGGGAATAATAGAGGCCCACATTAGATGTCTAAATTGAACAAAGCTTATTTGAGGTGTTTAAGTGAAAAATATTGCTGACCACAACGGCCTGCGATGGGTTCAGTGGTTTTCAAAAAGAGATACGAGTGTAACATATAAAGTGAGATAAAGTGAATAGTAACTTTAATTTATTTAAGAAAAAAATATTTTCTATATCACTTGGCCCAAGCTTATAACCAAAGTGAGTGCATACTTTGAATACTATCCTATTTAACCCATTTTGTATATAATTCAGAATATTTAGCGAAAAAGAAATAATTTCTTAATATGTGATTATGATTTTCATTTTTTATACTTAAAAACTGATTAAGAGTGATATTCATGTTTATCATCTATAATTAGACATTGTTAGGTAAATTATGGAGTTTTTAAAAACTTGAAAACTCATAAATGAACTTTGTGATCTATTTAGATTGATGATTGAGATTCATTGGAGACGTCATTTTGAAGTTGTGGATAAATTTTGGAGCTACTTGATGAAAATCTGAGCTATTTGGTGATGTTTTCACCCATTTTTTTTATAGAATTTCGTGGGATTAAGGTTCGTAGGAGACGAATAGTATAAATTTATATAATAGTGCAAAGGTACACACTTTATACCAGGTTGACATAATTTTCTATTGCTATACATAAAATAAGCATTATTGCAAAAATGAAGCTAATTATGCAAGTGTAAACTGAAAATATAACTAGATAAGTTCAATATATTGTTTGCTTTATATTTCTGAAGTATTCCCTTTGTTTAATGCTTATATCGTATAGGCGGCATCTATCAAAATATCTAAAACATCAGAATCATGTGACCAAAGGGGCTTGTGCAATGCAATATCGTTTACTCGTTCTCAGTAACAACCAAGAAATGTTCAACTTTAAGCTACAATCCACGCAGATGTCGGGCCGAGAGACAAAAATTTAGTATCTCCAAGTGCTATGAAATGCGAATTCGACAAAGGACATTGGGATTTTTCTTTAAAATGAATGGCACTATAAATACCTTTGGATATGTACACCTTGGGATTACTAGAAAGGAAAATACCAAAGATAGAAAGTATATCTCCATTCCACATCTCATCTAATCAATCCAACAGAAGAGTGACTAGGTAGAGGTCTTGAGTTCAAATTGCACTGTGACCTATTTGCAAAACTATTTTACGTGCTTGACATAAAATAAATAATTTAGCTACGCGTATAGGTAGATCGCAAATTATAAAATAAATAAATAAATAAATAAATAAAATCATCTTAGGAGTATTTCAACTTTTATATACAATATGTTCATGCATCAATTTATCAGGGATAATTTTGTTAGTTAACATCTATATGCAACCAAAACAAACCCGCAGTGCCAAACTATGCATACATAATCTTTGGTTTGGTTATGATCACGAGTTCCCCAGATAATTATTAATGCAAACAAAATTATTTTGGTTTGTTTCACTGTAAAGTTTAGAAATCCTAAAAAGGGAAAAGACAAAGAAAGTAAAAACATGGCAGATGATATTATTATTATTTAACAAAAAAAAAAAGTAAGAACATAGTCCTTGTTAGGACAACAGATTGGATGTCCTCAGTCCACAAGTTTATTACTAACTTTATAAATACCCATTGATTATTCACAATGCAAAGTAAGATGACTTCCCTCCATGTAAGTGATCAAGAAGCTCAACACTCTTGCTTTCAAAAATGGATGGAACTCCAACAACAAGACCTCTTGGAGCTCATCCATGGCCTCCACAATTCCTCCTCCCCCTCCTCCTCCAGCACCTCTAGCACTAACGACTTCAAGCTAAAACAACTCATTCAGAAATCCATCGAACACTTCCAAGACTACATCGACAAACGCAAAAATTTCGCACGTAGCGATGTCACAGCCTACCTTGCTCCCGTTTGGTGCACCTCGTTAGAAAGCTCCATGCTCTGGATCTCCGGATGCAGGCCTTCCAGTTTCATCCGGCTCATTTACGCGATAAGTGGCAAAGAACTCGAATCCCATCTCTCCAACTGTCTCCGAGGCAATATGTCGTGGAGCTTAACATCTGGAAATCTCGAGCTCTCGACCGTGCAGATGAATTTAGTTGATGAGTTACAGAGAAAGACGATAAGGCAAGAAAACCAGTTGTCAAATAAGCTAGCCAGCTTGCAGGAGGAGCTAGCTGATCATCCATTCGCCATTATCGCCAATGAAGTGGAAAATCATGGTGAAATAAGTCGGGAAGCAGAGAAGGCCCTTGACAAACATGCTAAGTGTTTGATGAATGTTGTTGAAGAAGCTGATAAGTCAAGGATGGAGACTTTGAAGGAGCTGGTGATGAACATATTGAGTCCACTTCAAGCTGTGGAATTTCTGGTAGCTAGCAAGAAACTTCATCTTTGTATCAATGCTTGGGGTAAAACAAGAGATCATCAGCATGGGAGGAACGGAGAAACAGCAGAGAGAAACACATGTTCAACTTTATCTTGAAAAATTAACTAAAGGAGTCAAAATGCTTATGTATATATTATGTATATATATGGAATAATGTTTAGCTGTTACTAAGCCGATATTTTTTTTTCTTTTTTTTGATAACTGTGTTGTCTGAACTAGTTGTATAAGTTGATATTATTTCTACTGCCTTTGTAACTTCTTTCAATTGTTTATGTTTTTTATTGTTTTAGTGTGACTAAGAATGAAGCTTAAAAAGATGTTCTGACAATAATAACTTTCTTAACAGGCGAATCTCTAAATAGAGATAATAGTAATTTCATTAAAATGTTTAACATGCTATATATTGGTAAAAGTAAAAGATGGAATCTCATTATGCTTTCCATTTTGAACATCTCAAATTCATTTCACATTTTTGAAATTTGATACCTCGTCCTAAAATGTGAGGGGATAAACTTGAAACACTTGCACATTTTCTCAATTTCGAGAAAAAGAATACAATATGAGAGAAAAGGAGTAGCAGAAAGAAAATTGGCTTTGTCTTCTCGTCATGAATATTTGTATCTAGTGAAAGCCATCTCACAACAATTGTTGATATGATTAGTTCAAATTCATCTTATATAAAATTCATTTATGAAAAGGCGTTTTCTATCAAGATTTATTCATTTCCAGAATTAGATGTTATTTATGCACCTAGAAACTTCATTTTATATCGTAAAAACGTAATTGAATAGTACAAACCAACTGACCTCAACAAGTCAACCTCAATAACTTAAAAGCTTTTTAATGAGGCGATTCTCCAATTAAATGTGGAACCGAATTTATCTAACATAATTTACGCGATTAATCAAGGAGAAATCAGCCCCACACAAGAAAAAGGAAAACAGAATAAAGGTAAAAAAATTATCTTTTTTTTTATAACCTCAAGTAAAATTGTTATCTCTCTGTTTAGATGTTTCACAAAAACGTTTTGACTTCTGCAGCACCAATCATTACATTTCCATGGGAGAGGCCAAAGAGACCAAGATTTACTGGTTTCCTATCTATTTATAATTTAATTATTTTGGCCTCAACATCTCTATATCTTTTTGAGGCAAGAGTAGCTACAACTCATAAATGGAATTTGGAAAGGATAGAACGAACGCAGATCTTACTCATATCTTTGTGGGTAGAGAATTATTTTTTATAGACCCTCTGCTCATTAAAGCTAAGAACTAAAATTTTATCATCTTTTAGAGGACAAAGGTAGAAACTAGAACCAACTAAGAAGTGATCGATGTACAATGCCTAATAAAGTTCTCTATTATATTTTTATTTTATTTATATTTTCCTTCGTGAACCAAAAACTAGATGATCTCTCCCTTTGTTGCGCATCTTTTTTTTCGCTTTTTCTCTTTTCATTAGCTTTCAAGCTTCGTTTGTCTTTGTTCCTACAAGTAGGAGACATGTTTATGGTGCCCATTCGGCCACCATCTCTTTAATTGCTTTTAGTATTGAAAAATCAGTTGGAAATTGTTATTTGTATTCAAGTGAAGGTTCTTTTTTCAAATTCACCTAGAAATACAAAATTCAGGGTCTTTTACACAATTAGTGCAATTTTTCTAATCGAACTGTTGTTCACTATCTTCTGTAAACTGAAACTACAATATTTCCATTTTACACAATTAGTGAAATTTTACTGATCCAAACTGTTGTCCACTATCTTCTGTAAGTTACAAACTCATACACAGTGCACACACTTGTTTTCACTTGAGTAGTTAAGTGTTCTATTCTTCCAAGTAATAATTTTTACACTATTAGTGAATAAAACTTAAACCTTAGCATATATTTTGGGTGCAAACAAATCAACACTTTCCAGAGATCGAACATAGATAGTACTTAAAATGAAAGAAAGTTATACCCATGGGCCATGGCTCAAAATGTTTGTGTTAACTTCTTTTTTTGGATTGTCACAAATATTATATGTACTCAAAATTTGAGTGATAGTTTACTGGTAAACTAAGTGGCTACGTTTGCTATAGGTATAATTAGTGTTCAATTCTTACCAAAATCCTTCTCTCTAATGGGTTTGAGATCCCCTCCATAGCTTTAGCTTCAGATTATGACAACTCATAAAAATAACATCTAAAGGCTCCATCTTACAACAACAACAATATACCAGCATAATACCACAAAGTGGGGTCTAGGGAGGGCAGGATATACGCAGACCTTGCCTCTATAGAACAGATAGATTGTTTTCGATAGACCCCGGCTAAAAAAAAACTTAGTCAATGCAAGATTGAAAGAAAATAAAATAGCAAAAATATCAAGATATAGAACAAATGAAGTAATAAAGACATAGGAAATAATTATCTACGCAATATCTAAAGACTACTACTAAGAAAATGAGAAGGGGAGATGGAAAGGCTACCCCCACCTCACTCACACACATCGCGACAAAACTCAACTACCTACTAACCTTCTATTGTAATCCTCGATCACCATATCTTCCAATTTAAACTTATTACTTAATTTAAATTGGAATTGAATCCTTTTGGTCATGTTCTCTCTAACATAAAAGCAGTTTCAACAAAATAGCTTCACTTCCTATAAAGAAAACAAACTACAATAAGTGGATATGCAGCTAAAAGAGACAAGTGATTTTTCAATAACTTTAAAAAATAATTGATGATTTTCTTTCCACAACAACAACATACCTAGTGAAATCCCACAACGTGGGGTCTGTGGAGGGTAGAGTGTATGCAAACCTTACCTCTACCTTGGTAGGTAGAGCGGCTGTTTCCGAGAGACTCTCGGCTCAAAACAAAGCATAAGCACAAACAAAGCAAGAGAAACGGTCGCCCGAACAAGAAATTTAAAGCAGTATGAAAATGCAGGTATCAAAAGCGAATAAATCATGCTAGCGCATTCTGAAATAAGAAGCAGTAACTAACACAAGTACATAAGATAAACAAAGTACACTAATGAATACATAGCAGCAGAAAACAAACACTACTATAAAGTCATATTGCGCTTACTAGTATGATAGGCTAAGAGGACCTACAATAATAACACTACAACTACAAATTTGTAAGCGTAAGTAAGACTACGCTCGACTATCTACTACCCTTCTACCCTAATCTGTGTCCTCCACAACCCCTATCTAAGGTCATGTCCTCAGTAAGTTGCATCTGCGTCATATCCCGTCTAATCACCTCTCCTCAATATTTCTTCGGTCTACCTCTAACCCTCCTGAACCCGTCCATAGCCAACCTCTCACACCTCCGCACTGGGGCATTTGTGTCTCTCCTCTGTACATGCCCGAACCATCTCAATCCCGCTTCCCGCATCTTATCCTTCACCGAGGCCACTCCCATTCTGTCTATGATATCATCATTTCTAATTATATCCCTCCTTGTATGCTCACACATCCATCTCATCATCCTCATCTCCGCAACTTTCATCTTTTGAATGTGCGAAGTCTTGACTGGCCAACACTCCGCCTCATACAACATAGTCGATCTAACCATCACCCTATAAAACTTGCCTTTAAGTTTTGGTGGCACATTTTGGATGATTTTCTTTCCACATACATCAAAATGAGGCAAACTTTAGGACTTACTCAAATAATGCGCAACAAGCATATCAAATGGGGACAAGGAGAGTGTTCTACCGATGGCAAGTGAAAAGTTGTACCAACAGACGGAAATGGGGATTGTGTGAGGGGTTAGTGGAAAATAGAGAAAGCCGTGAACTTAGAAAGGGACGGAGGAAGAACGGTTTGGGGATTTTGGGATGGGCTTTCGGGCGGTATTATGGGAGAATGATGTATATATATATATAGAAGAATATGGTATATTTACAAAATATGACAGATACGTTTTAGTTTACAAAATATAATAATAGATTTTTTATAAAATATATATATAAAAAATTTCGCTCTAAGGCTTAAAAATTTTACTCAAAATTTTATGTATGAAATATGTATACCTCGCTTAAGGCTTAACAATTTGGCTTAAAATTTTGTGTATAAAATATATGTCTAGCTCAACGCTTAGAATTTCGGACACAATTTTGTGTATAACAACAGTGTAAAAATTATTGAGAATATAATCAAATATTAAAAGTGTGTTCTATCTAACAACTTAAGTTTTTAGATCAAATGGTCATACACTTCAATATGATATCAGAGCAGGCCAAAGATAATGATATGAAATATGTATATAAATGTAAAATATTTGTATAAAGTTCATCTTAGGTTTTTGGAAATTTAATACAACTACAACAACATTGTAGACACTTTCATATAATATTCATACAAATTTAATACAATTTTGAATCTCGCTTCAAAATTATTTTCAGAAACTAATATGAACTTTATATAAAAATTTATATAACTATGTACATAGTTCATAATTCATACATAATTTATACATTGATTCGTATTCAGAGGTGCCAGTTGATTCGTATCAAAGAGTTTGATTCGGAAGCCATTAATTCGTATACAAATGTGCTAATTGAATTTAGAGATAAATTAAAGAAACAACGAGAAGAAGAAGAGAGATAGAATCTCTTGAAAACATAAACAAATTCAGCATATAAATAATTAGGTCAAATCCATCATCGGCCTCTCGTGGTCATCTAAATTTGTCACCTACACATCTCAATTAACGTGTGTTCCATATAGACATTTCAAGTAGGTTGTTATTGTGTCACTTAAACCATTTTTGCACCATTCGCATGTCGCGTGCATTGCACTGAAATAACGCGTGTGGACATCCTTTTTTCAAGGTGATGTGGCATCCAACGGATACAAATATGCAGACCAAAATATATATCCCTTCTTCATTACAATCTACCACACAACTTACCCTAATTTTAGCCCTTTTTCAATTGATATCAATGTCGAGCATGTCCAACACTTGCATGGAGTTTTTGACGAACATGCCCGATATTGTAGATGTGGTAATAAAGCAATATTGAAGATTTTTGGACCCAATTAAACTTAGATCGTAGATTTTTAACTTGTAAATTTTCACAAGTAAACTTCTTTTTTCTTTAATTTATTTCATTAAATCTTGATTAGATGATTAAATGTTGGCTTGAAATTCGATTTTATAGAAAATGGGTGGAAATGATTATTTCTTTTGGATTGAAGATCGACAACATGCTCAAGCAAATACAGTGATATGGGGTTTGTTGAAGAAAGTGAAGGTTTTTGAGGAGAAAAGAATCCGAGCAAGAAAGATGTTCATTGTTGTTGCCATTGTTGTTGGTTTGGTCATGTTATGGATATGAGAATTCAAGCCAAATTGTTAGACGCAGCAGTACAATATGTGTTTCTTAAGTCCTTGTCTTTAGGTTAGTTTAGTAATTGTTGTTTGGTAGGTAATTGTTATGATTATGGGATGTTATCAATGTAATTTGACTACTACAATGTTGTGACAATTTTAGATTTTGGTATAACTGAACTCTGGCCAACAGTCACTCGTGTAAACCTTGTTTTGGATGAAATGAAATATTGTTTTGGCTCTATACAATTCTTAGTTCTGTATTCACATAATTTAACATTACTATCTGCTGCCAACAACATCTATATATTGAGTAAAAGATTAACATCAACAACAACTTTATACTGGGCACAAGATAAACACCAACATGAGCTAATACATTATCATGTTCAACAATGATCTCAAAGTTAACATCATGGCACAATTTAAATACCAAAAGCAAAGATCCAAAATGAAATTGTTTACTGCTAAATATAAGTAGCAGATTCTCAAAATAACCATCCAAAAGCACAAATTACTTGGTACTCCATATTTCATTCCAAAATAACTACTAGATATTTTTCTAAGAATTAGAATTCTTCTTCTTCTTGCTTGCTATCTACTGCAATTGGGATGTGGTGAGACATTATTTGTCTTTCCATCTCAAGCCTCTAACCTTATAACCAAGGTCTATACCAGTTGGAGTTGCAACCTTGTAAGCTAAACCACTTTCTAAAATTATTTGGCTTGATGTTCATGATTGTATTTTTGCAAAAAATGAATCACAATTAGTTTAGTTATATTTTAATTGTCTTTAAAAGACCAAAATTAGAATTCACTTACATTTAGTATTTGGGTTCCACTTGTATTTGTGTATATGCCGAATTCAACACTGGTAGTCTTATTGTGTCCCCCACTTAAAGGTTCTTCTCCAGTTGCAACCCTGATTCTCTTTTGTCCAGCAGTTTGTGTTTTCTAGAAGGTATTTGACTAGTTATTCCTCTTGTAAGAGGAATGCTAGTATCTGTAGGTGGAGTTGGCTGGCTTGAGCTTCTAGCTCTTGTTGATTCATTCACCCTCTCCTAACTCTTATTGTATCCTCACAAATTGTTGTTGACTGTGTAGGCTGACTTGAGCTTGTTGCTGCAGGCTAGCTTGATCTTCGTGGTGCCTTCTTGCTTGGCCTTTTTGGTGCAGGTCTCCTTGAATTTCGGCCAGGATCTTGTGATGGTAGGCTAGGTCCTTCTCCACTAGGCACAACCATCATAATTACACACAATAGTCACTTAGTTAACAATAGAGAAAACTACATAGTTACACACGATAGGCACCAAGTTAACTATTTTACCTTGCAATATCTCTTGTTATGTCCTTGTTGACGACACTTTAAACATGTAATTTTCACTCTTTTTCTGGATCACTTCCTATACTTCATTTTTTTGGGTTCATCTTTTGTCTTGTTTTTGTTCTTCTTAGGTCTTCCAGGCATTGATTTAGGTGCAGGAAGCTCAATCTTTGAATTGTTTCTTTCATGCCATATTATCATGTTTGAAATTGGCTGGATGAAATGACTATAGGCCTTTAAGAATATATTCTTCTTGTGTCAATGCTCCACAAAATGTTCAGGCTCATTGTCTATGTGGTAGAATGCACAATAGCATGTTGGCATAGAATGCCTCTCAACTGTCAAGTTCTACAACTACAACACCTAGTAGTCAAGTTAACTGTCTATACTCTCCCTCTCCAATCTCAAATCCAACATCAGCATTCCAAAGGACCTTGCCGACCCTAGCCATTTTTTGTATTATCCTCTAAGGTAAGTTTAGCCACATGTGCAATATCAGATATTCAAGTGTTGGCAAATTTAATCATATATACTTGCCTAGTTATTATTTTCTCCTAACTTCCTCCAACATTGTTATGATTGATTTGTGTCTACAAGATAAATTCAAGAATTGAATGTTTCACACATGTTATTCTCAACAACATCACACTTAGAATGCTCTTTAAAAAATGTCCTAACCCATGTCTTTTCTAGATAATGCAATAAATCAGCACAAATATCCTTATCAAGTTTGCCTATTTTTAAGCTCCTCTATGATATTCACTTCAAAACTTGCCTTAGAATGCCTTCAAAATTGTTTTCTTCTCTCCTCACCCTTTCAATCTTTATGCCAATTGGATCAGATGTGCCTAGCACGTCTTTTTTGCTCAGCATTAGGTAGCAGTTCATCTGCAACAACTTGAAAATTTTGCGAAGAGAAAAAATTAAATAAACACTAAAATGTATAAATTTAACAAATTTAACAAAGTTAATATGCATACTACCTTTTGCATATCTGCCATCACAGTTAGACCCTCTCCAGTACCCAACTGCAGATCCTCTTTCAAGTATTTGATGAAGAAAGTTCAACTATGCTTAGTCTCCTGGTCCACAACTGTCCAGACTATAGGAAATATCTAATTGTTTCCATTCTTGCCACGGCTACTAGAAGTTCACCCTTACAAGAACTCTTTAAAAACATCCATCAAATTCTATGATTCTTCTACAACTTCCATCCACCCCTTGTTTAATGTATCCAAACTCACATAGAAGTGCATATTTTTTCTGGTACACTTTCTCTATCCATCCTTAGCCAAACAGAACTATCAGGATTGATCTCTTTTATAACAGTAGCATAGTCACATAATCTTACAAACTCCAAATTTTAATCACCCATAGACTCTCTAAGAATCTGCATCTTTGCTCTATAACAAATAGTCTTGCCAACATACAGTTCCAACTTATCCCTACACATGTCTTGTATCTCCCATATTTTCAAAGATGGTTGCTTAGTTATTTCATTTTTTAATTTTGCAGCAAGATATTTTGTGTTACACATTTTTTTCTTGTTTGAAGTTGTACACTTATGTACATGATGGTAGTTCTTAATCATAAAGTCACCAGAATCTCTATCTAAAGCAGAATAACACAACCAACTACATTTATTGTTATCCTTACATTTAGCCCTCACTTTACCAGGTTCATTAGGCCTTAACTTAAGATTAACTTTATATTCTATGGCATAATCAGCCATTGTTTCCGGAATTACTTTTTATTTTTCAAAAATAGCAATCACACAGTTTGGATCTTACCTGACATGTGTGCTCTTCATTCTTGTTAGAATATCAACACCCCCAACAACATCAACATCTAACTGATTTTCACTATCACAGTCTGAACTATCAATAAAATCCTCATATCCACCTAATCCACTTACATATTTTGCCGACTTATTTTTTCAACATCTTCAAAGCCTTTGTCAATACCATCTTCACCTAGTGGTATTTTCTCAGTTGTTTTGATTTTTTTTCTTGGGATTAGGATTCTTCTTGCTTCTCTTTTCAGCTGTAAGAGATCTCAATTCTTCATCAACATCTGAATCATCAATATCTTAAATTGATCATCATCTGGTTCATCACTAGCAAAATCTGATTCATCACCATTAATATTTGTTTCAGCCCCATTCAGATTTGCTTGACCCTCATTTAGATCTGTTTTACTCCCATTTGAACCTGTTTCAGCCTCTTTTGAAAATAATTTAGTCTCATTTTTATCAATATTTATATCCCTACCCACATGTGTTGCCCTAGCTTCATCAGTAGGGTCACCCTCTGACCCTACTAATAGACCAATTGGTTGTGGTATGAATTCCAAGTCATCAATGCCATGGATCACAAACACATCAAACTCATCACCATGTTTTAAATCAGCCACAACTCCTAGCAATTGGCTATCACTATTAACCTGAATAAATTCACTTCCACCCACCCTTTTATAGTAGAATCCAATAAAGTTGGTGTACCCAAGATCTTTGGTGTATGCTTTCAACTCGACAAGACTAAAATGGTATTTATCGATAGCAACAGCAAAGACCTCGAATTCCCCTTGGTAAGTAGGACCCAAGACAGGGTCTTCAAAAAATGTACCCCATGGTGAAAACATGTTAAAATATAGTCGTCCATAAGATTCTCAACATGAAAGATGAAAAGCAACAAGGAAATACCTGAAATAACCCTAACTTTATCACTAAAATCTCGAAAAACCCCTAGTTATGAAATAAATGGGTAACAACCAATTTCCCACCAAAAAGACCCTAACTTTAACATAATGTACCACACAAACACGAGCAAATTTAAGTATCACCTTCAATTTCTCCAATGGCGTAAAGGAACTCGAAATGACGAGATTCAAATGGTTGATTTCAACAGTAAAACCTGCAAACAAATGGAAATAAACTCTTGTAAGTCATTATTAACTAACAAATCAGTGAAAATTGTGATAATATTGAACCAAATCGACGAGATTTTTACCTATGGTTCTACAGTAGCAAAATCGCCCAATTTTGAATATCTGAAGTGTCTAATTGGAAATGGGTAATTTTGGCCCTAAATTGGTCTTTAAACGATTTGTCTACGTGTGGAATGATGTGGCCACTTAAAATGAGTTTGCACAATTTAAGTGGCCACATTAAAATGACTTGGCACCATTTAAACCACGTAGGAGACGTTTGTTCGCACACGCTTGAGATTTAAAGGAGACCGTGCAAAAATGGTTTAAGTGACACAGTGGAGGACTACTTGAAGTGTATATATGGAACAAACGTTACTTGAGGTGTGTAGATGACAAATTTGGACTACCATAAGGGACCGACGATGGATTTGGCCAAATAATTAGTTTACACATGCCTACTCTTACGAATTGAAATTAGAGAAAATATGTCATTACCCTCTTAAATTTGGACCTTTTTTTAAAAAAGGCATTTCAACTTTACGGGGGTCCTATTACCTTCCTAAACAATTATGAACGGTTACTATTACCTTCTTTTTCGTCCAACCCCAATTTTTAAAAAGTAGGTGTTAAATACGCACCAAAAATTACTTAACACACGTTAATTTAATTTAAATTACATTTTTTTCATTTTTTATTTTTGTTTATATTATTTCTTTTTTACTTTTTCTTTTTCTCTTTCTCTTTCTCTTTCTAACGTCTTAATTTTACCATCCCCTCCCCAACCCCCACATACGTTCTCCTCTTCTTCATTTAACCCCTCCCTCATATTCTTTATTTCTTCTTTCTTCCTTACTCTAACCTCCCCCGCCCCTTCCCCAACCTCTCACTGATACTAATACAAAATGTTTCAAACATAAAAACATTTTTTTTCCTGAGCGCATATAATTCAAAATTTCAGCAATACCATCAATTAATTTATCTCTTTTTATATAACTTCAACACAACTAAAAATAAAGGTTTTGGAAATTAATGAGTTCAGAATTTATAAGGGGTTAGGATGAATTTCAGATAAAAAAGCTAGATCGATGCCTCCATTAATTTTGAAATCCAATGAGTTTTTGCAGAATCTTTTGCAATGAAGAAGAATTTATTTAATAAGATTTTGGATTGAAGAAAGAATTGAAGCGGTAATAGTAAAAAAATATGGGTGAAGTTGTGGAATAATGACATTGAAAGAGACGGGGTTCCGGCGGAGATGGCAAACATATTTTGCGAAGAAGAAGAAAAGAAAAAATGAATAGAAAAAAAATTAAAATAACAAAAAACTAGAAAAATACATTTTATAAAAAACAATTATAAAAATTATATTTTAGGTAAAAATATATTTTAGGGAGTGTAAACGTGTAAATATATTTTCTATCCATAATTAGAATATTTCCATATATTGTGTAAATATAATTATGGTAAGACTAGGATTCCTCTTTTGTATAGGCTTAGAATTTCTATTTATAAGGGATGAATATTGTACTCTATATATACCTTGATATTAATGAAAGACTCCTCAAGGGAGATTAATATCATCTTACATGGTATCAAGAGTCAAATAAACAAAACCCTAAAAATCTTTCTCTTCCACAGTAGCCATTTCTCTCTTCTGTGTGACCCTCCCTGATTTTCTTCTTATTTTTCGGCTTTTGTTCTTCCTTCCTTCTCTTCTCTAAATGGTTCTCCCTCATTCTTCCACACTTTCTGACGCCTCTACCTCCACAAATCCCACCATAAAGTCAGCACCACCGCTTTCATCCCGCCTTATCGTTTCCAACATCAAGAACCATATTCCCATTATTCTTGATCAAGAAAACAACCAAGATTCTCCTGGGTTGAACTTTTTCGCAATCATGCATGTCTCTATAACGTGCTTGACCATATTGATGACACTATTCTCGCGCCTACGGAGGTTGATGATTCTATCCGCATCGCTTCGACGCCGGCGTCAAACAATGGATATATGGTAGTATCTCTCAGGATTTGCTCCTTACTATCATGAAATCTGACTCCACAGCCCTTGACTTGTGGAATCGTTTGGAGGAAATTTTTCAGGACAACAAGCACACTCGTGCCGTGTATTTGGAAGAACGAGCTCAACAAAACACGTCTTGAAAACTTCTCCAATGTCTCTCAGAAATCGCAAGCAGCTTAAACTTCTAGCGGATCAACTCTCCAACATCGGCACGCCTGTCACTGACGATAAAATGGTGCTACAAATGATTTATGGCCTTACTAAGGGCGAATATGATACTTTGGCCACCATTATTCAACAGGCAGATCCGCTACCGAGTTTTAACAAAGCTCGATCACAATTGTTGCTCGAAGAAACCCGTCGTGCTAAGCAGGATGAGCACGCCCAGCAGGTGTTAGCTGTCGACATGCAACCCCAAGATCAGACTCCACCAGACAACTCCCAACAGCGACAGGGCCGCGGCGGCAATGGTGGAAAAGGCCGCGGCGATAGAGGATGGTGTGGTCGTGGCAAGAGTCGTGGCCAACAGAACCAACAGCAGCAACAACATCAGAGATCGCAGAACAACTGGGCCGCGGCTCCTCAGCAGTTCGTCTACAACGCCGCGGCGCCCCAGTTCAGAGCCGCGATGCCAAGTCCATTCCAGTACCAGCAGCCATACAATCCGTATTCTTACCCCGGTTTGTTAGGCCCCGTTCCGGCCCCACAGCAGGCCCACTTCATGCAAGGTCAGGTCCCGCAGCCCTCCTCCGGCATGACACCCACTGAGTTGGGTCAGGCGTTCAACACCCTCTCTATGCAACAGCCTGACAATACTTGGTATATGGACTCAGGCGCCACATCGCACGTCACTCAGTCTGCAGGTACTATTCCTAAACTGTTTTGTTTAAAACATCCTCAATATGTTACAGTTGGTAGTGGACAACGCATTTCAGTTAAGGGTTATGGTACCTCATACACACAACCTCCTCATCCACCATTCTCCCTCAAAAACACCCTATATGCCCCACACATGATTAAGAACCTCATATCTGTCCGCCAATTTACTCGTAATAATTCTGTCTCTGTGGATTTTGACCCTTTTGGTTTTACTGTAAAGGATCTTCATACGGGGACACCTCTTACGAGATGCAATAGCACGGGGGATCTCTATCCATTCACTTCCACCTCCGCTGCCAGATCTTGTTCTCCCGTCACTCTAGCGACTGTTTCTTCTTCAACCTGGCATAATAGGCTTGGTCATCCAGGAGTCCCAGTTTTTAACTTTCTTAGATGCAATAATTTCATTGCTTGTAATGGAAAACTTGCCCAAAATTGTGTTTCTTGCTCTTTAGGCAAACATATTCGTCTTCCGTTTAAATCATCTACTAGTGTTACATTTGCTCCTTTTGATATCATACATGCCGATTTATGGACATCACATATCCCTAGTTCTCTCGGTCATAAATACTATCTTGTGTTGCTTGATGATTTTTCACACTACGCTTGGTTATACCCTCTTAAATTTAAATCGGAAGTGTTTGTCAATTTTTTTGAGTTTCGCAATTTCATTCAAACACAATTTGGAAAAGGCATAAAATCATTTCAGTGCGATAATGGTCGTGAATTCAATAACTCTATGTTTCACCGCTTTTGTACCAATAATGGCATGGTCTTTCGCTTCTCCTGCCCTCACACCTCACCACAAAACGGTAAAGCTGAAAGAATCATCCGCACCATTAACAATATGATTCGCACCCTATTGATTCATGTCTCCCTCCCTCCACCCTTCTGAATCTATGCTGCTAATATGTCAGAATACACTCTAAATATTCTCCCTACTAGCACTCTTCACAATATGACCCCTACCGAAATCCTATACCATAGAATCCCCTCTTATAATCATCTACGAATTTTTGATTGTCTGTGCTATCCCAACCTTAGCTCCACCGCCCCTCACAAGCTCGCTCCTAGGTCCACTCCATGTGTCTTTCTAGGATTTCTGCCGAACCATAGGGGCTATCTATGCTATGACCTGTCGACTCGTCAGATCCACATATCTCGTCACGTCACATTCGACGAGACCACATTCCCGTTTCTGAATCTTCCAAAATTCCAAAAATAGGACTACTCATTTCTTGACGAGTCTGACATCTCTCCCCTCATAATCGAACAACTCACATCCTCTGTTCCGTCGTCAGAACCGCGGCACCCAAACTTCAGAGAAGCCTGTCAACCTTCTAGCGCCGCGACTCTCGATCCAGGAGCCGCGGCACCTCCGACGGCTTCGCCCCCACCATCTCCTTATCCGACTTTACCCCTCGTCTCAGACACCACTCCGCCACCCACTGTCCCTACCCATCCAATGGAAACTCGTTCAAAACATGGAATCTTCAAATCCAAAGTCCATTTCAACTTGTCTGCCCAAACCATCTATCCACTTCCAAAGAACCCAAAATTGGCCAAACAAGACCCTAATTGGAATGCGGCTATGTATGAGGAATTCAATGCTTTAACTAAACAACATACGTGGGATCTAGTACCTAGACCTGAGGGGGTGAATGTCATTCGTTGTATGTGGCTATTTCGTCACAAGTTCAGAGACAATGGAGATCTTGAGAGGTATAATGCCCGTCTTATGGCTAATGGCACAAATCAGCTGGAGGGCATTGATTGTGGTGAGACCTTCAGCCCGGTTGTCAAACCGGCTACCATCCACACAATTTTGAGCATAGCCATGAGCAAAAATTGGCCGGTCCATCAGCTTGATGTGAAGAATGCATTCTTACATGGGGATCTGAGAGAGACAGTCTACATGCATCAGCCACCAGGGTTCACCCATCCAGCAGTTTCTCACTATGTGTGTCGTCTCCGTAAGTCACTAAATGGCCTGAAGCAGGCCCCCCGTGCGTGGTATGATCGCTTTGCCAGGTATATATTGCAGATTGGGTTTGTATGCAACAAGAGTGATACATCACTTTTCATTTTTCATCGAGGTAGTAGCACTGCTTACTTATTACTTTACGTGGATGATATTGTTCTTACTGCCTCCTCCGACTAATTGAAAAATGAGATTATTGCCTTGCTCAAGTTAGAATTTGCAATGACTGATTTGGGGAAGCTGAGTTACTTTTTGGGGATATCAGTGACCAGGTCTGCCAATCATATGTTCTTGTGTCAGCGTATGTATGCAGAAGAGATTGTGTCTGTGGCTAAGATAATGACTGCAAAGAGGTGCCTACTCCAGTTGATTCCAAATCTAAGCTCGGTGTTATGGATGGTGCTCCAGTCTCGATCCTACTCAGATAGGAGCCATGCAGTGCACTTCAAGATCTCACATTCACCAGGCCGGACATAACTTATGTTGTTCAAAGGTGTGCTTATTCATGCATGCCCACAGAGTCTCATTTCATCGCTCTTGGCGTATCATTCGATACATTAAGGGCACTCTTGATTATGGTTTGCACCTATACCCCTTTGCACTAGACAGGTTGCTTTCATAGACGGATGCAGATTGGGCAGGGTGTCTGGACACGCGACGCTCCACCTCCGACTTTTGTATTTTCTTAGGGGATAATCTGATTTCTTGGTCTGCCAAGCGACATGCTACCCTATCTCGCTCCAAAGGTCGAAATTTGAAGTCTGAGCGTTGCAAATGTAGTAGCTGAGATTTGTTGGCTCAGAAATTTACTGTTAGAACTTCAGTGTCATTTGCGTCAGACATCTATTGTGTATTGTGATAACATCTCTGCCATATATCTTTCTCATAATTCGGTTCAACATCAGCGAATCAAACATATTGAGATAGACCTACACTTCGTTCGTGAGGAAGTTGCGTTAGGCCATGTCAGAGTGTTACATGTTCCATCATCCTATCAGTATGCAGACATATTTACCAAAGGACTTCCCAGACAGTTATTTCTTGACTTCAGAACCAGTCTCAGCGTTCGGCCTCCTCCCGCTCCGACTGAGGGGGTGTGTAAACGTGTAAATATATTCCCTACCCATAATTAGAATATTTTCATATATTGTGTAAATATAATTATAGTAAGACTAGGATTTCTCTTTTGTATAGGCTTAGGATTTCTATTGTATAAGGGATGAATATTGTACTCTATATATATACCTTGATATTAATGAAAAATTTCTCAAGGGAGATTAATATCATCTTACAGGGAGTGTATGCCATCTCTATGTCAGGTGATCCTAAAAGAAGGTAATTGTATCAGTTCAAAATTATTTAGGAGGAAATAGAATCCCGTAAAATTCAAATGTCTTTTTGAAATTAAGGTCTAAGTTCAAAGAGATAATGATGTATTTTCTCATAAATTATATTTATGCTACATATATCATAACATTAATTTGAGTCTTCATTCAAAGCTTGAAGGTCTTAACAATGGTGGTCTTCAGCTTTTTACTCCCAAATTCGATTTCTCGGTCGTGAGTTCAGTGATGAAGGAGACGAAGAATCAGTTGCCGGAGCGTCGCCTGAACTCGCCAAATAAGACGTCGAAATTTGGGGTTGCTATTAAATGATTGCAATTGGGATTCTCCTTTTTGGTGTCGTCAATTCATACATTTTAACAGAAACTAAAAATGGGGAGAAGGGGAAGGGGAAGGGGAAGGGAAAGGTGGGGCGGTGGAGTTCTCGGAGGAAACAGAGAAGGGGAAGGGAAAGGATGTGTTCTGGATGAAACAGGGAATGAGAAAAAGAGGAAGGAAAGGTGGGTTTTTAATTTTTTTAGATATAGTATGTTTTATAATTAAGTTGTTATTATTTTGCAAATAAGAAAAAATCTCCTTATGTTTTGTGATAATAGTGTCTTAAGTAGTTATGTTAGGTAGATTTCCCAATTCTTTAACCGTGCTTTTTTGGCCCACTGAGTATTAATGTGAGCCCAACCCAGGTCTTAACTCCACGTTTTAGAAAGATAGAAAATGATGTGTGGTGTCTTTAAAGTGACCAAATTTGAACTTTTTGTCTATGCTTGATAAAATCTTTCAAAATTAATATTAACTTGAAAAAATTTATTGTAAAAATCTTTTGTTGCCCATCAAACATAAGTTTTAGATTTTACTTATAAGACTGAAATTTGTGATCAATTGAACAGGTTCACTATTTTAAAATATCCGAACTTATATCTTATAAACAAAAATAATTTATGTTCACAACTTCTGACAGATAGGCAATACAAGTTTTTTCTTTGTTGTCCATCAGACATAAGTTGTAGTTTTTGTCTATAAGTTAGAATTTATGGTCAATTGAGTAAATTTATTATCTTGAAATATTCTGAACGTTTGCCTTATAATTAAAATTAATTTATGTCCGTAACTTATGTTTCATAGACAACAAAAGCTTTGCATAATTAATTTTTTGAAGCAAAGGTTTTTCTCTAAAAAAATTATTAAGCGGAACCAAATAATCAAAACCACCCCTTAATGGAAAACATAACACAGAGAAAGAAGTCCATAGTTATTTCAACACGCACAAAGCCGCCCATCATAATGCTTGTAGAATGAAGAGAATGAAATCTATGGGCAGAAAATTGAAGTGTTATCAACGAAGGTTGTGGTGTTGTTGCTGGTACTATTATATTCTTAATTAAGAGGTTTTGGGTTTGAGTTCCTTTGAGTACAGAGTCGTATTTGATAGGGAGTGTCTTGCCCTTCAATGTGAGATTCCTCGACACGAATTCGGATTTGATCGGGTCCCAACGCGAATATTGGACACCGAATGAAAAAAATAAAAAAATTGAAGGTTTTAATCATGTTTGCATACAGCTACAAATATTTAGATTGGGTTTACTTTACACATATCATTTAAAATGAAAACTAAACCAGTTAGTTGTAGTGGTGATGAGTTGGATTTGTTTTGCCTCGTTGGTTTGGCAGGTTATTTTGTTAATGCAATGGTATTTTCCCCCCGATATTTACGTGTAGCAAGTACCTGTTAAACACCGCAACTTAAATGTGATCAAACACACAATCGTGGTGTTTTTGGGTGATTTATAGGAATAATTTCGGAGGTGAATGATTTTGAATTTTTTTACCTGATTTGTTTTATGAGTAAAATTTCAAACTATAGTATTTTGATTTTTAATCTTAAAGGTTATTGACCATAAGATAAGCTGGCATAAAAAAATGAACACCAACCATGATCTCGCAGTTGTTACACAAGCAACATATCGAGCTACCACGTGTTGGACATAAATAAGCTCTTTTCTTGACACGTTCCAATGCCTTTGCCTACACTTACTGTTCATGCATTCCCTCTGATCAGCTTTCTTATTTTCCTCACCCACTACCCAAATTGCCTCTTGAATTCTTCAAGGACCACCAGCCTCTGAGCATTTGTAAAGCTTCAAAACTCAAAAGAATTTAAGTTATATCTAGATACTATATATACTGTAAAGATTTTTTTGTACGTTAATGAATTTCAATTGTAACGAAAGGAAGGTATATTGAGCTTAATTCAATTTCAAAAGCTAATTTATAAGAGGAGAATTGTTCAAGTTCATATAAGTAATTTATATTCTTATTTCATATCTGATACGAGACTCAACAATAATTATTAAAGAATGGATGTAGTCATATTTCTCAGAAAATATACATAGAAAGCGTAATTATGGAAATCAATATCCGATCTATAATTAGGATTCTATTTAAACTTGTAATCTTTAGGAATAATACATCAATCATTCTCTCATATCTTGTCTTTTACATGGTATCGTGTTAGATTCTTTCCTATTTCAACCCTCATTATCTATGATCCAGTTAGGTTTGAGTGTAAATAGGGGTGGTCAAATAATCTAAAGAACCAATTGTTCGGTTCAGTTTTTTTTTTAAATGATCTTTTGAAAAATCGAATCGAATCAGGATTTAGTGATTCGGTTCGGTTTTTAAATTTTGAATATGAACCGAACCGAAAAATCGAATTAAATATGTAATTAATCTTATTTTTTATTTTAGACTACTACTATCTCTTGAATCATAATCATTGAAGCTAATCTATGAAGCTTTTATGGAAGTCGAATGCGACATGAACTTGATTAACATATCACGGAAGCATTGACATAAAATGTAGGGAGATAAAGTAGTTGTAAATTGGTAAAACTTTAAATGGTCATAACTCTGCACTCGGATGTCCGTTTTACCCTTTTTTTTATTTTGCTTATTTTTTCGAGACGTGGCCGGCCAAACAGCCGCAAGGCGGTTTGGCGCCGCCAATTTTTACGAAAACACCGTTTTCCCAATCAATTTGTGTTTTCCTCCAATTTTCCTTCATTCCAACGTCGAAATTTCATGGTAATGTAGGTGTGAATGCCAATTTCAGTGTTGGAAATTCAAAAAAAAAAATCCCCGACCCGACCCGACCCACTAGAAAAAACCAATATAATTTGATACGTTCGGTGATATAAACCGAACATATCAATTTATTTTTAAGTTGGATTCGGTTATTTTTTTAAAAAAAAATAATTTTTATTCAGTTCATATTTTTCGGATACAAAACCGATATGAACCGATATACGTCCACCCTTAAGTGTAAAGAAGGAGTGTTAGAGTGAGTTAGATCTCACATTGATTGGGAAATAAATTGGTGATCTGCTTATAGATTTGGACTAATCTTCCTTCATAAAATTATTTTTTGTGATTAAGTAAGACCCAAAGATCATATCATTACAGTAATAATAAATTAGTTATCATTTATATTAGCGAATATTCTCACAATATTTACCGTATATATATTGTGTATAAATGAGAATACTCCCCAAGGGAGATTATTATATTCTTACATGGTATCAGAAGTCAAACCCTAAACTCTATTCTTTTCTATCTCACAGTCGTCGCCGACCCCTCCCCCCTTACCATAGGCCGATGGCACCTCTCCTAATTTTTTTGCTTCAACTTTGTGACCACCATGTCTCCTCCCACCTCCCCTAAAACTATCGGTTCCTCCTCTGTTGTCTTTGACAACCCCCCTCCCTCTTCTACATCTTACTTTCATCTGACATTCACCGTCTCTAACATCAAGAATTTTATACATTTAATTCTTGATCAAGAAGATTTCCAATATACGATGTCGGTCGAACTATTTTACATCCATACATGCGCGTACAATGTGCTCGACCACATTGACGATTCTATTCCCCTCCCCTCAGATATTGCAGACTCGACATGGCGTCGCCTTGACGCCATCGTCAAACAGTGGATATACGGTACCATCTCTAAAGATTTATTGTGTACTATCATGAAAACAGGTGCTTCGGCGCGTGACCTATGGGTACGATTGAAAGAAATATTTCAGGACAATAAAAATACTTGAGCCGTGTATTTGGAGGAGCAATTCAACAATACACGGCTCGAGAATTTTACCAACATGTCCGAATACTACAAACAACTGAAACTAATTGCATACCAACTTTCCAACGTTGGAACACCCGTGTATGAAACGAAGATGGTTCTACAACTAGTTGCTGGCTTACCAAAGGGAGAATACAATACGCTAGCAACAATGATTCAACAAGCTGACCCACTACCGAGTTTCAACAAGGCACGTCCACAATTACTATTGGAGAAGACCCGACGTGCTAAACAAGATGAACACAATAAAAAAGCCTTATCGATTGAAATTATGGCGCCTACTGCGGCCCCCCACCACCCATCCACCATCGTAGGACCACCAGCAGCAGCGGGATAGTCGCGGCGGAGGAAGGGGCGGTAGAGGCCGAGGTAATGACAAACAGGGCAAAGGGCGCGACATAGGAGGCAAGGCCCCACAGGCGAGCCCAGCGTCTGGCCAGCAGTTTTCGTGGCCTGGTCCAACCGGGTGGCCCAATGCAGGGAATTGAGCCTCACCCGCATGCCCTTATCCTACACCATGGGCCCAATTCCAGCAAGCTGGATGCCTGTCATCTTGGGCTCAGCTCCGGCGAACCGACATGCCCACACGCCTACCTACCATGCCAATTTTGTTACGGCCCAACAGATGCAGCTTGGTTCCCGTCTGGCCCTAACATATTTGGGCCAGGCCTTCAACGTATTAAACCTTCAACAACCCGACGAAAATTGGTACATAGACACCGGAGCCACATCTCATCTCACCCGCTCTTTAGGTAATTTATCTCAACTGCTTCAATTAAAGCATCCTCAATTCATCACTGTTGGCAATGCTCATCGCATTCCAATTGAAGGTTATGGTAATACCCAAACAAAACCTCCTCATCCGCCCTTCTCCCTAAACCATGTCCTCTATGCTCCTAACATCATTAAAATTTTAATATCTTTTAGAAAATTCACTCGCAATAATTTTGTGTCTGTGGAGTTTGACCCTTTTGGTTTCTCTGTGAAGGATCTCAATATAGGGAAAATTCTTACACGATGTAATAGTGTGGGAGACCTCTACCCCTTCACTCCATCTTTCGGTGTCAGAACACAAGCTCTTACCTCCCTTGCTGCAATCTCTCCGTCAACTTGGCACAGTAGACTTGGCCACCCAGGAGCACATGTTTTTAATTTTCTTAGAGATAATAAGCTTATTTGATGTAATAGCGGGAAGTTTGCCCAAAACTTTTTTTCTTGCCCGCTAGGTAAACATGTTCGCCTTCCATTTATGTCATCTTTAAGTGTTACGTTTTCTCCATTTGATATTGTTCATGCTTATTTATGGACATCTCTTGTTGTTAGCTTACTAGGTCATAAATTGTATCTCGTATTATTGGATGATTTATCTCATTTTATCTGGATTTACCCACTAAAGTTCAAGTCTGAAGTTTTTGCCAAGTTTCTTGAGTTTCGAAATTTTATAAAAACTCAAATTGAAAAATCCATTAAAAAATTTCAATGTGATAACGGTCGTGAATTCAATAATTCGGCGTTTCACAATTTTTTCACCACTCATGGCATGGTTTTCCGTTTCTCATGTCCTCATACATCACCTCAAAACGGTAAAGCTGAACGAATAATTCGTATCATAAATAACATGGTTCGTACTATTCTTTTCTATGCCTCTCTCCCACCTCCCTTATGGGTCTATGTTGTTAAAATGGTAGAATACATCATCAATATTTTACCCACTAGCATTCTTCACAACAAAACTCCCACCGAAATTCTCTACCGTCGGATTTCGTCCTATAACCATCTTAGAATTTTCGGTTGCCTGTGCTACCCCAATCTTGCCTCCACTACCCCTCATAAATTAGCTCCACGAACCACGTTGTGTCTTCGTTGCCTTTTCATCTAATCATAGGGGTTATATGTGCTATGACTTGTCCACTCGTAAAATCTTTGTCTCTCGTCACGTCACCTTCGACGAGACGTGTTTTCCATTTTCAAATATCAAAAAATTTCAAAACACGGATTACACGTTTCTCAATGAGTCAGACCTCTCCCTCGTCGTCCGGTCTCTTCTCCATCGTGACTGCACTGTTCCGTCACTGCCTGCCCCAGCTGCTCCATCTCCCCCAGTCTCCGGCACCATTTGCACATCGCCACTCCAACCCCCGTCATCAGCTACTGCCTCACCCACTTCAAGTTAGTCATTCCGATTTCTGAGCCAACATAACCACCACCCTACCACCGTATTAGTCCCGACTATCAGTCAACTCACTTACCCTCCCAAATCAGTAACCCGCCACCAACTCCGCCACCAGAAACCCACAACCAAATACCGATGTCGCCCCACCTCCAGAACCTGACACCACCACCACAACCCAACACCCTCCCAACCTGGACCTAGCCTCCACTATCATCGGAAAACAAAACCCCCCCCAATCAACGTTCACCCAACCAGAACCTGCGAACCAGGAAACCCAAACCCAGCAAATTATCGACACTGCCCATTTATCCACCTACAATATGGAAACTCGTGCCCAACACGGGATTTTCAAACCCAAGGTTCACTTTAATCCACTCATACCATATCTCCGATTTCCAAAAATTAGCCAAACTAGACCCTAATTGGAATGCGGCCATACGGGAGGAATTTAATGCTTTAACGAACCAACAGACTTGGGATTTGGTTCCTAGACCGACTGAGGTAAATGTGATCCGATGCATGTGGCTATTTTATCACAAATTCAGAGACAGTGGTGGCTTAGAGAGGTATAAGGCTAGACTTGTAACCAATGACACTAATCAGCAGGAGGGCATTGATTGTGGTGAGACATTCAGTTCAGTTGTTAAACCGGCTACCATTCGTACAGTTCTAAGTATTGCTATGGGTAAGCATTGGCTGATTCATCAGCTTGATATCAAAAATGCATTTCTACATGGGGATTTAAAAGAAACATTCTACATGCACCAGTCGCCTGGTTTTGTCCACCCAACAGTCACTCCGTATGTATGTCGTCTCCGTAAGTCCCTGTATGATTTGAAACAGGCCCCAGAGTATAATATGAACGCTTTGCTAGGTATATTATGCAGATTGGGTTTGTATGCAGCAGGTGTGATAATTCTCTTTTCATTTTTCATCGAGGTAGTAGCACTGCTTACTTTATGCTTTATGTGGATGATATTGTTCTCGCTGCTTCATCTGATGGGTTGAAAAATGAGATTATTGCTCTACTTAAAATCGAATTCGTTATGACTGACTTGGGCAAGTTAAGTTACTTCTTGGGGATATCTGTGACCAGATCTGCAGATACTATGTTCCTGAGTCAGCGTAAGTATGCAGATGAGATCGTATACAGGGCTAAGATGGCCAATTGCAAGATCATGCCTACTCCGGTAGATTCTAAATCAAAGCTTAGTGTTGTTGATGGTGCTCCAGTCTCCGATCCGACTCTTTATAGGAGCCTTGCAGGTGCACTTCAGTATCTTACCTTCACTAGTCCTGATATTGCTTATGTTGTTCAGCATGTGTGTCTATTTATGCAAGCCCCCAGGGAGTCTCACTTCACTACCCTTAAGTGTATCATCCGATACATTAAGGGCACCCTTGACTATGGGTTGCATTTATACCCACCTGCACCGACCAGGCTACGATCATATACAGATACAGATTGGGCAGGATGTTCGGACACGCGACATTCCACCTCCGGCTATTGTGTATTCTTAGGGGATAACTTCATTTCATGGTCTGCCAAGCGGCAAGCCACGCTATCCCGCTCGAGTGCCGAGGCAGAGTACAGAGGAATTGCCAATGTTGTCGCTGAGATATGTTGGCTCCAAAATCTACTTTTGGAGCTCCAATATCCCTTACGTAAGGCGCCCATCGTCTACTGTGACAATATATCTGCCAAATATCTATCTCACAATCCGATTCAATATCAGGGAACCAAACACATCGAGATGGATATACACTTTATTCGTGAGAAGGTTGCTCTCGGTCATGTCAAAGTGTTGCATGTGCCTTCGTTATATCAATATGCAGATATCTTCACAAAAGGGCTTCCCAGACAGTTGTTCCTCGACTTCAGATCCAGTCTCAGCGTCCGGCCTCCTCTCGCTCCGACTGAAGGGGTGTATTAGCGAATATTCTCACAATATTCACCGTATATTATGTAATTATGATTGTTGTATATTTATGATAAATTAGGATCCTTACTGTATTAGGGTTCCACCTTTGTACAACTATATATATTGTGTATTAATGAGAATACTCCCCCAGAGAGATTATTACCTTCTTACAATTTAATCAAATTATTAGTTAATGTTTATTATAATAAATACTTAAGAAAAATTTATCTATAATTATTTTATAAATAACTAAATTATACTTTTTACCTCATTAGTACGTAAAACTTAAACTCATGCCCCCACTTCCCAAGTTCATTAACTAGCTGCGCGCAAGGCATGCAGAGGAGCACAAAGCCACGCAACTGTTTCTTCTCTTTTTTAGCATTGCCACCTCTCGCTCTATATATATTTGACATTCCTTCTCTTTTTCCTTGTTCAACTCACTTTGTCATCGGTAATGTATCATTTTTCTTGCTTACTATATTGTTTTAAAAAAATAAGAAAAATGGAAACTCAATTAGTTGAGAAATTTTTTTCAAAGTACTTCGAGAATTGGATGAGTCAACTTGAAGAGTTACTCAAACTACTTCTCGTAGTCCCAAGAGAAACCTCATACGTCAAAGATCACGAATCCTTAGTAAACAAAATGACCACACATCACAAAGATTACTACACAGCCAAATGGGCTGCAGCCCATGAAGATATCTTAGCATTTTTCTCACCAATGTGGATGAGCCCATTGGAAAATGCATACCTATGGGTCACTGGCTGGAAACCCTCAATAGCGTTCCGGCTAGTCGGTACGGCTCTTTCGGAATTGAGCGATGGGCAGTTGAAAAATATTGATGCTTTAAGGGTGAAAATTAGGGGGGATGAAGAGAAAGTGGAGAGGGAAATGGAGAGGCAACATGTAGCAATGGGAGATAGAAAAATGGTGGAGTTGGCAAGGATGAAAAGCAATGATAATAATAATAATATTAATCAGTTGGATGGATTAGTTGAAAGGGTTAATGATGAGTTTAGAGAGGATAATGAAAATGGCTGATTGTGTTAGGCTTAAGACGTTGAAGAATTTGTTGGATATATTAAGTCCTACACAGAGTGTGGATTTCTTGGCTGCTATTTCTATGCTTCAAAGTTCAAACTCAGACGAGGAAATGGGGCAGAAAAAGAGAGAACCTTTGCAATTAATTAATTCCAAGTTTTGTAGAAAAAAGTTGAGTTTGAGAGTAGAAGAGGAATGTGTATATGCATGGCGTATTTTTTGGAAACGTGATTTTAGCTTTTTGTTTAGTGTAAAGTGTAGTATATAGTCTCTTTCAGCAATTTGTCAGTTTTTTGTACTTGGTGTGAAACTTTTCCATATGGTGTGAAGGATTGACTTGGTGAAAAACGACTCTGTTACATATTGAGTTAAAATTTGGTCGACAGTCCAATAATTAAAACTGACACTTGTAATTTCCAGGTGCAGGATTTTGTGACGTAGGGTCTCCAAATTTCACTATTTTTTATTTAGACATCTCGAGATTGTCAAAATGCATAAATACTCATGATCCCGCGGGTTCTTTAATTCGCAACAGATATTTTATGGTATGTCATAAAAAAATTCACCATTTTGAGATGTGCAAAATACAAATACACCCCCATTGCTCTCTCTGTTTTATTTGTAGATATTTCGTGTTACTTTCTTCAATTCTCTTGTAAAAAAAAAGACTATACTCGTATAACTAACTGAAATAACATAATGGACTTCAAAATTCAAATATCCTTCAACATCAGTGGCAACAGAAGGTAAAGGGAGAATATTGAAACAGAGAGACGCTGTCCGCTGCAAAATTGCTGATCGTAACCGGGAAGACCTGGCAAAAACTTACACGCGCCCGTATTTACATCAAATCAAATAGTTTCATCTTAATACTCAAAACATTTAAGTGAGAATATACTATCATTTAATTGTGGTTAAGCAATAAATTTGTATGTGTTTTTCATTCATTTATTTGGTGTAAACTCCGATGCATGCATATGTTTACCGCAAGATCTCCCCCTTCTATCCCCAAAAAGTTGAACAATGCAAGAGATTAAATGAAAGAAATAACACCAGATCATAATAGTCCAATCAATACCCAACATGAAGCAAAGATATATAAGCAACACTCACAAAAACTTGCAAATTCAAGGAGAAAATAAAAACACATTGCCAGTTACACTGTAAATATAAGTAGATTTCAGAAATCAATGGCATGCAGCTCTCTGAAATGCAGTCTTCACATTATACAAAATAAAGTAAACCCCAAAAATAGAAATTCATGCAAGTATATACTGAAAAAAACTTCTTGACACCCTGGTGTGTAAAGCAATCATGTTATTATAATAATACGCTAACATAAAGTCCATCATGATCCAAATATACCAAATTGAACTTAGACAACGGAAACTTACCACAACTTCCAAGAACCTATGCTGAAGAAATGCTGAGAGATAAGAGGCATTTGACAATATTGAACATCCTGTTCAAATCCTCTTGTACAAAACCAACTTTTTTATATCACAAAAGGGCATGCATGCACTATATAAATAACCCACACAAGGAAAAGTAGAAATGCAATTTATGGCGAAGAAGACACAGAATTATTAAAAGAATGAACTAATATAAATATTAAGAACCGAAAAATGGGTACACAGGACTTGCAGTTGACTTTAGTAAGTATATTTTTGTGCATTTATGCGTAGCAAAGCAAACACTCAACTTACAAAAGTATACACACTAGTCAGATTAAGCTGCCTCGGAGGATAGAATCTCGAGTTCAGCCCACCAGAGGGGAGATAGCCTTGGAACTGCAGCATCAGGGGATATATCAATCGCTTCCCTTAGCTTTGTAATGACTTCCTTTATCGTTGGTCTCTTCCGTGGATCTTCTCGTAGACATTCTCTCATTACCTCACATATAACCAGAAGCTCATTATTCTTGAAGGACTTCAATGTTGGATCAACCAAGCTGCTTAGATTCTGTCTATCATTAAGGCATTGCTCCACCTAAACAAAGCAGAGAACAAAGTTTCACTAGTCTATCAAGACCGAAGAAAATAAGGAGATCGAAGATTGAGATTTACCCAGCTCAGAAGAGACTCTCGTTCCGAGTAAGGTGATTTTCCAGAAATTACTTCCAGCAACAAAATCCCAAAACTATAGACATTCGTTTCGGGATCAGCAAGTGGTGGCAGCTCAGAGTTTTCTAGATCACCACTAGCGGACTTTGACTTGACCATTATTTCTGACCAGAAAGCAAGCTCTGTAACCTGTGAAAATAAAAGTATTCTTTTGATTCAAGACATTACACAAAGTAAGAGGCTTCTAAATTCAATGTGGTATATGAAGTGTCTTGATGACATATACAACCAAAATTACGGTACGTATCCATAATGAAGCACACCTTAGCAGCGTAATCGTCCGTAAAAAATATGGAGTGTGAATTCACATCAGAATGCGACAGTGGAGGATTCAAATTGTGCATGTACTCAAGACAATACGCTATCCCCATTATAGCTCGCATTCTTGCAGGCCAGTCAAGAGGCTCAAGTTCTTCATCTGAAAAAAGAAAATATGTAGTTTGCATTACTCAAAACTAAATCACACTACCGTCATTCAGAAATGATTAGACTGAAATTTGAACTGCTAACTACTTTACCATGCAGATGCTCGAAAAGAGTTCCATTTGTTGCATATTCAAAGACCATCATCCTTGTGAAAGGTTCATCTTCCTCACAGTATCCAATTAGATTAACAAAATTCTTGTGGTTTATCCTTGAGAGTGAATCGATCTATACCCAAGCACACAATAATTAAACATTTTATAAGTAAAAAAAGTGATATCTAGCAACTTTTTATTTGTGAAGGAGATTACAACTAACCTTCTTCCTGAAGGCCAATTCAGAACGTTTGGACCAATCCTTCAGAGAATTTATTGCAGTTGACACAACAGAAATCTCTACTCCACTGGATAGAGTTCCCTTATAGACGGTAAATGTATCTTGATTGGAAACAATGTTGCTAAAATCCTCGCATGCAGTTTCAAGCTCGGCCCTGTTTAGTTTTGGGACCCCTACAATTGATTTCACGAACAAGACATGAGAAACAAAATATGAGTGTTAATTTAAGGATTCACCTTCTTATGGTTGTCATCGAAGGTAAAACATTTAGGTAGGGAAGTAAGCTGAACAAAGTAACGCTGATGCAGAATAACCATTCATATTTTCGAATTAAAAGTGGAAGTCCCAACCCTAGATATGTTATCTCAAACAGGTCCATAAAAATGTGACTTGCATGTAGATTATTATCTCTGCCAATCCTTCCCATACAAAAAAATATTAGAGGGACTATGTTCCTAACTCTCCCTTATTGTCATTGCAAACGATAACGTGAAAGGATCAAGGAGTATCACGGAATATAACGTACACAAGGGACATTTAAAGCTAGAAGCAAGAAGAAGATCAGGCGTTTTTAAAAAAAAAATAGAGCAACATAGTAGGGGAAAAGGGGGCGAATAGCATGGTTTGGAGGGACTAGAGCGCGGGAAGTTTGACTAACACCACATAATACATGTTTTTTGTTTTATAAAGTAAAAGTACACCCACATAATACATACTTTTAACATCATCTTGGAGTATTAGTTAAACTATCTATCAAAAGGAGAAAAAAAAAACTCTTAGGCGTCGAAGGTTGGGATTACATCCACCAGAGAAAAATGAATCCCAACAGTTGAACTAGAGCATATGGATCTGACAGAATACTAGCAATGTCATCAGTTTTTGACAAAACCAGAAGTACCTGTAATAAATGCTTTCTGCAGCTGTCCACTCAGTCCAGTTTTCCAAGGGCCTATTGTTTGTGCAGCTTTGCTCTTGCAGATGAAGATCAGGCACACAAAAATAACAACCAGAAAAACTCCAATGGCGATTCCTATATACTTCCATGTACTTCCACCAGACTTTCTACCAGGTGGGTCTTGACTAGGAGTTGGCTGTTTAACAGCACCATTAGAGTGTCCTCCAGGATTTTGAGGCTGATGATGTTGAGGCGTGGTCCGTGATGGTATAGGCAGAGGAGGAGGAGGAGTTCCTTCAGTATTTGGCACAGCACGAAATGAACCACTACTTCTGCTGCTTGGCACAGGAACAATGGGTCCCAATGGTTTCCCTCCATTAGCAGGAGCAGCAGCAAGGTTACTAGGTTGTTCAGCTAACTTACGGCGTCCAATGTATGCTTGGTTCTCTACAGCATGGATAAGGTAATGCCTAGTTGAACCTGCAAAACAAAGAATATAAAATACTTTTTGTGTACAATTCTTTGAAATTCCAATAAAAGGTGTGCCATATAGTTATTTCACTCACTTGGTAGGTTGTCAGAGCAGAAGTCTGCATGAGCATCCAGAAAACGAGGGAACCTTTAGGAAACAAAAAAATTGCTTCTGAACCATTTAACTTATTTAGAAAGCATAAGTTGACAAAAACCTATTTAGTTACTTACAGTGTGAAGAAACTAAAATACCATATTAGCATCCCTTTAATTGGTCTGATGAAGGAACCTATGGTCTTAAATGGCCTCAAACTGCCATGCCGGATGCTGCAAGAAAAAGGCACCAAATGTTTCAGCGGAGCATAAAACTCAAAGTATGTGATTGGAAGTAAAATAAGGCATACTAAATGGCTGGTACTTTTCACACCAATCTAAACATTTTAGTATGCAGTACTCTGACACCAGTTATAAAACTAAAGCTGAAGTTACTTATCCAAGAAGAGTGTATAGTTAGAATTCAAACAGAGTCAACAGGATGAATAGAATCAATTCATGCTTATACTTTGCTGAAATTTTCATGTTGCAAAACAGGCATACAATAAAATCCAAGTGTTCTTCTGCTCATGGGCAAAGAGTAGCCACATTTCCAGCAATTTTAGTTGACAATGTACAGAAAAGTCAACACAATAAACAAATACTATGCAATATTTCATTCAGAATTCCACATAACCAGATGTTGATGAATAAGAAAATATCACAAAAGATGAATCACAACTTAAGAAACACTAAAGTCTAATCTTCTTTGAGTATTAACAAGGGAGTCATGAAAGGATCAAGCTCCCCATTCCTGAAAGTATCAAGTGCCCCACGGCATTGCTTTCAGCAATCACCATTATAGTTTCTTCACTATTTAAGCACAAACTTTTCCGTATTTAACAGCAACCAGCTTCACCATTTAAAGGGTACCAACTTTTAAGCACCAAATGATCTTAAACCAGCTTCACTATCTAATGGCTACCAACTTTTCCTTTTAACTCTGGAGATTGCTGCTCACAGAGGCAAACAGCCCCAGCCCTAAATTTTTAGATGTCATTCATCATCAACAGTATTAAGCTGTTGCCACACTAAACAACAGCCAAAAGCTTGAACATAGATACAAGTATGCGACTTTAAAATGCAGCACAGCTGGAACACGAAGATAAAAAGGACCAAACAAATAAAGGAGTCTTACCAATGCCAAAATTTTCTATTTATGCAGCCAGTTCCGGCAGCAACACCAGAGGTGAGGTAATCATCAAATTGCAATTCTGAGAGCAGATGAAGCTTCCTGATTTCCAAAGGAATCTTTCCTTCGAAGTTATTGTCACAAATCAACCTAGGGAAAAAAAGTATCAAGCACAGTTCAAGAGTATTTTGTTAGCAAGGTTGTAGCATACAAACATATTACAGTACAGAGCCACAACAAATTATTAACTTACAAGCTTCTAAGTGATTGCAAATCTCCTATTACTGCTGGAATTCTTCCATTCAAATTGTTACTCCTCAAGTCAAGCACTTCCAGCATTCTTAGTCGTCCAAATTCTTTAGGAATAGCACCAAAAAGATGGTTTTCAGAAAGTACACTGTAGAAGAAAAGCATTCAGAGAGGAAGAAAAGCATTCAGAGAGGAAGAAAATTTATTAAAGTTCCAAAACAAGTTATACAATAGTACACAGATGCAGAAAAGAAGATAGTGAAACTATGATAACCAGAAATCTACCCGATTTTTTTTTGATAGGTAGAAATCTACCCGATTTACTTTATGCACTTTTACTTTAGCAAACAAAATAATAAGGTAAATTTTTTCTTTGGCACAAGTTGCCTGACCACATTTTCTAAATATCCATCAAATGTATATGACACTATTTATATTTTGAGACATCTTCTAAGTAACAGATGGAAAAACAAAATGGAAAACTTTGCTAACCAAACATGTAAATTTAGTGAAATTTCAAATTGTATAGGGCTAAGATAGTGTCAACCAAGATCAGGAAGTATTAGTTCCATGCAATAGCACACTAGATATTGTTCTTAGACTAAACCTAGAGCCATGAAAGCATTTCACAAATACATAAAAGTCCATCAAAGATTGCAACAATCTCTTTTCAGACGGATCAGGTCAAGAATATGAGCTAGAAAAACCAAAGGAGTAGCATATAAGTATAGCTGAAGCTTACAGTGATTTTAAGTGAGTGAGATTTCCAAGTTCTGGTGCGAGTTTTCCTTTCAATGAATATCCATGAAGGTCCCTAAACAGGGAACAGACAAAATTTAACAACAGACTTGTCGACAGCAAAGCAACAGACAATAACTCATAGATAACAGTAATTTTTTCATGAAAAATAACCACATTAGGAAATTCAGGTAAATGTGACAAGGGACTTACAGCATTTGCACTTTACCATCCTTACACTGCACACCAGACCACATGCACGGGTCACAATGATCTCGATTCCAATTCTCAAAAATGCCATACGGATCCGAAACCACTTTCACGCGGAATCTCAATAATGCCAATCCTGTTTCTCACACCAACAACAGTCAGTAAACAAGAAAACATGCCAAACACTTGAAACTAGCCAAGACAGAAAAACAAAACTAGTAGAACTGTCCCAAGTATAAGAATTACCTTCAGAATTAAGAGAACAACAACCACGAATGTCCAAAACGATAATCAAAAGAGCAATATACGATAACTTGATTCCATAAGTGTTCCATCTACCCCCCATGGCTTGCAGAACCATATGAATCAGTACAAAATACCAGTAGCCAGGACTCTATACAAAATTGCCAGCTTTCTTGTACAAAATTACTCCCCAAGCAATTGACATCACTCGGAAACACAAACAAGTTGCACAAAAAAGCAGAGCAAATACTATTTGTTTGTCTGTACAATTTTTACACTTTAGACATACTATATTACAAATTAAAGAAAAAAATATTAACCCTATTGATACAATTGGCAAAATTAGGGTCTCTTTTTTATATTTTTCTAAAATTTAGGCTATAACAACACCTCCTTCACCAAACACTTGCACAAACTCAGTTGACGAATCTCCAAGATTCAATTTTTATCTGGAAAATGAACAGGCACAAAAAAACAAAGAATTAGCAAAAATTGTTTATTGAAAAGTGGGTAGCAAAAAAACTAAGAGCACTTCACAAGCCAAACCACGAAAAAAAAAGGAAAAAGATACTCCCATCCCGAATCCCAATTTATATGATGCAAAAATGACATATTTTTTATTTGACAATAATTTAATTTTAAACTATACATTTTTTACGATAATTTATAACCAAATAAATATCTTTAGCTTATTTTAGACCACAAAATTCAAAATTCTTTTTTTATTTTGTAAACTACATATCAAATCAAATTATATCATATAAATTTGGTACAGAGAGAGTATCAGAGAATAACTGAATTTGCAAGCAATCAACAGAAATGTAAAGATGCAGAAGAGTAAAAACTTACCAGAAAGTAGGGGACAAAAAGTGCAGCCAATGAAATATTTTCCTGCTTTTTATTGCGGAGGTAGAAATGCCAATTCGTCACAGTTCTTGAAAATAAAATAGTTTTCAAACTGCAAAAGGGAAACGCAGGTGGTGGCACGATAAATGATGATAATTGACAAATTCTGCAAAATTGATTTGAGACTCCAAAATGCAACAAATGAAAAAAAAATTGTTGTAAATATATGTATATTGAAGAAAAAATTTGAAATCACACAAGAAAAAATCTTTTGTATTTCTAAATAATAGTATTTCTTTTTCTTGACTGCCCTTTGCAGGATGATTTCAAAAGGGTTGAGAGGAACAAGAGGGGGGAAAATGGATAGAAAAAAAAAAAACTCCTCTCTCTTGTTTCTCTCTCTACAAGATTTTTTTTTTGGTTTTGTCTCCCTTGACACCAAAGCTTCTATCCTGCCAACAAAGTCTCTGTTAATCTCTTCTCTTCTCTTTTTTTTTTTAAAAAACATTTTAAAATAGGCTACGGGCACTTTTTATTTTTTAATCGGTTTAAAAAAAATATAAAATCAATTCACTCTAAATTTATTTTTATATTCTTAATAAAATTATTTTTAAACACATAAATTTTTACGAATATGGTGGCTGATGGGCCCCTGCATTCTAAGTACTTACGTAGTCTTATGGGCGTTGACTAGGTCCCATACAACATAATACGTGCCATCCTCTAAATATAGTGCAAAATGTATGTGGTGGAAGTTTCTTTGGAAATGAGTAAATATAATTGCTCTGACCTTGAAAAAATGAGCAATAATCCAAGGGAGACATGGATATAATTGTTTGTGTAATTACAGTATATTCGAATTCGAATATCTTGGAAACCTCATGGTCACCATTTGTGATTTTGGATCATAGGAAGAAATGTTCCACAGTATTCTTCACGTATGCGTTCTCGGTCATTCAACTAATAATTTTTATCTCAAAAAGTCATTTTATTTTATTTTATACTATTAAAAAAATTACTCAACTATTATTATTAATTCAGGTGATATTTTCGGTAGATATTACTAATGTGGAAAAGTTTTAACCTAATTTTTATAAAAAGTAATTCATCCTGATAAAATAAAAAGTAGGTCAATTTAATTATTAATAGTTGAGTAACTTTATAGGTAAAATAATAAAAATTGAGTGATTTTTCTGTTACAAAATAAAAGGTTGACTAACTTTATGAAAAATTATCATTAATTAATAATTTTGTACTATAAAAAATGTTAGTTGAGTGACCGTATGATAAATTAACTCCCTTATGCGTAGATTCTCTCTGAAAATCTTTTACATGGTTTGAGTATTAATTGTCAATGACAATATATATATATAAGGTGCGTTTTATATCCTCCGCGAATATTTTTTATTTGTATATGATGTGTAATTTCTTTTTAAAATGTTCTATCAAAACAACCAGACAGGTAGAAATTGGAGAAGAAGGGGCCAATGTTGGTTGGGGTTCAACATCGAGTAGTGCATGTTAGCAAGTAGTAAAAGTGGATCACCTTGAAATGTATTCTTTTTTTTTATAAAGGAAGAACTTTTATTAATATTAGATAGTTTTTACATTGTCATAGAAGATATTAAGCATCATAGTGCCATAACTAGTACTAGGAACATCAGAAACTAAGTTACTGATAGGTGGAAGGTATAACAAGCAACCACGGGTTATAGATACAAAGTAAAGAAGAATTGACATATAAATTAACTCTTACGGCATTATTATGAACTTATAATGATATCGATCGGGGGAAGTCTTCAACATACCATGGGTAAAAGTAACTGGACTCACACTCTTTTTTCCTTGTACTCTCTTTATTTCTCTCGTATGTCCCTATCTAATTAAAAACACTTACATAAAATGTTAGAGTCACCAAAACCTTTGAAGAGAAAATTGGGATGGGAAAAAGATGAAGGATACAAAAAGTCACGAGTTTCTCCTACGTCTCGAGTTCCACAATCAAAAGCATCGATGGGGTGGTTATCATGGAGACAATATCTACTTTGGATTGGGACATTTTCTTGGAATATATTATCCCAATGAGTGTATTAAAAGGTTGGGGCGTAAGGCGGAATATTTTACATATGTTTTGGCGAGCCGTAAGCCTTGAAGCACGGGCGTAAGTCCTATGAATATTTAATTTTTATGTAGTTCATAAAATAATATAATTATAATAATATTTTTCAATAGATAAAATTATATAAAAAAAGAAAACTGTAAATAAATAAAAATATATGTGTGTGCGCGCACACACGTAATTTTACAAGTATAAATAATACAATGAAATAAAAACTATTATGAAATGCAAATCAACTCTAGCATGTAAACTATCGAACAATGAAAAATCACAATTTCTTAAAATAATATTATCATCATAATATTCATTTTATCTCCCTATAAGCAAATAATCAATAAACATTATCAATATTATAATTAAAACATAACTCTTTCATGAATAAAAATAAAATTATTTTCAAATAGCGAAATAATAAAATGATAATTTTGATACATAGGACAAAAATTCAATGACAAGTGAAAATTACAATTCGACTATATATTATTAAAAGAAATATTAAGTGATAACAACTCACGATGTTCTCAAATAGTAGTAAATATGCAATATTACGACGTGTTATTTAAGTTACACCCAATCTTCTTCTTTCTATAGATAAAAAATTATTAAATATCCATTAATTTATTAAAGAATTATGATGATCAACGATTTTAATTAAGAAATTTAGCATATAATTTGTGTAAGAACTGTTAGATGAGCTCCGAGCGTTAGACGTTAGGTGTGTTTAAGGCGTACAATCGGACACTTAAAACGTAAGCATCACAGAAATTAAACCCCGCATGTGAGTCCTGGTGCATTTTGCTCGTGCCTCGCCCCGAGGTTAATATCAAGAACAATTGGCGTGTCTTTAACGCCTGATAGTATGAAGTAACCTTCACGAAATGGATCAACTTGAGGTATGGGTTTAGGACAAGCATTATAATCGGATCGGATTTGAAGGATAAAGAAAATATTCAATACCAATATAAAACAAGTATTATCTTTAATACACATGTTAAATTCAAGAGGTTGTTTGGTTTATGGGATAATTGATTATAATCTCATAATTAAATTCGGGTTTCTTATTCCACATTCAATAAGATTTTTTATTTCGGAATTAGTAATCCCAAAATTGTTTATACCACAATTGGGGATTGGCTAATTATCTCACTTTTCGCTCTTACTTTTCTTGTTTTTCGGCCAAAAAGAAGTAGAAAAATATCATTATAAAACATTATTTTTGGAATTAAAAAAAATAGATTGTTTCAGTTATGGATTTGATTAGTAGGTGCTAATCTGACAAATATTTATCTGTATGTTTATATCAAAATCAATGAAGATAATCTTAGCAGTTAAAATTTAATGGTCAACTTTAAATGTGTGTGTGAAAATTATAGTGATATACACATCCAATGTGGATAAATTTTCACTGCAAATTTGATGTGAAATAGAATTACTTGATATTTGAAACTATCCTTCATCCTCTAATTAAAAAATAGCCATTATTATTTTATTTTAAATTCCACAAACGATCTGTAAAATTTGAAAATTCATGAAAATAAATATTGTTAAAGATAAATCGATAAGTGATCAATTTCTACTTATTTGTGTGACATGTCGAAATAAATTTGTGTTCATTATGCTAAATAGCAAAGGGACATGGATACAAATGGTCGGTGAAACTATTGATACCCGGTGGCCCAAGAATTTTAAAAGTCATTTTTAGCCTTCTTAAAATAATTCTATTTTCTAGACATTTTCAACTAATTCCAGCAGTGTATATAAACTGTATCATTTTTGTACATGTATCACTAAAGAAAATGTATCATTCTTGTATAGAAGACGTATCATTACTGTATATGTATAGAAAAATGATACATTGTTGTATAATTTGTGTATAATAAATGTATATCAATGTATAGTTTCAGTTTTGATAAATGTATTATTAATATATACTTACTAATTATACACTATATAAGTAAAAATCGACGTATTATACACTATATAAGTAAAATAGCAGCGTATAAGTAAATATCAACATATAAAAATTGTATAAACACTGTATAAATTATGTATCCCTAAAGTGTGTGTGTGTGTGTGTCTATATATATATATATATATATATATATAGAGAGAGAGAGAGAGAGAGAGAATATATAATTATTGTATAATTTGTGTATAATAAATGTATATCAATGTATAATTTCTGTTTTGATAAATGTATATTTACTAATTATACATATTTTGGGATATTTCTTGAAGACTCAATTAACGTATACTTACTAATTATACACATATTATACATGTATTGGATATTTTTTGAAGGCTCAATATATTTTTTTCTGTTGCACTTTAGTGGCGACTAAAGTCGCCACAAATAGTCCTGTTTCGATATTTTGTAGCGACTAAAGTCGTCATAAATAATATGTTATTTGTAACGAACCTTTTGCGGCGACCTTTAGTCGCCACAAAAAGTCCATTTTTTTTGGTAGTGTGGGCTGGATTGGGCTAACGCCTGGGAATATAGACCGAATGACCAGCTCGGGTATTTAACCCAAAATAGGGCTTCTGGGGACTTTTTTTATACTGGCCACACCATGTCCCTTTTCCAATAGCAGGACAAATACGTTACCGGGCCCTCCATTCTGAAACGCAATTAGGCCCAAACTAATTGGTTGCATAAAATTGGGCTTCTTCAAACTAACAACTGTACCAACATTGTCATCATATTTGATTGTTCGTTGGATTGTCAACTACTACTAGTCTACTACTCCCAATTTTTGTGATCAAGATTCTCTATAATCGCAGGAATCATAGAGCTTGTTGTTGATCCAAAGAAAACAAAAAGAAAGTGAAAATATGCACACTATTATATATTGAAAAGGTTTGAATAATTCAAGAGCCAAAATTAATTCTAGCTTTCCATGTTAATTATAAGGAGTTAGCCTAAACTTTTCCTGTACTAGACGCCCAAAAAGAAAAGAAAATAAAATAAATAAGAGGTTGTACAAACTACAATTACGAACTCAGTTGAACATAGAAACAGTCTCTCATTACTTTTAGCTATATAATATGTAGTTAAATAACTGCATTTTCATGAATTTTGACAAGAAACACATATAGAGTAAGAGTAGTAATTATTGGTGCTAGACTTCTAATTTGTTATTTCATTAGATCTTATAATCCCACAACTTATGGCTATTCTTAATTAGTTTTATTCTTTGATTCAGTAATGGTAACCCTTCTTTTGTTTTCTGGCAGTGAAAAATCATAATCCACATTTTTTTGCTATTCAAATATGATATTTATTCCATTTTCTCTTGGCCTAATTCTCTAAAAAGAAACTATTCATCAATGACTCGGATAGAAAGGGGTAGGGGTGGGGGTGGGAGGGAGAGTAAATGAAAAATATTTTATGATGTTGTTAAAGGAATATGTTACTTAATTTTATTGATGAATGATTTACAATATATATAAGGTTATAAGAATATTTACTTTGATATAAAGTAGATAACTAATTAACCTAATTACAAAAGAATTATAATTCTACCTAAAATAGGAGATATACGATTAATACAATTAATGAAAGAATATTGAAAAATATTCTATTACACTCTCGCAGTCGAAGCGGGAGGTTCTCAAACACTGAGACTGGCTCAAAAATCATCAAATAGTATGCGCGGAAGTTCTTTGGTGAAGATGTCGGCAATCTTATATCTGGAAGGAACATGAAGGACACGAACTTGACCACGAGCCACTTTCTCGTGAACGAAATGAATATCCATCTCAATGTGTTTAGTGCGTTGATGTTGGACGGAATTTCCGGAAAGATATATCGCATTAATGTTATCATAGTAGACCAGTGTTGCCTTTTGAATCGGGCAGTGAAGCTCAGGTAGAAGGTTACGGATCCAACAAGACTCAGAGACGACGTTAGCAACACTTGTGTATTCTGCTTCTGCACTGGATCGGGACATTGTAGGTTGTCTTTTGGAAGACCAAGACAATAGGTTATCTCCGAGGAAAATGCAATAACCAGAAGTGGAGTGTCGAATGTCAGGACATCCACCCCAGTCAGCATCAGAATAAGCAGCGAGACCAGTGAGCAAAGACTACTATAGATGTAATTTGAAGTGAAGTGTACCTTGGACGTATCATAAAATAAGTTTGAGGGCATGCATGTGTGCTTCAGTCGGACTGTGCATGTGCAAGCAGATTTTTTGCACGACATAATATATGTCTGGTCTCGTGAATGTGAGGTACTGCAGGGCCCCAGCCATGCTACGATAGTGAGTATGGTCTAAATATAAAGGGCCGAAATCAGCGATGAGCTTGGAATTGGTGTCTATAGGCATGTGGGATGGTTTGCAAGATGTCATGCAAGCACAATCAATGATATCTTCAACATACTTTTTCTGACATAGAAATAGGCCGCAAGAATGTCGAGTGACAGAGATGCCCAAGAAATAACCCAGGGGGCCCAGGTCTTTCATAGCAAACTCAGAGGGAAGTATAGACATAATGGACCGGCGAAGAGCATCAGATGATGTGGTATGGATGATATCATCAACATATAATAATAGGTAAGCCATGTCTGTACCCTTGTTGTAGATGAACAGGGAATGATCAGATCTGCTATGTGAAAAACCGATAGATGAGACATAATCGGCAAACCATTGGTACCATTCTCGAGGAGGTTGTTTCAGTCCATAAAGCAATTTCCGCAACAGACACACATAATTCGGATGAATAGGATCCCTGAAACCCATAGGCTGATGCATATATACCATTTCATGTAGATCCACATGTAAGAAAGCATTCTTGACATCAAGCTGATGAATGGGCCAAGAATTGGATATGGCAATGCTAAGGACAGTTCGGATGGTTGTGAGCTTTACGACCGAACTGAACGTTTCATCACAGTCCACTCCCACCTATTGAGACCTGTCATCACCTACAAAACGAGCCTTGTACCTCTTAAAAAAACCATCATAATTCTTTTATGCCTAAAAATCCACATAGAATGAATAATGTTATCATCATGTGGACGTGGTACTAGGTCCCGTGTCTTATTATCAATAAGAGTATTATATCTGTCAATTATTGTGGCTTTCCAATTAGGGTCGGACAAGGCATCCTTCGGGCTACGAGGGACAGGGGAAGTGACAACTGAAATGGAATGGTTAAATAGCCGTTTAGGTTTATGAATTTTATGCATGACAAGGGTTTCCATAGTCTGAGAGTGTGTCTCAAGATGCAGGACGGGAGATGGGTTTGCCGCGGGACTGTCGGCAAGATGAGGAAGGGCAAGGGTGACTGTACTGGCTGGCTGAACTTTGGTTTGCCGAGAGGTGGCTACGGAATCACCCTGAGGCAGGCTGTTCTGGGCCACCGTTGGTAGAACCGTGTGGGCAGTGTGTCCTGGACTCTCCGATGTGGGGGCGGGTGCCGGTGTCTGGGACAGTGGACTATGTAAATGATGAATTAAAAGAGGGTTCTAGCCATCGTCTAGGAAGTCGTAGGAATGTCAAGGTGACGAGTTTAGGGAGGCAAAAGGGAATTGAGACTCATCAAATAGGACATGACGTGAAATAAAAAATTTATGCCTTGACAAGTCATAGCATGAGTAACCACGATGATTGGCAGGGTAACCCAGAAACACACACGGGGAAGATCGGGGTTAGAGTTTGTGAGTGGTCGGATGGAGAGGATAATAGAGACATCCAAAGATACGCAAGTCTTGGTAGGAGGGGTTCATACGAAACAAAACTTGAGTGGACGACCGTTGAGCTAGATACTTGTTTGGGATTATGTTTAGGAGATATGTTGCCATGGAGAGTGTGTAATGCCAGAATTGAGGGAGAATTAAAGCATAAGCAAGTAGGGCACGAATTAGGTTATTTATGGTTCAGATTTTTCATTCGACCTTACCATTTTGGGAGGAGGTGTGAGGGCAGAAAAAAGGAAAGGTAAGACCGTTATTGGAGCAAAACTTTTTGAATTGATTGTTATTGAGTTTCATGTCATTGTCACATTGAAAACATTTAATGATCTTTTCAAATTGTATTTTTACGAGAACACTAAATAAGGAAAAAATGGGCTAGATCTGAGATTTATTGCCAATTGGAAAAGTCCATAGAAAGTTGGAATAATCATCCCAAAATAACACATAATATCGATGGCCATCCGTACTTAAAATAAGGGACGCCCGCAAATCACTATGTATGATATCGAAAGGTAGTAAAGTACAATTTATGAATACAAAAAATGGTAATTTAACATATTTCCCAAAAACTCAGGATTCACATATAGGTGTCCTAGAAATACGGTTGCAACTAATAAGATTATTTTTCCTAAAGCTGCGTAAAACAGAATCTCCCGGATGTCCTAATCTAGAGTTCCATGAGGAAGACGAAAGAGTAGTAAAGGTTGATGAAACTGAGGTTGGATTGTTGAAGGCGTTTAAAATAGGGTAGAGATCTCCGGTGCTGTCACATAAAAACCAAAAGGATCAAAGTCAAGGGAAACATTATTATCAGTTGTGAAACATTGCACAGAGATTAGATTCTTAATGAGTTTAGAGGCATGGATGACATTTTTTAAGATTAGTGGTGGATGTGGTGGGGATAAGGACGAATGACCAAAATCGCGAATGGGAATGCCTTGTCTACTACCAATAATAATATTTCAATTTAAATTACTCAAATTGGAATAAGACGAGAGAGTACCTTGTTATGCCGTCATGTGAGATGTGGTGCTTGTGTCCATATACCAATTTTCGTTTTGAGTGTTGAGTGACATTATGCTCATTGTTGCCTCAATATCAGTCGGTGTATAATTCGATGAGGGGGTTATGCTGTGTAGGCCTTTTGTGGACGTCGGCCAAGTATGACAGGTTGGGCCTGTCAGTTCTGAGGTGGAGTCCACGAAGATGTCGTATACAAGCAAGGAGGGGAGGCCCATGACAATAGGGCCCACGCAGCCCACGGCGGGTAGGCAACCTACGACGGAGGCTGATGCTATTGTCGCGGTCGCTACTGGCTATTTTCAACCAGCGGGGATTGCCCCTTCACGCCCCTATTGTTGTCAAAATTTCTTCCGCCGCGACCCTTGCCAAACTGCCTACTTCGGTAGTTGTTATATGAGAAAGTGGATTGTTGGGGGTCCTCTGGCCGACGGTTCTGGTTGACGGACCAGGAGGCCTTACCGTCAGCGGATGGCCCGATGGTGATGGTGAGGGTGACATTGGCAATGCTGACTCGAGTGGTGTTGCGCTTGATTTTTTGGGTTTCTTTAAGGATGAGCTTCGAACGGGCCTCATAAAATAGAGGTAACGGCGTGCATTGTTGAATGATGATGGCAACATCGTCATATGATTCGTTCAAACCTACAATAAGTTGCATGACCAATCGTTGATTAGTGACTGGTGCACCGATGTAAGAGAGTTGGTCGGCAAACATCTTGAATTCTTGACAATAGGCAGACACGTTTGGGAAATCATCCTGATGAACGTCATTGAACTGATTTTTAAGGTATAACGCTCGTTGAGTTTTGTTGTCGTGAAAAATACTGTCCAAACGTTCCCACATTTGGCGGGCAGTGGCATCGGTCTCAATGATGGTGTGCAACGGATCATTAGATATCGTGTCGTATATCCACTGGAGGATGGCTGCGTCCAAACGAGACCAGAGTGCATCATCAGAAGTCGAAGTCAATGGTACGTCTGTGGACTTTGGCGTGGGAGGGATGATGTGGTCGATAACTTCGTAAACACGATACTGGATCTTAAAAAGCTCCACTCACGAGGAGTATTGACCCTTTTCCATCTCAAGTGTCATAAGGATGAAGTTTTTAATATTGTTTACGACAAGTGCCAGATGAAATTTGATTCTGTCAGTCATGGAAGAGAAAAATTAGGAGGAAGAGGTAGGGAGAATAACCAAAAAAACTAGGGTTCCGACGTGGGCTAGGTGCCGATGTGGAAAAAAAGTGGCGGCCGAGAAGGTGTATCGATACTGATACCATAAAGGAATACGTTTCTTGATTTTATTGATGAATGATTTACAATATATATAAGGTTATAAGAATATTTACTTTGATACAAACTAAGTAACTAATTAACCTAATTACAAAAGGATTATAATTCTATCTAAAATAAGAGATATACAATTAATATTTAAAAGAATATTGAGAAATATTCTATTATTCGTAGTATATTAAGTAGAGTTTACCAAACACATGCGAATATAATGGCATCTTAAATTTGTATAAATGATAGCGATATTAACATAGTTGTAATCATTAATTCTTTTAATTTCCTCCTTCCAGCTAGCTAAACTTTAGGTATCACCTACTAGTAATTGTTAGGTCGCTATGTATTGACTATAAGTCTATAACAGTGCCAATATTTTAATTTGTTCCAGATTTTGGAAACGGGGAGGGCCACCCTTGTGTATTTGGTAGTTGTTCCCACTCTTTTTAAGTTTGCATTAGCGATTGGCCTCAATACTTCTTTTTTTATAATTGTTATCTGGGCCACCAACTTGTATGAACTATTAATTTTACGGGGTATTTGCTAGCAGCTTCGACCAACACAAATACTTGATAATTCTGTCTAATAAGACTTGAATAAATTGATAGAAATAACATAATAATATTTTTACCACCTGAAATTTAAATCTCAGACTACATGATTCTCGATACATTTTATTGACTAACTAGATAATACCTTTTAGTGCATGCGCCTCAATATTAGATAAATTCCTTTAATTAAAATCTCCAACCCCCCCCCCCCCGCCAGACCAACATAAACCACAGCCCTATACATGCAATGACTTCGAAATTAAGCACACATTAATTAAAGGTATATGAAGAATATGCACATTATAATTAGTACAATTTAACTGAATATAGTAAGTTGTTATTAGATCTGTTTTGCATATAAGTTAAATTCAATTACTTATAACTTATGATATCAAGAATGAATTATTAATCTAAAAAAATAGTAACCTACAAATTATTAGTAACCTGTGGGTAAAAGTTAACTTCGTGAAAGTAACTAATGGGAAGCTACCTAACTCCCATGCATACGTGAAGACAAAATTTCAAATATAGTGATAGAGAATATATTAATATTCTTCATATATTTTGTAATTATTATTTTAGTGTAATTATGTAAAGTAGAGATTCTTCTCCAATTAAGTTTAGAGATCCTTCTTCAATCGCATTCCAATTCAAGGCTACGACACCACTCAAATGCAACCACCTCACCCACCCTTTACCCTAAAAAATGTCATATATACTCCTAACATCATTAAAAACTTAATCTTTGTTAGGAAGTTTGCTAGTGACAACTCTGTATCTATTGAGTTTGACACTTTTGATTTTTCTAAAAAGGACTTACGTACGGGGACAACTCTTACGAGATGTAATAGTGTGGGAGACCTATATCATTTCTCATCCAATTCCGCCGCAAGTGTCAATCCACCTACCTCTGTAGCTGCAATCTCTCCATCAACTTGGCACCGTAGACTTGGACGCCCGGGAGCACCAATTTTTAACTTTCTTAGAAGTCACGATTTAATTCAAATTAATAAAGAGAAATTTGCCCAAAATTGCTATTCTTGTCCTCTAGGAAAGCATGTTAGACTTTCATTTGCGTCATCTTCAAGTGTTACTTTTTATCCTTTTGACATCATTCATGAAGATTTATGGACATCTCCCATTACTAGCAAACTGGGTCATAAATATTATTTGGTGTTATTAGATGACTTCTCTCACTTTCTTTGGATCTATCCGCTCAAATATAAATCTTAAGTTTACTCCACGTTTCCTGAATTTTGAACATATGTTAAAACACAGTTTTTAAAGGCCATAAAAACGTTTCAATGTGACAATGGTCGTGAGTTTAACAATTTCCCCTTTCATAAAATTTGTGCGGATAATGGCATGGTATTTCGATTCTCGTGCCATCATACCTCACCTCAAAATGGTAAAGCCGAAAGAATACTCCGCACCATTAACAATATGATCCGTACAATGCTTTTTCATGTCTCTCTTCCCCATACCTTTTGGGTATACGCGTTAAAAATGGTAGAATACCTTCTTAATATATTACCTACATGTACCCTTCGAAATAAAACCCCTACCAAAATTCTATTCCGTCGGATCCCTTCATATCATCACCTTTGAATTTTCGGTTGTCTATGCTATCCAAATCTTGCCTCCACGGCCCCTCACAAATTTGCACCTCACACCTCTCTTTGCGTCTTCTTAGGTTTCCCGTCGAACCATAGGGGTACTTATGCTATGATTTATCCACGCATAAAATCCTAGTCTCTCGCCATGTCACATTGGAGGAAAATATTTTCCTGTTTGCAAATTCCAACAACTTCAAGTAACTGATTACGACTTCCTTAATGACCTGGACACTTCCCCTCTCCTGCAAAATGCCATACATAATGCTAATCTTTCGGTTGTTCCATCACGATTCCCCCATTGTCTCATCACTGCCCCAAGCCCCATCAAACACCCACACATACTACTCCAGTCACGATCTCCATGTCTCTGTCGACCAGTCATCTGCCTCAACCCCCCGCCTCCGTCAACCAGTCCCATGTCTCCGTCGACCAGTCCCCTGTCTCCGTCGACCAGTTCCCTGCCTCACTGCTCCAACCTCATGCCTCCGTCGACCAGTCCCATGCCTCACTGCCCCAACCCCTGCTGACGTCCCAGCAGCATCCGTCAACCACCCATCTGCCCCCAACGACCCTACAACCCACGCCGTCCCCACTGCCCCCACTTCCCATCAGCCTAAAAGTCCCTCTTTTGACCCACCATATGGAAACCCGTGCTCAGCACATGATTTTCAAACCGAAATTCCACTTTAACCTAGTCACTCATACCATCTTACTTATACCTAAAAATCCAAAATTAGTCAAGCTTGACCCGAATTGGAATGCGGTCATACGTGAGGAATTTAATGCGCTCACTACACAACGCACTTGGGATCTTGTCCCAAGACCAGAGGTGGAGAATACGATTCATTGCATGTGATTATATCATCACAAATTCATAGATAGTAGTGATCTTGAATGCCATAAGGCGAGACTTGTGGCTAATGGCACAGGGCAACAAGAGAGAGTTAATTGTGGTGAGACATTCAGTCCAGTAGTTAAACCAACCACCATTCTCACTGTTTTGAGCATAACTATGGGAAAGAATTGTCCAATTCATCAACTTGATGTGAAAAACGTGTTCTTACATGGGGATTTGAAAGAAATCGTATACATGCATCAACCACCTGGATTTGTGCATCCTTCGACTCCTCACTATGTCTGCAGGCTTCGAAAGTCACTTTATGGATTGAAACAAGCCCTCGGGGCTTGGTATGACCGTTTTGCCACTTACATCTTGCAAGTTGGGTTCATGTGCAACAAAAGTGATAACTCACTTTTTATTTTTCATCAAGGTAATGACATTTCATACCTTTTTCTCTACGTCGATGATATTGTCTTGACTGCCTCCTCTGATGTGCTGAAAAATGACATCATTACCATGCTCAAATCCGATTTTGCCATGACAGACTTGGGTAAGTTGAGTTATTTCTTGCGGATTTTCGGAACCAGATCCGAGAATGCAATATTTCTATGTCAGCGTAAGTATGCCGAAGAGATTATTTACAAGGCTAAAATGGTAAACTGCAAAATCATGCCCACTCCATTCTACTCAAAGTCAAAGCTTAGCGCGGATGACGGAGATTCGGTGCTTGATCCTTCTCTTTATAGGAGTCTCGCTGGTGCACTTCAGTATCTTACTTTCACTAGGCCCGATATTGCCTATGCGGTTCAGCAGGTGTGTTTGTTCATGCATGATCCCAAGGAGCCTCACTTCACAGCCCTTAAAATGTATCATTCGGTATGTTAAAAGGTACTCTTGACTATGGGTTATATCTTTATCCATCTGCACCGACCAAGCTAATGTCATATACGGACGCAGATTGGGGCGGCTATCCAGACACCTATCGATCTACTTCCGGCTATTGTGTATTTTTTGGGTGATAACCTCATCTCATGGTCTGCAAAATGACAAGTCATGCTTTCTCATTCAAGTGCAGAAGCATAATATAGAGGCATTGCGAACGTTGTTGCCAAAATTTATTGGCTCGGAAACATCCTTCTAGAGACTCATTGTCCCTTACGTAAGGCATCTCTTGTCTAATGTGATAACATATCTGCTGTTTACTTGCCTCATAACCCGATTCAACATCAGCGAACCAAACATATTGAGATGGATATTCATTTTGTTCGTGAGAAGGTTGTCATTGGCCATGTTCGGGTGTTACATGTTCCCTCTTCCTATCAGTACACATATATATTCACTAAGGGACTTTCTCGGCATCTGTTCCTTGACTTCAGATCCAGTCTCAGCATCCGGTCTGCTCCCGCTCCGATTGAGGGGGTATGATAGAGAATATATTAATATTCTCCATATATTCTGTAATTATTATTCTAGTGTAATTATGTAAAGTAGAGATCCTTCTCCAATTAGGTTTAGAGATCCTTCCCCAATTAGGTTTTGTAATTGTAAACACCTATATATATATATATATATATTGCATTAATGAGAAGCCTCCAACCAAAAAGAAGTACACTATTCTACATATAGTTTAAAATGTTATTAGTGTAGGGTTTCCAAATAATTTCAATTAACTAATATTTCCAAAATTCCGCTGAGATAATTGACTAGTTCAATGTGATTAATTTTTGTCTCCTGCGCGATAGCATATAACTATAGACGTTATTCTTATTATTTATACATTGAGCTACTCCAGCTGTTCTCTTTGTCAATATAATTATATTTCCTCTAGAAAATGATATTTTAAATATTAAGGAATATATAGGAGGATGCTGACCATTAAAGATGTTTTGAAGTAAACGTTGCATAAAAAATATTTTGATAGTAGAAGGGTTCTCTTCTGCTACGAACCGAGGTCTTTTTAATTATAGGACTATAGTATTAAATCAATATTGTTTGTTTGGTTTTGAAAATTTATTAAGTATGAGCTGACAACTGGCTTTCGCCTGGATCTTTATTACTTTTATTCTCTAACGTTTTAAGTCTTCTCAAAGCATGATTAACAAAAATGCAATTTATGTGATGGCACCATATTCTCCTCGAGTCGAATGTCTAATCCATCAAATATGGAAGAATATAATAAATAAAGAATAGAAAAGAAAAGAAACAGAAAAATAAACTTTAAAATGCAATAATTTCCATCAAAATTTGACTGTTGCATTGCCAGTATACTCCCTTTGCATATCGGTTTAGGGGGTGCAATTAAATTCACGAAGACCATGAATGTCTTATTTTCTTTTTGCACCATATGAAAACACAAAAATTGCCTTTATATGTTTACCAACAAAAAACTAGGTACTGTAGTTGTGAATAGCGGTTCCGAACCTCTTGAATTAACACTTTAATTTAGCATTAAAAACTTCAAAGTATTTCTAAATATTGATGTCGTGATTTTACACAAACATTGGCGGCTGCTTTATAATAATTGGGTCAATTTGACTGATAATTTTCTAACTTTAGGTCAGCTTGATTTATTAATTTCAATTAATTAACCTTGTCTTATCGTAGTGATCTAACGATGGCATATGCATAATTAGTGGATGCCAAAGTCAAGGTTTTTACAACTTCTTTTATTACAACTGTCCCACCACAAATTGACTAATTGTTATAATTTCACCCACCACTTGTACCCTATAACTTAATTTCGTTCTTCAGTGTTAGCAAATAAATTGTCTTAAAAGGCTAGGCGTATTTAAGTCTAGATTAAAGAAAGACTTGACGAGAACAAGTACAAGAAATAAAGAGGATGGTGGGGCCTTTATTTTACAAATATGAAAGCTTAATCAGTCGAATAGTTTTGGTGGAAATATTAATTTTCCAAGATAGATTATGATATGAAGGTTCCCTGTGTACAAGTCTGATATAACAATCTATATATTCTAGAGTATAGGGCTTCTAAGGCTTCTAAACTGGATGGATTTCAAGATTAATAATTTCGAATGTGGAATTTTAATTTACTCACATCTTAATTTATGTGATGTATTTAGATTGGATATGGAGTTCTAAAAAAAAGATTTTTGAAACATGTGCTCTAAAACAAGTTGTAAATATTTATGTAATCAAAACTATTTTAGAATAAAATAAGAAATTATTAAATTAATTACAAATATATAAAGATATAATTCTTTTTGAGACAAATAAAATAGAAAATACATCATGTAAATTGAGACATAAAGAGTATTAATTACCGTTAAACCTATTTACAATAGTCATCCTTGTGACAACATTTTCTATAACAATCATATATTATGTGAAACGGATATTTCATGTTATGTTATATGGAATATATATTTTTGTTGGAAATTAGCCTTTGGCGGGGAGATGCGTCCACCCATCTTTGATGAATTAAACACTCGTGTTTCGTATGTTGGAGACCTTGTCTCTTTACACATGCATGATCTACGAAGTGAGTAGATGACCGTAGGGCCAAGAATCGTCTAATTTCGTTGAGAAATGAAAGAGATATTGGTCCACGAAGTAAGGTGTTTGAGACATGAAAATGTGGTGTGGGACAAATCTACCACATCGGTGGGAATAGGAAGAATTGCTCTCTATATAAGTCTCTAATTGGTAAAGGGTTTGGGACCCCAAGGGGTATCCCATGTGTTTAAAGAAGGGAAGACCTAGATGTGCTTGGGTTCAAGGCTAAGCCCACGCGCGCCGCCGCCGCCCGCCCGTCGGTTCCGGGTTCACGGGTCACGGGTCACGGGTCGTGTGCTGTGGGGCTGTCTAATATTATCTTTTTGGACTAGAGAACTCTGCCAGATGTACAGTTTGATCCCAGAATTCTTTCATATGTACAGTTTGGTCCCTGAAGTTTCAATATTTACAGTTTGGTCCCCAGAATTTCTGGAGACTTTTTCTGCCTACTGTTGGACTGCGTTTTGGAGCATTAGCCAACCATTACTTGGCTGATTAACTCTCCATTAACAGCCCATTACTTGGGCATTTGGGCAGCCTCTTTCAATGGCCTTAATAACCATTACTTGGCTGTTTTAATGGCCTCCCTTAATGGCCATTACAGCCTTGGTTTGGCAGTTGGACAGCCCCTCTTGCATGCTATATATTGAGCTTCATTTGGCTCAATTCAGTGGCCAGAAAACAGACGAAAAAGACACACAAAAACTGACTGAAAAACAGTCACGAAAACTGCTAAAAAACAGTGAGCAAATTGTGACGAAAATCAGTGAGCAAACCCACACATATACACAAGATATACACTACAGAGACACACTATATACACAGAGACAAAAGAGAAGAGTAGAGAGAAACTCTTCCTTCCTATTCCATATCTTCAGCAAGTCGAGTCATATTTGTTTTCTTCGCCAGGCTCAACCTACTGACTTTGTAGTGTTGAGATTAAAGTGTTGTTTTATCTTGGGAGACTATTGCCCGCTAACGTAAAAGCATATATACGGGGCAATCTTGTCTTAAGGATAGAGGGCTATCCTCGACTCAACACACAACGTTGTAACCATCCAGATTTAATTGTTTCTTGATTTCAGGATATCAACATTCAAGACACAACAAACTTGCGGCAGTTCTCAACATTGGCTTTGCAAGATGATCAAGATTCAAGACACAACACACATGCGGCAGTTTTGAAGATTGACCATTCATTTATCCTTTCGAACATTTGTAATAGTTGTTACTTCTCGTACTGCTCTATAAAGTACCATAGAATACCAACAATTTTTTTATAATAGCATTTTATAATAGAATATTTCCACAATAATTAATTATACATCTTCTATATTATGTAGAATTATATTTCTCTTGTAATTAGGATTGATTAGTTAACTAGTTTGGCAAAGTAAATATTTATGTAACACTATAAATATTGTAAATCATTAATGAATAAAATCAAGGAATAATATTTTCTACATAGTATCATATTCTAGGGAAAGATCCTAAACCCTAAACTTTTCTCTCAATATCGTCGCCCCCTCCCCCCCTCTCTCTTCCTTGCGCCGCCGGCCTCCCTTCTCCGTCCGACAATCATGTCTGACTCGAAATCCAATTTTCACCCAGCTCTTGATGTCTCCAACATCAAATCTCATATCTTCATCACTCTTGAGAAGGAAAACGCATATTATGCGACATGGGCGGAACTCTTTAAAATCTATTATCGCTCACACCGGGTTATCCAAGACAATAAGAATTTCAGGGCCGTCACACTTGAGCAGGAAATTTCCACCAATGATATGGCGGATATTCCCAATGCGCCCGCATACCGTCAATGACTCAAGGTTCTGTCAGACCAACTCAAGAACGTTGGGGTGCCGGTAACTAACAACCTGCTTGTGTTACAAATGGTTGTCAGCCTTACTGACGTATATAGTGGAGTAGGTACGCTCATCCGTCAAAGTAATCCTCTTTCTCCATTCTACCAAGCATGTTCTATGCTCATTCTCGAAGAAGCGGGTTTTGCCAATAAGACAGTCACCGTGTCAAATTTTGCATTGGTTGCCGCTCCATCCGATGAGAATTCATAATTTGAAAATTTGCCGCCAAATCGTTGCCAGAAGGGCCAAAACAATAGTAATGGGATCAAAAACTGCGACGGTGGCCATGATGGTGGAAAAGGCGGCGGCAACCGCAGCGGTAAAGGTGGCGGCAAGGGCGGTGGCCAGCAGCAACAACCAGCCCAGTGGTAGCCGCCAGCCCAATGGGGCAGTGGGCCGGTATTGTGGGCCTGGTAGTGGCCCTGGACCATGCCTCCCAGCCCATTCCCCGCGGGAAATTGAGTCAAGCCAGCAGCCCAGGCATAACGGACCAGCCAGTAGGCCCAGAAATCCAATGCGGGAATCCTTGGGCCACTACCGAGCCAGTGGCAACATGTCACTCAGTAGTGGCGACCCCGACAGATATTGAGGTCATGATGCACACTCTTGGGATTACTCCGCCTGTCCTAAATTGGTACATGAACACTAGTGCAATATATCATATGACGTCCTCATAAGGTAATCTCTCGTCCTATTTTAATTTGAGCAATAATCGTGGTATAATTATCGGAAATAATCATTCAATTGCAATTTGTGGTTATGGTACTACAGACTTGTCTCTCCCGAACCCGCCGTTAATTTTGAAAAATATCCTTCACGCACCTCAATTAATTAAAAAAATAATTTATGTTAGAAAATTTACCACTGATAATTGGGTTTCTGTTGAATTTGATCCTTTTGGGTTTTTCGTGAAGGATATTCAGATGGAGATGCGTCTAATGAGATGTGATAGTCGGGGTGAGCTTTATCCAATCACCACAACCACATATCAAGCCAAATTATCATCCACTTTTGAAGCTTTAGGTCCTTCTTTATGGAATGAACGTTTGGGTCATCCGGGAGCACCTGTTTTTGCTTCTCTTAAATAAAATAAATTTATTGAGTGTACTAGACCTCGTAGTTCTCATGTTTGTCACTCTTGTTCTCTTGGAAAATATGTTAAGTTGCCTTTTGTTGCTTCCAAGTCTCGTACTATTATGCCTTTTGATATAACTCATAGTGATATTTGGACATCTCCCTTTTTGAGCTCTTCGTGACATCGATATTATCTTTTGTTGTTGAATGATTACTCTAATATTTTGTTGATGTTTCCCTTGTCTAAAAAGTCACAAGTTTTTTCCACATTTCTATCCTTTAGAGCATACATCTGCACTTAATTTGAACGGGATATTAAAAATATTCAGTGTGACAATGGTAGAGAATTTGATAATGGGCCTTTTTGAGATTTTTGCAAAACTAATGGTTTGTCATTTCGTCTCTCGTGTCCACATACATCATCTCAAAATGGAAAAGTAGAAAGAAAAATTCGAACCATTAACAATATTGTTAGAACCTTACTTGCCCATGCATCTCTACCACCATCATTTTGGCATCATGCGTTACAAATGACAACTTATCTTTTGAACATACTTCCGAGCAAACAAATAGCGTACCAATCCCCACTCAAAATTTTATGCCTAAAGGACCCATCATATTCTCATTTACGGGTTTTTGGATGCTTATGATATTCTCTCTTTCCTTCTACTGCCATCAATAAACTTCAACCCTGGTCAACTCCGTGTTTTTTTAGATATTCATCAAATCATCGTGGTTACAAATGTTGACTTATCCTCTAATAAAATCATCGTAAGTTGTCATGTAATTTTTTATGAAAAAATTTCCCTTTTGCCAAATTACATTATTCTCAGGCCTTCTACCTATGAATTTCTTGACGATAACATACCCCTGTATTTGATCCATAAATTAGCCTCCCAAACATGCCCAACGTGTCCTAGTGTCTCGACCCAATTACTGAGCCCCGCGGCTGCTGGCCCAGCTGAGCCTCTCGCTGGCAGCTCATTTCTTGAGAGGCTCGATGGTAACGATCGTGGGTCTCGATCCACCATCCGCTCGGGCGACCCATCGTCCCTGGCCCATTACCGTGATCCGGTCTCTGCCCGGCGCCTTTGTCGGCGATCAGTCTTTCTCATCTGGCTCGACTCTAATTCCTGCCCAATGGCCTGTCACTCGTAGTCAACACGGGAGTTTTAAGCCAAATAAAAAATACGATCTTCACACCCATATTGCAAAGTCACCGTTGCCCCATAATCATGTGTCTGTCCTTAATGACCCGAATTAGAAAATGGCTATGGATGATGAATTTAATGCTCTTATTAATAATATGATGTGGGATTTGGTGCCCCATCCCCTTGATGTTAATGTGATTTGGTTTATGTAGATTTTTAGTCATAAAGAAAAATCTGATGGTACATTTGAGAGGCACAAAACCCGTCTTGTAAGTGATGAGAAAACTCAATAAGTTGGTGTGGATTGCGGTGAGACTTTCAGTCCGGTGGTCAAACCGGTAACTTTTAGGACGGTCCTCAGTCTGGCTCTTTCGAAGGCATGATCGCCTCATCTGCTGGATGTCAAAAATGATTTTCTACTTGGAGACCTTAATGAAACAATGTATATGTATCAGCCCATGTGGTACATAGAGCTTACTTATCCTAATCATGCGTGCCTGCTAAAGAAATTATTATATGGTCTTGTTCATGTGTGTCTGCTGAAGAAATCATTATATGGGCTCAAACAAGCTCCTAGGGCCTGGTACAAAAGGTTTACAGATTACATTTCATATATTGGGTTTTCTAACAGCAGGACTGATAATTCTTTATTCATCTACCGTTAGGGTAATGATATTGCTTACATTCTTTTGTATGTGGATGATATTATCTTAACTGCCTCATATGATGCCCTTCGCAAGTCTATTATGTCACTGCTTGGCTCTAAGTTTGTAATGAAAGATCTAGGGCCACTGAGTTACTTCTTGGGGATAGTTGTGACACGTCATACATGTGGTTTATTTTTATCCCAAAAGAAGTATGCAACATAAATTGTTGAACGGGCTGGCATGCCATCGTGTAGGTCGTCTGCCACTCCGGTTGACACTAAGTCGAAGTTGATTGCTTCTTCCAGCAAGCCATATGCTGATCCATCACATTACCGCAGTCTTGCAGGGCCCCCGCATTATCTCACATTCACGAGGCCCGACATCTCTTATGATGTACAACATGTTTGTCTATTCATGCATAACCCGATGGAGGATCACATGCATGTTCTCAAACACATTGTGTGTTATATTCAGGGTACTCTCGCTCATGGCTTGCATTTATATCCGTCTTCGACAACCACTCTTATTTCATACACAAATACTGATTGGGGTGGTTTTCCAGATAACAGACGCTCCATGTCCGATTATTGTGTATTTCTTAGTGATAATTTGGTCTCTTGGTCCTCAAAATGGCAAATAACCTTGTCCAGATCCAGTGCCGAAGCAGAATACCGAGGAGTTACCAATGTGGTGTCTGAATCTTGTTGGTTACGGAACATTCTTTTAGAGCTCCATTGTCCGGTTCCGAAGGCGACATTGGTTTATGCTGATAATGTTAGTGCAATTTATCTCTCAGGGAATTCGGTTCACCACCAACGCATTAAACATATTGAGCTAGATATTCACTTTGTTCGCGAAAAGATTGCTCGTGGACAAGTATGTGTCTTACATGTCCCGTCACGTTATCAGATTGCCGACATTTTTACAAAAGGTCTTCCACTGGTTTTATTTAAAGACTTTCTGGACAGTCTCAGCATACGTCGATCTCCCGCTTCGACTGCGAGGGTGTAATAGAATATTTCCACAATAATTAATTATAAATCTCCTATATTATGTAGAATTATATTTCTATTGTAATTAAGATTGATTAGTTACTTAATTTATAATAAAATAAATATTTTTATAACATTATATAAATATTATAAATTATTAATAAATAAAATAAAAAAAAAATTCCACATTTCGTTATAAAATCAAAAATATCTAAACGAACAACCTTATTACAGAGAAGTTTGGCTAGATTCTCATTTCCCTTGTCCCCAGCAACGTAATCATTATGGGGAATGGGGAGGAGGTTGTGAGAGTTTTGTATGTGTAATGGACCGGGTTAGACCCTACCCGTGAAAAGGCCAAAAAACAAGCCATTTAAGATGAAGTGTAGATCTACTGAAGTCTAGAACCACTACTTGGGAGAACTTTTCAGATTTCAACAAGTGTTGAATTGTGCATCATACATCTCATCTGAAAAAATAAATTGCTAAGAGAACACACTATTTCTTTTCAACATGTCTTTGCAGGTAAAGTCTAAATTTTTACCTGTCCATTCTGATAATTTATGAACATGTTGGAAGCTCAATCCATGGTGAAGATCTCGTAATAAACGAGTATAACAAGTTCTGGGTTAAGAGAGAAAGTAGAGAGAATTTTATTATATCTGAAAAGAGGAAAATGAATTCTTGTGTGTATAAAATATCTTGAGCCCTCTACACCGGATACCAATACAATCAAATATGTAGAAAATCAAAGATTAATTACAAGTGGACTGAGCTCAATACAAACAAATAAAATGAAAACAGTAGTAGCCCAAACTTAAGTAATACCACTATCATATATTTCAACAGAACACTGCATTTAAAAATTTAAAGTATTTTAATTATATTCTAGACCATGTATTGTTTATAATTTTTTTTTCTATTGAATGTCTAATTATATTCGTATTAAGGTCTTAATTAATTTAAATTTATGATGTGTAAGACTCATTTAAGGAGGAATTGCTTCCCGAAAAGATTTTTTTTTTCATATCGAGGATTTGAATACCACCTCTTATTAAGAGTGGATGATGTTTATAATTTTTTTTTTTGTTGACGAAGGAACCCGCAGCCGCTACTCTATCGAGTGTGCACAAGGTAAACCCCGGACTGACGCAATAGCCTGCAAACCACGTAAGCCAATTAACCACACTTGGCAAGCCATGTGTGACAGACTCAACCAAGAAGATTTATGCAGGGGATCAAACTCGTGACCTTGCGGTCTCGCGCTCTACTGTTATACCAACTTAGCCATCCTTGCGGGTATGATGTTTATAATTTGAGATTGTAAGCATGTGCTGCAATCATGGTTAGAAATAAACATTTGATATCTTTTGACCGAGACACCAACCTATACCTAGGGAGCTAGCTAGTTCGTGAAGGACGAACTCGTATGCCACATAGGGCACACAAGCTTAACGCCTTAACCCCAATTCCCACCTTTCAAGTACTACTACATAACAAGCCTATGCATTACAATTTACAGTAATTTACCACCTCATCGGCTTGCTCAAAATTGATAAACGTGAAAATTGTTTATAACATTAAAAGATTGATTGATTGATTGATTGTCATATTAAAATATAATAATACTCTTTCCGTATCAAAAAGAGTGTTTATTTAATTACTTGCACACCTCTTAATTTGATTCAAATATCTCTAATTAAATATGTATTAGAATTTGATCACCTAACACTTAATAAGGGTAAATTTGGAAACGTAAAGTTAATTTTTTCTTGATTTGATAAGTAGACACTATTTTTTAATCAAAAAATAAATGTTAAATGGACACTTTTTTTATCCGGAGGGAGTACTATTGAAACGGGTGGTTATTATAGAGAAGTATTACTCTCTATGTCTCAATTTATATGACACAGTTTTCTTTTTAGTCAGTCCAAAAAAAACTGACACATTTCCTTATTTGGCAACAACTTAACTTTAAATTTTACTTTTTATGTTTAACGAGATGATCTATAACCACATAATATTTTAACTTATTTTAGACCACAAGATTCAAAAGTTTTCCTTTATTTCTTAAATTCCGTGATCAGTTAAACTATATTATATAAATTGATACGGATGGAGTACTATATTACCAATGAATTCTTCCGGGTTCATTCTCAAAAGGATGATTAATAATTAAAACACAAGAGACATCCATTCTGTCAACAGAGAAAAAAATCCCACAATATAGTTCTTTGGACAATGGCCATATGAATAAGACTTTTTGCTGAAACTGCCGACTCATTTGGTTTTTATCATTAAAAAACAGAAGATTTATTTACTATACATGCAATGGGAAAGTCCTTAACAAAGGTCAAACTGTACGATATATAATCACATGAGAAAGAGAAAAAAAATGTAATGAGAGTACATCTGTCAGAGAAGAGATGGAAAAGAGGTTTTACATATTATAAAATAACTTTTCGGGAAAGTCACATGATAGTAAATTCAATAAAAAGGACGCTACCCGCAAGGGTAGCCAAGTTGGTGTAGCAGTAGAGCGCGGGACCGCAAGGTCACGAGTTCGATCCCCTGCATAAACTTTTTTGGTTGAGCCTGTCACACATGGCTTGCCAAGTGTGGTTAATCGGCTGACGTGGTTTGCAGGCTATTGCGTTAGTCCGGGGTTTACCCCTCGAGAGAGTAGCGGCTGCGGGTTCCTTCGTCAAAAAAAAAAAAAAAAAAGGACGCTACCAGTCCTACCTGTATCCATAATGCCAGAATTATTGCATTATAACGAGCACCAAGTGGACTGTCTGACCAAGTTTGTAATTTTCTTGTTAAATTAAATGTATTCATTAGTCATTTAATCGAAGTGAAAGAAAAAAACTCCATAGAAAAGTCATATCAACATACATTGGCATTGAAAATTAATTCCATTGTTGAATAAAAAAAAACCTCCAAACACCCCAAAAGAAAAAATAGCACCACCTTCTCCTTTAGGCTTCTCCTCACTCATCCCCTAATTTCTTTTCTTCTCATATATTTCAAGCGAAAATGGTGCGGCATAGATAGTGATGATTTATAGAGTTGATTCGATTGACTTGTTTGTAAGCTATTATTTTTGTTGTAAATTCCAAGCCAAATTAGGATATATTTGACTTCATGATCTGCATCAAGTGATCATCTATAGAAGCTTTTTGGAGACTAGCTAAGCACAGCAGCTGATGGTTTGTATTTACAAAACTTCCTTTTTTAACTCTATGAAGTATGGAAAAAATAGGAATGGTTTATCATTATATGATGTTTGCTATTCCTTTTAGCTTCTTTATATTTCTTCTCTAGTTTCTAAAACTTATGTTTAGTTTTACATGAATATTGATGATCCAATAATCAGGTGTTTGTACTCTAAACAACCACTAGATTAGGGAAAAAGAAACTAGTTAATTACCCCAGTTTATAATCATTTTAGAGAGAAAATCCAGAACAAAAGAGACGGATTTGGAAATTATTTCTTCTCCTTCCTGTTCTTTAATTCTTTTTCGGTGTATGATGATAAGGTCTATTGTCTGCTATCTTGAATCCTTTATTATTATTATTATTAGTATTATGATTATCATATGTTCCAGGAACAATGAATTTTGTTTCTTCCTTTCCCTTCTCATTAATTTCTATTGAAGATCAAATTTTCTCTAATTTGTTATCTTGCAACTGAATATCATTTTCCATGAAGAATATATCCCTTAACTATTATTTGACTACTTGATGCATAGATATAATATGGTTTCAGCACAACCATTTGAATGTTATGGAAATTGGGAAATATTTCCATGTGAAACAACCTAGGGCTAATCAATGACCAGTAATTCCTCCGTACCAATTTATATGATGTAGTTTGATTGGGTACGGAGTTTAAGTTATAAAAGAAGACTTGAATCTTGTGGTCTAAACAAGTCAAAAGATATTTGTGTGGTTATAGATCATCTCGTTAAAGGTAAATAGTAAGGTTTAAAGTTAAATTGTTGTCAAATAAGAAAACATGTCATTCTTTTTTAGACTAACTAAAAAGGAAAGCGTGTCATATAAATTGAGACAGATGGAGTATTCTTTTTCTTATACATATGTTGTTAGAGTATCTTTTGTCATCTATCAGTTCTAGAGATTTTCAGGAACGAGATTTTATTTATTTTACGGCGGCTTTTGAACGCATGTATGTGGAATTAGAGGAGAACGGCGAGGATAAGAAGTTGTACAGACTAGTCAAGGAAAGGAAGAGGAGGGCCCGTGACTTGGATCACGTGAGGTGCATCAAGGACGAGGACGACAAAGTACTGATAGAGGAAGCACATATTAGGCGGAGGTGGCAGTCCTACTTCCATAAACTCTTGAACGAAAAAAGAGATGGAGACATTGTGCTGGGAGATCTGGAGCATTCTGGTAAGTACCGGGATTTTGGGTATTGTAGAAGCATTAAGGGTGTTGTTCGCAGGATGCACAGGGGACGAGCGACCGGGCCCAATGAGATGAGGATGTTGAGATGGATGTGTGGGCATACAAGGAGAGATATGATTAGAAATGATGATATCCGAGACAAAGTGGGGGTGGTCTCGGTGGAGGATAAGATACGGAAAGCGAGGTTGATATGGTTCGGACATGTGCAGAGAAGAGACACAGATGCCCCAGAGCAAAGGTGTGAGAGGTTGGCTATGGACGGGTTCAGGAGGGGTAGAGGTAGGCCGAAGAAGTATTGGGGAGAGGTGATTAGACGGGATATGGCGCAGGTGCAACTTACTGAGGACATGACCTTAGATAGGGGGTTGTGGAGGACACAGATTAGGGTAGAAAGGTAGTAGGTAGTCGAGCGTAGTCCTACTTACGCTTACAAAATTATAGTTGTAGTGTTATTATTGTAGGCCCGATTAACCTATCACACTTATAGACGCAATATTACTTTATAATCCCATGTAGTTTGATTTCTGATGCTATGTGTTTTTTAGTGTACTTTGTTTATCTTATTTAGTTGTGTTAGCTAATGCTTCCTTTTGTTAGAATGCGCTGACATGGCGTATTCGATTTTGTTATTGGCATGTTTATACTGCTTTAATTTCTTGTCTGAGTCTGACCGTTTCTCTTGCAATACTTTACTTTCTTTGCTTGTGATTATGCTTTGTCTTGAGCCAAGGATCTCCCAAAAACACCCGCTCTACCTACTAAGGTAGAGATAAGGTCTGTATACACTCTATCCTTTTCAGGCTCATGTTATGAGATTTCACTAGGTATGTTGTTGTTGTTGGTCATATTTCTCTCTGTACCTAATCAAGCTTCTTCTTTTTCTGGCGTTTTTGAAGAAGAATAAATAAGTACACACTACACAGTAAAGTTTCCTAGTATTGAGGATATCAAACAAGAATAAATGTTGCTGGATTTTTAAATCATCATGAAAAACTCTGCACTTTAACACACACACACCCCCAGGCCCCATATTTACTAGAAAGAACATGCCAGCTTCAACAGTCTTTATTTGACTTAACAAACATTTCTTTATGTCATATATATCTACTTCCATTTGTATGGGAGTAGGAAAATAATAAAGCACTAGGAATTACCATTAAATTCTAGCAGATTTCTGCCGTTTATAATTTAGTTTCTTCCATCTGCAAATTTTCCAACTAGCAGTTGATACTGTCAGAAATTTTTTGTACCACTGGCAAGAAAGTACAATATTATTATTTGCACGCAAAACAACAGACTGTAAGCAAGTACAGAACATGCTAAAATTAAGTACGTTGATTCCATAGTTGTTATACATAGAGCTACTGTGGCATATTATAAATCAGTTACCACTAGAGGGTTAGGAAAAGATCAAGAAAAGCATCTATACCCCCCCCCCCCCCTCTTTTTTCAAGGAAAAGAAAAACAACAATACAAAATATATACACACACGCATATACCTAGAAAGAAAATTGCATGCACCAAGCTTTACATTTATTTTACACGATGCGTGACGCGTCCTGATGAAAGACGTGCTTGCCAAAACGTTTTAATCCGCAACTTCTGTCCAAAGACTCGATGGTTCACGAAATACTGCATGGTAGCTAGTTCAATTATCTATTTTATTACATTGAATGTTCTCCTTATAAATTAATGCTATTTTCTTCAAGTCTAATTCTTATTAACTGATTAATTCATACACAATCCAGGCTTGTTTGTTGCACTGAAGACCTCTTTGCATTACTAATTGAGTAAGACAATTAGTTAGAGGTATCCATGGCCGATAATTCAGTGAAACAATCCAATGAAGATATGATGACAAGCACTACGGAATACATTATGGAAAAAGCATCGTCAGATTCTTCCTCCCAAAGGGTGTCATCTATCGATTTGAACGAAGACAACAAAGGGGAAAGTGAAGAAGAAGAAGAAGGCATTGAGTTGGAAGATAGTAGTGAGAAAACAACAGAAAGAAACTCTGCCAGTGATGGACATGATGTTGAAAAGAAAAAAGTAAGGCAATATGTTCGATCTAAATTGCCAAGGCTCCGTTGGACTCCGGAACTCCATCGCTCTTTTGTTCATGCCATTGAAAGCCTAGGTGGTCAAGAAAGTAAGTCTTTATATCTAATATGCTTGAAGATCATGTAGCTCTATTTCACAATGATTCAACATGTATTTTATGAGTTTAACTTCTATAAGTTGGAAAAGAAACTACGCTATCAACATATCAATTAAAAGATAACTATATATAACCATTTATAAATATGGAATTCGTAACTTGAAAAAGAAGGCAGTTTACCTACTTCAGCTAGTTAAAAATATAACACCAATAATATATGGTGTAAAATTAATTAATATCAACGTGTTGTTGTTAGTGTATAAAAGTAAATCTATGTTTCATTGAAGGGTTTTTCAAAGTCATGAATCAAGACATTACTGAATTAGATGTTCTCCCTTCATTAACTTAGCTATAAAATAATGCTAGATATTGTTGCAAGTATTCCTTTTTTAGTGGTAAATGTGTGTCTTGTCAAATAAAAGGTCGATATCACCCTATAGATGTCAAACTTTGTTATAAATTTGTAAAAGAAAAAGGGAAAAATACGTAATATTACCTGCTTGTTTGTTTATTACTCTATTATTAAAAATATTGTTGCCACATTTGTTGTTGTTGATGATAAGGTACGTAAAACAAGATTCTCCGTATTTTCCAGAAATATTTATTTAATGTTTAAGGTCAACTTGGTTTTTGCAGGAGCCACACCCAAGTTGGTTCTCCAGATGATGAATGTGAGAGGTCTAAGTATCGCCCATGTAAAAAGTCATCTGCAGGTAGTGATGAGTTGAAATACTTCTATTCTCAAGTATGCTTTATTTGGTTTTTTGTTCTTAATGTAATAATTAGTTAGTCATAACTTATTTGATCCAGATGTGTCGAAGCAAGAAACTTGATGAATCTGGACAAGGTACATTTATCTTCAAATTAGAAAATTAATGTCATCCTTCAACCAATTAGTAACATGTTTTCCTGGTTAAAATCATTTTGCCTCCTTAAATCACCCGTTAATTGTCCATTATTTGTCTTTCATTTTGATAGTGTTAGGCCGAGGTTATAGGGCACTGCATGGAAGAAGCTATTTCTATGGTAACCACCTAGGTGGTCAAAGGTATAATCCTATACAAGATTTTAAGATGAAGAATGGTGCCATTGTGTTAGCAAGGAATTTTAATCATGATGACCATGCACTTAGAGGACATTTTCGAAATTCCTTTTCGAGACCTCCATATCAGGCCAAAGGCATCTTTTCCAGGTATAATTTGCCTATATATAAATTGATAATTTAGGATTTAACTTATATACCTGACATTTTAGATTATTTTTTACATTATTTTCTATAACCACTAATCCCACTTTTTTTTTAATGTATAGTTAGTTATTTTTTAAGAACTTGCACTACAAGAAGAAAGACATTTGCCAACAACATTTTTTGTTGCCATATGTTGGATGTTGTTGCCAAAAGTATTTTTGACAACAACAAAAATTGTTGTATGTTATTCAATAATCTCCGACGTGAAAAGTTTTCGCAACAATAAGTTCAACAAGTTGTTGTCATTTAGGTTTTTTAGCAACCAAAGATTAAAGTTTTGTTGCCATTTATGTTTTTTAGCAACAATATATTTAGTGTTGTTAAAATTTTGTTGTCAATTCTATAATTTCTTGTAGTGTTGATAGAGTCAAAAAAATTACACTCTTGTGCATAGAAATTAAACTTAATACTAATTTAATGTATAGGTACTGGCAGTGGTCTTTCGATAATCAAGGAAGCTTACTTGACACCAAGACTCGAAACAAACTATCTACACCAAGACAAGTACTTCAAGAAAATGGAAGAGATGAAAATGGCCCAATTAGGTCAAGTCAATTTCTTGAAGAGAAAAGGTGGCCCGCGCATGATCAATTATTAACCAAACAGTGGGAAGAGAAAAGGGCTGATTTTTCCAACACTTATTCAGCTATGCTTCAACAAAATTTGGCACAACCATATTCCAAGTGGAATTGCAGATACAATACCCTTGGGAAAAATCTTGTGACACCTTTCAGGATTGAGGTATCTTTTACAAAGGTGGCAAAATCACCACGTAAAAACATCACCCGTCTATTTATTACTGCCAATCTTTAAGTAAATATCACTGATCATTACTGCTAATGTAACCTTCACTTTGACTAATATAGGCTACTTAATCAAAATGGAGTCATTGTTGTGAGTTAATTAGGTCATTGATTAGCACTGCTTAATGGTAATTTTGACTTTGCAGATGAAAGAATACAAGAGCTTGGAGGAAAAAGAATGGTTACCTGATTTGCAACTAAGATTAAGCAGAAGCACAGAGGACAAGAAAGAGAAGAGGAGGGATCAGTCAGATATTAATACAATGCTTTCTCTTTCACTTCCTACTTATTCTGCAACTTAAGAGAAATTAGGGTTCTAAACCATACAAAAGTTTTATATTACTAGTAGCTTGTTATTTTGTTCAGATATAGAAGAGCAGCCTAGATAGGAGGGTGAGTACTTGAGATCTGACCATGCAATTAGCATATATCAGGAAACTAATGCATTGGAGTCAGATCTCCTAAGTACTTGCCTTATAATAGGCCTTAATTAAAGATACAGTTTGACTTGCCACTTATAATCCCTCTAATGATTGTTATTTTCTTTGATTTATAAAAAACAACTTTTTAGGTTTGTTTGTCGCCTGGAACTACATATTTAGCTAGGATAGATTGTTACAAGTACTTAAAGATTGGCTTGTTATTTGTATTTAATCTTAGTGGGATATTATATTCTCTTTTCGTCAGAAATAGGACTAAATTTTTTGCTTTTTGTTTTGGAAAACAAACCATGTCAATTTCTATACCAGTACGTCATTAAGACAAAATGAGAATATAAAGATTAAAAGCTTTCAAGTATAGAAAGTTGTACTCTTTTGACGTACAAAAAATAAGAGAAAATGTCAAACAAATTAGGACACAAGAAGTATTTTCTACTTTCTAGTACTAATAATTTTTAGTTTCTAGAATTGATATTCAAAATTGAGGTAATACGCCATTCTGCAGCAGACTGACAAGCAGGTAACAGTGTTATTGGGCTGGACATAATACAAGAGAAACAACATGTGTGGATCATAATAAAGCACATGAAAAGTTTGTGTAGATCTCAGCTGAGGAAGTTCTCACTCAGCCAACTAAGATGATGTTGACTATTAAAGGAAGTGAAGGGTGAGTAGGTTGAATTAGATAAATTTGAAGGATAAAGTTATGAACAAAATTAATCTTGATAAAGTCATGAACAAAATATTAATAAAGTCGGGAACAGAATGTTTTAAGTTTCTTGTCTTCCTAAAGTAGTGGAAATGAAGAAGAGTTACCCTTTTAATGGAACTAGTCTTCTTTCTCTTCCCTTTCTTTCTTTTAATCTAATGTATTGCTAAATAGTGAAGTTGGGCATGTGATTTATAAGTAGTAATAATTTCTGTTCAAAATCTTGACAATAGTTGAGTTTCTTGAAATCCAAGGAATATCTGACAATAAGTGCCCAATAAGTTGGGCTTGAATAAAATCCAATCCCTACCTTGGCTGGCATAAGTTGAGGAATGGGCCTAACCTCACTTCCCCCTTTCCTTTGTGAAGCCACACACATAGCTCATAGGGTTCAACTCTAGACCATGGTGTTCTCTGAGTTGAAATGAGTTGGGCTTGAATAGCTGACAATAATGAGTTGGGCTTGAATAACTTAAGGTTGTATTTCAAATTTGGAAAATAGCTTATAGTAACTTGTTTTTCAACTCACTTTTCACCTTTGAAGTTGTATTTAAGTATATTCTGAACATTATTCCAAATATTTTTTACAAAATGTATAACCAAACACAACTCAATCTTCAACTCCAACTCCATAAGTTCCAAATAAGGTGAAAAATACTCTAAATCTATGGCCAAACGCCTACATAATGTGGTAGGCTGTGAGCCTTTGCTTAACTCCAGGAAATGGAGGGAGATTTAGGCTATTGACTGCAGGCTCAAACTCAATTGCACTCGTCACTTTCAACATGGATCAAATAGATAGATGAAATTTGTTAAGAAAAATGTATGCATATTCAAATTCACTGACTCTGACTCTAAATCATGAATTTGTGTTTAGACCTTGACTGTGAATAAAGATAAAGGTATTCTTCCACCATGTATGGTATAACCTTGTAACTCCATTACTCGAGCCTGTTTTGGATAAATGACCGGACTACTGCTGAGCTTTTTCTTGTCCAAAAACAGATGTAAATCTGATAATCATCCATGCTAATTATTGGTAAGCAAGCTTATTCAATGGACCAGAAGATGAAGCGAGAAAGATGTAGGGATCTAGTAGCTCAGTTTGTTGGCTACCTGAATTTTCACCTTGTTGGTGAGGGTTCGAATCCTCACATTGTAATCCCCTCCCCATTTCCCCTTCCCTACCCCTTACGTAATAAAACAATTTTTTTTAAAAAAGCAAGAAAGATGAATTACAGAATCAAATATTACCAGAAAAGCTAAAGATTTTTACTTCAAGGCCACATTATAAAAAGCAATACTATGCCAGAGCATCTAGTATAGAATCAAATGTCATTCACACAAATCTCAAGGCAAGGGCTGGTTTTCAGGAATACAAAAAAACTCAGCAATTCTCAAGCCCACAACTATGTCAATTGAAAATTACAACAATCACCACTACCAAAACCAAGTAATCTTTTGAAGGGGAATAGGAAAAATAATTCCTCGTATACCTAGACTAAAATGGTGACAAGGAAACTCCAGAAGGAATGAAATAAAGCTTCAAGATAGCATTGAAGCTATACCAATAGAAACAAGATGTTTCATGATCCATCTTCAAGCTTTGCTCTGCTGACAAGAACCAAGAGTATACAGTTCCTGTTCAAACAAAATGGAGAAGTAAATAATTTCACTTTCACAAACGTCAAAATTTGCTACAAAAAAACTCAAAAGATAAAAAAGGAGGTTACCTCGGAGTAACGGACATGATCCTTATGCAAATTAGAAGTTTTCACAATAGTCTCCCACTTGGTACCATCAGTGCTGGACTTCTGATTCTGCTTCTTAGAGTTAAAACTTAAGAATGGGGTTCTCAAAGGAATGGAAGGCAGGGTGCGCCAAAGCCAAGACTCAGAGGGAGATTTAGGTAATGGTGGTGGTAAAGTAGATTCCAAGGAGGTAAGATTAGAATCTTTTGGGTCATTTGCATTTTGGTTATCTTCATTTTCTGTACCTAAATTACCACAAGGATGTACTTTTGAAGACTCTAGGGCTCCAGCTACTGTGTCAAGATTTTGCTTTAGTTTCAACGACTCCTGATCAGCAGGACCTTTGTGTGTTGATATCAACATGGAAGAAGCTTCCACCAAATCAAGGGACTCCTTTTCAGCAATCTGTTTGCTATCTTTCTCTGAAACATTCGAGTATCTGGCAGCAATTTTTTCAAGAACTTTACTGCTTTCAACCAGAGTTTTCATATTCTTATCGGAGGAGTTCACTAATCCCTTGGGTTTTGAGGAAGTAGCATTATGGGCTGAAATTTTCACATTATTTAAAGAATCTATGTACAATGTTTTTTCAACTACTTCACTTGGTGAATCAGAAAAATTTCCTGTGACCATCCGCTGTGGTGCTTTGTCCTTGACAGTGTAGCAACCTTTGCGGAATGAATCAAAGCGAGTAGCCCAAAGATTCTCCATTTCCTTTGGCACACCGAGAAACCTTGTACCCTCATTGAATGGAGATGGGGGTGCTACATTTCGATAGGGAGATATAGCCCCACTTCTTGAACGCCTGCCAGGAGAGATTCCAACTAGCTTACATGAATCGTTAGGGTTAGACAGCTGCCCGGACAAACTTCTATTATCAGCTTTGAACAGTTCACGAGACAGAACTCCAGAATGAAATCGTTGCTCATTTATTGTATCACAAGCATTCTGCAAAGAACCTGATTGTAAGAAAACAAACATAAATCTTATTAATCTTAGGACAGAAAAAGAAACGCGACTATGATTATTACCTTCTCAAGAGGTCCACTATAAGCTTTTCTAGTTAATTTCTTTACTTCATGAGCATAAGATGTGGGACTCTGGGCCATCTTTGGTTTCATTCCTGAAACTCTCTTTACTGCTTGAGCCGAGGGTGTGGGAGCATGTGTCTTCACTTTCAGTCCTGGCAGTGGATTTAATAGGCACAAAGAATTCTTCACACAAATCCGAGGGAAAAATTTCCACCCTTTACTTGGCTTTTTGTGATGATTCTCAGACACATCATCTTCAGTTTCACTTCCTACATGCGCTGGATAGCTGTTATAATATGAGACAGGGTTAGACTCCAATGTCTTAGCCGAAGGCTTTCGTTCCACAGGGACTGGCCTTTTGACTGGCATCGGTTGTTCACTAGAGACTGGCTTTTTATGAACATACTGAGGCGTCTCCAACACAACAGCTTTTGCTGCAGGCAAGAATCGATTCATCATAAAGTCTCGAGTTTGGGAGTCAATGGAAAAGGTTCCGGATGGTTGCAAATCTGAACTTTGATGTCCGCTCAGACCACTGACACTGCAGTCCAAGGATAAGGATTCGGTAGGTGACATTGTTTCAGGAGCATCAGAATAGGCATCATTCTCGCTTTCTTTATCTCCTCTTTGATATATACTTTCCGCCAGGCTATCCAGTAAAGCTGCATGATCCATCCAAGGAAGTCCTTCAGCTGGAGACCTGTAAATGTTATGAGTACGAGGCCTTTCACCCGAATAGAATCGAATAGTCTCTGGCAATCTTCCTGGGGGTAGCCTAGGACTACTTGAACGCTCCACACGAAGGTTAGTTCGGACTTCATTGTCATCTTTTGGTCTTCCAGGGATCTGCTCCCACATAAATGGAACAGCTACTGGTTTAGTCACCCCACTCAATTCCCAATCTGATTTTTTGACAGGAAGTGATTGTTGTCGATTTGGTGGTGCCTTATCTACCATCTTTTTATTTGCTCTCTCATTGGGAGCTAAAGATGATGATATTTTCCTCACTGATAGAAGTGGTGCATTGAAATCCAGCTGCTTTTTCGCCATTTGCCTGTGCTTCTAACAAATTTTCTATTCCCTTCCCTCCAAAACAAAATTAGCAGTCAACAATGGCGTTTATGCCTTCCAAATCTTCAAGCAATCACTACAAAAAAGACATCAAGAAATCAAAATACAGTTTCAAGAAAGAAAACTGATGAACAACCTATCTCCATACAGAACTAAGTATAAATGAGGAAGGGAAGTACTCCCTCCGTGTGGGATTACACTGTGTATGTTGTTGTTGTCGTCGTCTTGACAATAATCAATATTGATTAGAGTGCATTTATTGGAGAGAGACAAGGATAAGATAGTAAAAATACACTCTTTATTTATGATTTTTTAAGGGGCATGTTAAGAGGAGAGTGGACTAAGTAATATGAGAGGAGGGAGTACATTGAACGCCTCAGGTACAGAATTGCATTAATCACAATTAAGTTAAACTACAAAACAGATATTGATTGAGGGAATCAAAGCATATGGGGAATGAAAATACTGGTGTAAGGATATGTACCATTGGAGTCCGTGAGAAAGAGAGCTTCTGTCTTTAACAAAGATAAAAGACAAGAATAATTCTTTATTGCCACCCAACACACAAAAAATAAAAAGGAAAAAAGAACTCGGAAATAATGGAATAACATGCTACTCCATTTTCTTGAGAATCCAAGGATAATTATGCAAGAAAATTACGAAGATGGGCTACTAATTAACAGTTAAATCAAATGAAGTGAGAGAAATAGAGAAATCATACACTAAGAACACTTCTAGCTTTTATTTCCTGCTTATTCCTAACTAAACTAATAGCAATCAGGTAAGCAAAAATAAGATCTTGTAACTTACTAAGTAGCCACAACAGAAAAATAACCAATGTCCATCTCAACTACAGGATAAAACCTAGCATTAATTGTCCATTCCAGATATGAGCAACAAGAAATTTTATATCTTCTTTAACCACTATGGACAACAAAAAACAAACAAAGGGAAGAATTTACAAGTACCCATTATCCATTTTCCAATAACTGAGAGGACAAACAAGTGGAAATCTTCACACAAATGCATCAAATAGAAAAGATAATAATCAAGAATATGAGTTCATACCTATACAGACTGGGAAAAATATGAAAACTTTACCAAAATTTGTAAAGAAAAAGAGGAGCCAAGAAGACAATGTTGATGGTTCATACCTTGAACTTTTAAGGAGTGAAGAGTTGAGTGAAATGTGTCCTTGAATGATGGCGCGAGTTGTGGAGTAAACAAGTAGAAAAAGGGGCACAAATTGGAGAGAGAAAACTGCAACAATGGTCAGCCTTACTGTAGTAGAGTGGTGGAGGACCAGGGCGGGGGGGGATAGGTGCGGTGGAAAGTGATATTTGCTCTTATTTTATTTTATTTAATGTGTTATTGCTCAATGGTTCACATAAAACGTGGGAAGGGGGATCAAATTGACAGTTAATAGCCTAACTGCCTTAAATTCTTCGGCTGCTCTATTTATCACTTCGTCAGATCAATTAACTAGTAACTTAATAAATTTGTCTTTTACCCCTTCATAGTTTGATCGATTAATTATTAAGTACTGTAGTACAGTACCTACATTCTATCCAATTAACTACATTTCAAAAAACATATGTACTCCCTATGTTATTTTAACTTTATACAGAGTTTAAAAAGGGGTAAGTCATCGAAAAAACCTTCCAAACTTATTTGTGTATTCCACTTAGATCATCTAACTGAGATTTCTATCACCTGAACCCAACAAAATCACTTTTACTATACCACTTGAACACAGTTAATATGCAATCAAATAACACAGATGCATGTAATTCACAAGCCAAAATGACAAATAAGGAGGTTGTATTCAATTAGGATTCTAAAAAACTATTTTGGGATAAATAAGTCTTGTGGTATTCAATTAAGATTTTTAAATAATTTAAACAAGTCTTGTGATATTTAATCAAGACTATCAGTATTTTTTAAATAGTGTGTCAAAAATCTAGTTGTATTCAATCATGATTTTAAATAAGTAACAAAAAGTCTTTTGGTATTCAAAAACTTGCTAATTTCGAAAGATTTTTTTTAATTAGAATTTTGTGTGACTTTTTAGTGGGAGGTATAAATATCAAACCGTATAAACAATCTCACCCTAACCCATCAGACTTTTCACATTTTTTTTTGTCTGCTAGAAAAGATGAACAACTCTTTGTGAAGATAAACAACTCTTTTTCTTGAACAAGGTATTGCTGCTACCTTTTCCATGCTTTGTGGGTTCGTGAACAAAAATAGTTTCACTGCCTAGTTGTTCGAGTATACTGTTTGTATCTTTGACTGTCCTTTTTTTATTGCAAAGCAACGTGATTACTTTAGGAATCTGATGATAAATCCTTTTACTACTGAATTGTGGAGTCTCTTGATATTGTGTAATTCATTTGGGTTTGATCTGTTGATATAGACACAATAACAATGCATACTTCGAAACCATTATTACATGAAACTCAATTATAATGAACTCGTAAATAATCTGAAATTTATTTTAGCAAAAATCACAGAGAATAACAAATAGTTTTTGCACCTTTCCTTAATCATTGAAAAAACGATTAGGGTTTCTAGCAAAAGAGAAAATATAATGATACAAGAAAAAAGGCACATAAAGAGATAATAAGAAAACAAAGCTATTCTTTTAGCAAAAATCACAGAGAATAACAAATAGTTTTTGCACCATTCCTTAATCATTGAAAAAACGATTAGGGTTTCTAGCAAAAGAGAAAATATAATGATACAAGCAAAGAGGCACAAAAAGAGATAATAAGAAAACAAAGTTATTCTTTTAGGTTTGATCGAAATTATCAACAGTAGCCAAAGTCTCAAAATTTATAGACACAATCTGTTGATAAATTCTTTGGCTACTGAATTGTGAAGTCTATTGTTATTGTTCCATTAAATTTATATGTGTTATTGTTTTGCTACTGATTACTATATGTGTTATTGTTCCATTAAATTTACATGTGTTATTGCTTCAATATTTCTATTAAATTATAAGTGTTATTGTTCAAATTGTTTAAATAGTCAATATTTTATATTATGTTTGGAGCATGTTTAGAATATCAGAAATTCCTTATAACTTATAAATTTCTTACATATATTGTAGTAGTAATTTAATGGGGGATTCACAACAAGAAAATGACAAAGGAAAGGGCAAAGAGAAAGAGAACTATGAATCTTGGATCATAGATGATACCAATGAGTTGGTGTACCTCTTGGTCGATGCTATCAATAGTGGATTGCGTGATGCTAATGGGTCACTTAGCAAGCAAAATGTAGAAAGACTGATACTTCCTCGTATTAATGCAAAAATTAGGTTCCCAAAAACCTATAATCATTACTTGAGCCGAATGAAGTGGCTTAAGACGCAATATAACAAGATGTTTACGCTTATGCGTAATAACTCTAGCTTTGGGTGGGACCCAATTGCAAAGACGTTCACTGCTAGTAATGAAGTATGGAAAGATTACTTGAAGGTGAGCTTAGTTCATAATTTGTTAAATATATTAATAGTTTACTAGTTTAGTACAGTATATTATTTGCAATGTATTAACAATGAATAATTTGTTCTTTGCTAGTCCCACCCAAGTCACAAAAAACTTTGAGAAAAGAGTGTTGTTGATTATGAGGATTTGAATAATGTTTTTGGGGGTGTAACTGCTAATGGGAGCGGCTCCATTGCATTGGGCGCTAATGATGCCGATGCAACAACTTATGGGGAAGAAAATAGAGCTTTCGGGATGAAAGACTTTTCATATGATCCTAACAATGATGCATTCATAGCACCAAATCACTATGAACCATCATACCAGCCTCCATCACCCCACCAATGTAGTCCACCATCTCATTCTCCTTTAGATTTGGAGGTTCCCACCGAAAAACCAAGCCGCAATAAGCGAAGTAGATCCGAGTATGAGGGGAGTTCTAGCTCAGTTGGGACCAACAATCAAGCCAAAGTTCTAGAAAATCTTTCTATTGGCATTGAGACTATTTCTGCCAATTTTGAAAAAATATCTAACCTAATGGAGAAAAGAGAAAGAGACAGAGAGAGGAATATTTGGGATGCTATAAAAGAGATACCAAAATTGAATGACAATACTCGTTACATGGCGGGTGAATTGCTTAGTAATAAAGCAAAGAAGGACTTGTTCTTGAAGATGTCATTGGACGAGCACTCATCTTGGAAAAAATTCAAGTTAGGATAATTTTATTATTTTGATCATATTGGGTTTTGTTGAACTATATTTTTGTTTGTGCTATTTTTATTCTACTTTGGTTGAACTATTTTCTACTTTGCTTAAACTATTTGGTACTTTTGTTGAACTATTTGGGTTATAATTTGGTTGAACTATTGTTATTGTAATTTGGTATTTTGACAGCTTTTAGTTAAAACACGAACTATCATATGTTGTGCCATCTTATAATTTGTGTTCCAATAGCTCTAGTTGATTACTAACATGATGGATACTAACTATCATATGTTGTGCCATATGTTGTGCCATCTTATTTAAAACACGAACTAATGTTATTGTAATTTTCTACTTTAGCTGATTACTAACTTGCTGGAACTGTCATATGTTGTGCCATCTTGTTTGTGTTCCAATAGCTCTTTATATGCTATAGCCTTTTGGTATTTTGACAGCTTTTAGTTTTTTATTTAGTTAAACTATTTTTACTGTTTGGCAGTCTCGTATATTTTTTTATATATGTATAATGTCACAACCGAACATGTATCAAGGTAATAACATAGAGGAAGAAGAAATTGATGAAGAAGATATGGATGATGAAGAAATAGATGAAGAATTTTATGAAGCCATTTACAGTTCAATGATGACAATTTATGCAATAATGCATGTGCTAAATCAGTTTCTGAATATGATGTGTGGTGAATATATTGAACGCCCATTAACTCGACGGCGAATGACTAGCATTGGATATGACTATATACATCAAGCATTAAACGATGATCCTACAATCTTTCGACAAGTATTCAGAATGTATTCCGGAAGTTATGCACAATTATTAGAGAAAAAACACTTTTGGAGGATACAAGATTTATTTGTATCGAAGAAATGCTTGCAGCTTTCCTACAAATAGTTGGCCAAAATACTCGATATTGTGTAATTCGTAATACATTTGGCCGATCACAATTTGCTGCTAGTGAAAATTTCCACAAGATTTTGAAAGCCTTGAATTCAATAGCATATGATTTGATGGTTAAATAATTACCAATTGTGCCTGCTAAAATAAGGGAAAACACAAAGTTTTACCCTTATTTCAAGGTATATTTGTGATGATTACCTAATTATAATAATATTTTAATTTTAATTACAATTATTATTATTATTATATTTATTTTTAATCATATGGTTATCATTATATATGAATTATTGTATGATTGTATCAGAGCTATTGTTGGTACACATATCCCGGCAATAGTGAGGGGACGCGATGTAAGCAGCTATCGTAATCGTCATGGAAAGATATCACAAAATGTATTAGCAGCTTGTAACTTTGATTTGGAATTCATGTACATTATTAGCGGGTGGAAAGGTTCAACTCATGATTCAAAGCTGCTAAATGATGTCTTATCACGAAGGAACAGACTTAAAGTGCTCCAAGGTAAGTACTTATATTTTAAATGATAAACATGTGTGTGTGTGTGTGTGTATATATATATATATATATATATTCACATTTCATACTAATTTTATATGTATTGTATATATAATTAGGTAATTATTTCCCAGTGGATTGTGGATTTCCTAATCGACGCCAATTTTAGCTCAATTTCGAGGTGTGCGATATCATCTCCAAGATTTTGCGGGTCATGGTAATGACCCTCAAAATGAAAATGAATTGTTCAATCTCCGCCATGTGTCCTTGAGGAATGTGATTGAGAGGATATTTGACATTTTTAAATCACGATTCACAATTTTTAAGTCAGCGCCTCCATTTCTATTTAAGACACAAGCAGAGCTTGTGTTAGCATGTGTAACACTCCATAACTTTCTTCGCAAAGAGTGTCGTTCTGATGAATTTCCAATTGAACCAATAGACGAATCTTCATCTTCAGTATTACCAGTTAATGAAGAAGATGATTTTGAACATATTCTTCAAATCCAAGAGCAACAACGAGAAGATGCTAATGCACGGAGAGCTAGCATAACTTTAGATATGTGGAGAAATGTTATTTAGGAGAATATGAAGCTACATCAAATTGGGCTATTAAAAGATTGAAATAATTGTATTGGATTAATTATAATTTTTTAATTATTTTTTTCATTGACTCTTGTAACTTTGAATGTTTGCTTCTTATTTTATTGTTCCATTTCTTTGTTATCTTGAACCAATTGACTTTCGTGTATCATTAAAGTAGATCACCATTGCTTATCATCCGATTAAGTTGGTTGGTTAGCATCATAAAAGTAAAAAATTCATGTGGTCCTTTTAAATCTTTATAAATCTTATGATAAATCTTTTAAAATTCAAACATAACAAATTTTGATTATCTTTTAAAAAATTTTAAGTCATTATATTCTTAAATAGTCTTTTAAAATTCACTGGACTTATTTATCCCAAAATAATCTTTTAAAATCTTAATTGAATACACCCCTAAAATAATGATACGTGGATTTTAACTTTAAAAATTATAAAAAATGCAAAAATGAACCCCGTCCCCCTCCTTCTCCTCCACTCGTATGTTTCTCTGCATTGCTGGAGCTGACCACCGACGACTGGCAGAGTTCAATCGTCGACTGACCGCCGATGCCACTACCATCCAGAGCTCTTTCCCCTCTCCTCACCATCCCGTTTTTCTTCCAGATTTATCGTCATTCCGCCGCCACCCACACTTCTCTTTCCCCTTCTTTCTCCAGCCATCATCTCCTCTACACACCACCTCATTTTCCACCCTTGGCCTTCCAAATGATGATCGCCATAAAAAATGGAGTCGTCGTATACCTCTCTCCCTCCTCCGTCTCTTTTGCCATTAAAATCCAAACCAACATGAAATCTAAACTTAAGAACAAAATAGATAAAAAAAAAAAGTTAGAAAAGATAGGGGAGATTTAGGTTTGAAAATAAGTAATGGGAAAAGAAGATGAAGTGGGGGACGACGACGGCAGGGACAGCAACAGGTTAGGGTTTAGGTTTAAAATAATTTGTCTTTTCTTTTACTTATAATATTTCTAAAAAATTCTAAAAAGGGAAAAAATGACCTTTCACATCCTTTGGGGAAGTGTACTGCACGCATTATGCCAGCTCAACAAATTGTGTCTAAGTGGCACAATAAAAGTGGGTTTGAAGGATTCAGATAGTAGAGGTCTCATTTGGAGGTTTAAGTGGATTATACGGACAAGTTGGAAGGTGTATCGATGACTTACGCTTTTAAGAACATAAAGAAGACTTTTAAATCATGTGATTGTTAACTAAAGATATGTAGAATATACCAAAATGTCATTTAATCTTGTGGTCTTCAATATGACATGAAAAATTGGAATAAAAGAGTTTTCCAAAAGGAAAGAGCATTCATTTTAAAACAGACTAAAAATGAAAGTAAGATAAATATTTTAAAACGGAGGGAGTACATCTTTTAAGAAACATACCTATCAAGGCAGAGGTAAGGTCTGTGTACATTCTACCCTCTCCAGATCACACATTGTGTGATTTCACTGGATATGTTGTTGTATTTAATAGACCTATTATGTTGCATGGAGCGGAGTCTTGATCAGTTAAAATTTTCACGTTCAATCTTGATCAGTTAAAATTTTCACGCTCAAAAGATGAAAATTGCGGAAATAAGGATGTTGAAATGGATGTGTGATCATACTAGGAAAGATAAGATTATAAATGAAGATATTCAGGATGTAGGAGTGACCTCGATGGAGGACAAGATATGGAAAGCGATGTTGAGATTGTTCGGGCATGTGAAGAGGAGGTGCATGAATGCCAATGAGGAGGCGTGAGAGCTTGGCTACAAATGATTTCAGGAGAGGTAGAGATAGGCCGAAGAAGTATCGAGAAAAGTTTATTAGACAGGACATGACACAACTTCAACTTACCGAGGACATGACCTTAGATAGAAGGTCATGAAAGACACAAATTAGCGTAGAATGTTAGTTAGGTAGTTGAGTGTTGCCTCGCATATACTTATTTGATTTCTGTTATCATTTAATGTTTCTTATTTTTTTAATTTAATTTTTTTTGTACTTCGATTAAGTAGTTATTGTTCCTTTTTAAGAATGATATGTCATTCCTTCTTTAGTATTTTGTCTTCACCTCTTCACTCGTGTTGTTTTTTGTTAAACTGATTTGAAATGCTTTTACTTGAGCCGATGGGCTATCGAAAACTATTTCTCTACCTCCCGGGTTAAGGTCTACCTACATACTATTTTTACTAGGCCCCACTTAGTAAATTACACCAGATATGTTTTTGTTATTGTATATTTAATAGCCTTAGTTATAAAAGTATTTGTCACAAATACCATTTATCATTTTCGCTCTTTTAAATAGACTATGCTGATTGGAACAGTAAACGTAAATTTAAACAAAAATAGTACTAATAAATGTCTTTTGTTTTTCTAAAATGATAAATATTTGGAAATAAAATTTATTTTTTAGAACAACTGATATTCGAGATCCGAGGAAATCCAAAAAATTAACAAGTCTTCTTACCTGCGAAACAAAATCATATACTTTCCAGCCTCCACTAAAGTGTCACTTAATTTAGGCATAATTTTACTAAATATTTTAAAGAAATAATGCCTTAATATTTTGAGAGATAAGTATTTAAATCCATTTAATTAACACGGAGATGGAGACCCAACTAGTTAACTGTGGCTGGGATTCAAACTCGTGGACAAAGTATTTAATGTATCTTGTAGTATCCCATTTCAATTTTTAAAATTTAATTTCTCACTAAAATATTACTACTACTTATTTAAAAGTAGTAAACTTTCATGACAAAACTTGTGGCGTGGAGCAGTACTAAATTTCGTAAAGTCTATTCATGAAAGTGCTCTTTAAATGCCAGTTGTGGACATTGATTGGAGCTTATATTGTATTTCTCTTAAATAATTGCGTTAGTAGTATTGAAGGTAATTATTGGAGCTTCTATTAATAGCAGCAAAAACTGACCTTAGGGAACTTTCTTTTTTCTTGTGACGAGTGCTACCATATGTTGTCAACATAAAGATTATAAGAATCAAACAGAAGTTAATGAATCAAGTGACAAAACTCCTCCCAGTGAAGACATATCTCTTTGTAACAATTTGTATTTGCAGCTCAATAATCCGACTAATTTGAATATACATTAAGTAAAGTTGTTTAAATGAAAAAGTATTTTCCATCGAAAATTTTCTATTCAGAGAGCTTAAACTTGAATTTTTTTATTAGGGAAAAGGGTCAAAGATACCCCTTTACTATGGTATAATGGCCACATTTACCCTTCGTCATACTATAGTACAAAATATCTCCCTATCGTTAATAAAATGTTCAAAAATACCCCTAAAACTAACAGAATGTCACTGTGACATGTTAACATGACAACTGATCAATCAAAATTGACCATGTGGTATTTGGGCCATAAATAAATGAAAATTAGCAAAAGATAAGGCTCCCGGTGATGCTCCTCCGTCTTCAATTGAACCCAGAAGCCATTTTTCTTTTCCCCCTTAATTGTAGCTCATTTCTTTCTTTTTTCTATTCTAGTTTCATTGTTTCTTTCTCTAATTCGTTCTTTAGTTCTTTCTTTTAGCCTTGTTATCGTATTTTGTTTTACATCTTCTTCTTAATAACAATTGATTGTCATTATCTTTTATTCAACATTGCCAGAGTACAATAAAAATGGTGAATGGCCTGTAATCTTTTTACATCTAATTTTGAGGGAAGAAGATATGAAAGGAAAAGAGAAAAGAAAACAAATGCCGGAGTTGAGCTTTTTCGGTAATGGATGTTTTTAACAGATTTGGGATTGTGAAGCTTTGGCGTTCTCCAATAGAAAATGGTGAGGATTTTATGAAACTAAAAGAACTAAGATCTGATGATGACGATGAGTGGGAATAGTGGAGACAGTCGGTGGTTCTTTTGGGGTGGCAGTGAAATTTCATTGTTGAATTTTTCTCTTGAAGCTGAATGAGAGTTTTCGGAAGAATCCCATGGCCGGAGATGGTAGATTGCCGGCAGTGGAGGATGAATCAATCATGAACGAGGGACTGCTTTAACAGGGAGTTTCTTTTGCTAGATTTCATTTTGTTCATCTAATTTTGGCTCAAATGACACATGGCCAGTTGCCCTGTCAACATGTCACAGTGGCGCTCTGTTAGTTTTAGAGGTGTTTTTGAATATTTTGTTAATGGTAGAGATATATTTGGCCATATAGTATGACGAAGAGTAAATGTGGCCACTATATAATAGTATAAAGATCTATTTGACCATTTTCCCTTTTTATTAAGAAAGACGTTGACACAAAGGAGGATACCATTTAAGCAATGGAATTGACTCTAATTGAACAATTGATGCTTATGTTTCTTTTATTACTTGCTTCTATTTTATCCCCCCACCCAAAAAAAAAAAAAATCTCCGTCCCATATTACTTGGTTACTTCTTAAGAAATCATAAATAAAAAAGTTATTTTTATTACATTATCCTTATCTCTTTCCAATTAATTGCACTCTAATCAATATTAGTTACTTTAAAAAATAATTAATGCTTAGGGCGAAGTACGGAAATTTTAATTTATTTTATTTTATTTTTATAAAGTGACCAAGTAATTTGGGACAAATATTTTTAATAATATGACCAATTAATATGGGACGGAGGGAGTAAAATGATAAACCACTCCATGCACGACATTATTTTTTATGTGATTTCCTTAGTCTTGAAACGACACTATTCATATTGGAAAAAGGCGTGCCTGAGTTTGTAAACAATTCCTCATTGAAAGCATTGAATATGACTAGGGCGGCTTATCGGGCGGATTGAATAGTTAATTACGCTTAATGGTTCAAGTTATCGGCTTTTACATGTATTAATCCTTTAGCCAATCGTTATATCGGATGATTCGATATCAAGTTAGTAATTATCGAGCAGTTATCGAGCGGCGTACCAACTAAATATAGGAGAAAATGATAATTTTGAAGTTGACTTTGCTTCACTGGTAGAAAACGTTCTCGATCTCCATCTTAAAGTTTTCTTGATGAACTTTAGAAGCTAACATTTCAATACATTCACCAGTATTAACAAGGAATAATGATCTTTCAATTTCCGCCTATGAATTCACGTACCTTCATAAAAGAAAAATATACAAATGACCATGAAATAAGATACACATAAACGAGTTTCACGTATTAAATCTGCAAAATTGCATAATGAAGGCAACTCAACTACATTTACGGTCCACAATAGATATTTTATATATTTAGAGATAAAATATATATTTAATAATTCTTAACAGATTAACGGTTTATTCGAAAAGGAAATTGAGTAATCTGCCACCACACCGATACACCGCTAACTATAAAGTTTTTAATCCATTTACCAACTGTTAATCCAATAACCCAATACTTGTTAGTTTTTGCCCTGAATTTCATACCTTGTTTGAATTATACCATAATTGTGTTTTACTTTAAATTTTTTTATTTTTTTTGTAGAAAATGACTATACCTTATTTATCTTTTTCTTGGAGGAGAAGTTTTGGACTTCTATAAACAAGAGATCCTTTCTTCTTGTAAACAACACAATAGCATCTATAATGTAGTCATTTTGAGAGTTTCGTTTAGGGAGAGATTTTTTCTCAATAGATTTTATGTTTTTTATATTAGTTTTTCAACACTTGACCAAATCATATTAAATATTAGGGTTCTTTTAGTATAATTTATGTGTCGTCTGATTTATCGTCATTTAAGGTTTGCAATTATTAGTTTTCGCATGACGCCCTGAGTATTTCTATTCCAACAAGTGGTATCAGAGTCAGTGGTTCATCAGGTTGAAGACAGGTTCAAGGCGCCCGGTTCAAATCAAGTTGCAACCGATTTCGTGATAATGAAAATTTTGTCTGGAGAGTAACATGTGGAGATGAATTTTTAATCACATTTTCAACATCTCTGCTGCTGCATCTTTAAAAATAAAACAAAATATTTTTAAATCATGTTTTTAACCCATAATATTTTTACCTTATATTTTAACCATGATAAGCATCAATGATGAAGATTACGTGAACAAGAAGAATCAAGATTATTTTGCAAGAAAATTCAGGCAAGGGGAGATTTGTTAGGTTTTTCCCTGAATTTCCTACCTTATTTGAATTCTACCATAATTATATTTTACTTCAAAAAAGATTTCTTGGTGGAAAATATTTTTTTTTAAAGAAAATGACTACTTTTTTTTATCATTTTCTTGGTGGAGAAGTTTTGAACTTCTATAAATAGGAGATCATTTCTTCGTATAAACAACACAATAGCATCCACAATGTAGTCATTTTGAGAGTTATCATTTAGGAAGAGATTTTTCTCTCAATAGGTTTTATGCTTTTTTATGTAAATCCCTTGACCAAATCATACTAAATATTAGGCTTCTTTTAGTATAGTTTTTGTGTCGTCTGATTTATCGTCGTTTAATGTTTGCAATTAGTAGCTTTCACGTGATATTTAATATGACCAAACAATAGACCCTTGTGGACCGGCCTGTAACATCCCGTACTTTCGGGTCACAGTTTGAACAGCTAGGCGTATGTAAAATCGCTATGCGTGTGTAAATAGATCCGATCGTTGGAAAAAATTATGTTATAGTTACGTATGCTAATAAAGAGATTAGTATATAAAGGGATAAAACCCCGAAATAATTTTGGACGTAACAAGTGCGACGACGGGAATCAGAAATAAATTTGGTGCGTGCATAAAAAGGTTATGGACTAGTGTCATATCACAAATTATGACATTGAGTATGTGAAAGTCTTATAAGTTATTAAGATTTAAGTGAACTGGAATCACAAAATTAATTATTTGTGTGATTGATTAATTGTGTGTATAAATTAATCGATGGGGGAGACAAGGATAGTGGGGCGTGTACGTGTGGCTTTAAAAGAAAAGATCCTAATGACTAAACTAATATTTCTAGTGATGGCGGCTCGTGGGTTTAATTTGTGGAAAACACAATGATGAGGATCATTTAATGACTATTAGTGACTAAGTTGGTCACGTCTTAAAAAGGAGCAAATCGTGATCGGTCCCTTTTGAGACTCTCCGATCCTTCTTTTGTATAAAAATGAAAGTATGAAACAATGCACTTCACTTTGATTTGGAAAAGAAAAGAGAGAGTACGAGGCAGTGCTAGTGAAATTGAGGAGTTGGCATCAAAAGTTACCTCTACTGGAGGAGTGTATTTTGTTCCAGCATTTAATGGATTGTTTGCTCCATGGTGACGTGATGATGCTCGCGGGATTTGTATTGGTATAACATCAGTAGTAGCTAGTTCTCTGGAAAAATATAAAGAGAACGTGAATACTGAAGCAACAATATTTTCCTTCTATTTTAGTGGAATCAATGTATGTTAAGGCAAATTATTTATTTCTTTTGGCACGTTTCATGTAACGAAATATAACCGTGATATTGTTTCATAATTTATTCTACTCCTAGTAGTTAAAGATATTCATATTATTGATTCCTATGCTAAAAGCATGTCTAAATATGTTCATAAGTCCTTACTGAGGCATACAGAAAAGGTGTTGATATTCATCGTGTTCGTAAGTCCTTATTGGCATACAGAAAAGGTGTTGTCATTATTGACAATAAGGACTTAGGAACATATCATCGTTTTGTGAGTAATATATGAATATATTGCATTATATTCATATATTACCCTGGACCACTTGTGCTATGCACACTACTATATGGTAAATATTATATATATAAGGGATATGGGGAAAGGGATATGCGTTATATACGCACACCACCTGCAGCTGGTACAGACTATCACAAAAGAGCTCGAAGAGGCCAACATGAATCGATGCCCATGTGTGGCCGATATAACCCGATACCCACAAAAGCGGTTATGGACAGGAAGATGCCCTTGTTTGGCCAATATATATATGTATACCGCATTTGCATCATGCATACATTCATTAACCATTATATGGTATGATGCCCACAGATGCTGTTATGGTAAGGAAGATGCCCGTTGAGGCTGATGTATATGTATACTTCTTTCTGCATAACATTTAGGCATATGTATTAGGGCCCTCAGATGCAATTACTACTGGTCATCTGTTCATGTTTCAATTATTGTATATCCCTGTTAAATTATTATTCATGCCTGACATACTCAGTACACCAGTCCTACTGACATCCCTATTGTCGGGGGATGTTGCGTTTCATGTCCGCAGGTTCACGTAGGCAAGGAGACGATCCACGTTAGTAGGTTGCAGATTCAACGGACTTTGGAGCACTCCTCTTGTTTCGGAGTGTCGGTCTATCTTGGTACGGTATATCCTTGCTTGTGTATACGGGTATGGCGGGCCATGTCTCGACCTTTTGACATCACGTACTCTTTAGTGTCTTGTAGACATGTATCATGTGTGTAGTAGTCTTGTATGACCTTGTCGGCCTTGGTATGAGTACGTATATATATAAGTTGGTTATCTGATTTTCCATAGTCCGTATTTATTTATGATTGGTTGTTGACTGTACGAATGTTGGTATCCGGTGGGTCGGGTCCGGGTGTCCGTCGTGGTCCTCCGATTTGGGTCGTGACACATCCCTTTCCCCGGACAACTCGCATAGCGGGAGCTTAGTGCACCGGGTTGTCCTTTTTTTAAGGTTTGCAATTATTAGCTTTAACATGATATTTAATATGACTTGGCTTATTTCTGTATCATCTGATTTATCGTCGTTTAAGATTTACAATTATTAACTTTCGCATGACGCCTTAATTATTTCGATCTCAACAATACCAATAAACTAATAAGCAAATTTTTTAATTGAGTTATCGATTACGGTTGGATTTTTAACCGCCCCGAAATATGACTCCACTTTTTCGTTTTGTGAGTAATGTGAAAGAGAAAAAGTCCAAAAGACTCGCAAAAAGTAGCCCCTCACTTAATTTGTGCATTAAGTTAAGCTTACTGTGGGGGTTGCATATAATTTTTTTAATAATTATTGGTCTAAATTTCCAACAACTTCTTAAAAAACTTTAAAGAAACTGCCAATTGAGCCCCCAAGAAAAGTAAATTCTTCAAACTAATTTTTGTGAGGAGTATCCATGAAAGACTTTTTTATTTGATGACTTTTGTTGTCTGCTATAATTGACTGTCATCAATCTGAGTATTTGTTTATTGGAGGATTATTATTTTCGTTAATAAAGGTTTATCTGTTGGCCACGCTTCGAAAAATTAAATGAATATAAAAGTAAAAGACAAAAATTGTCACCTACATTTTAGCCCCTAAATAAACGGGTGACATCTCTCAAGAAAAGACATAATTATTGTTAGTTTCTGAGACATAATCGCCGAGTTTTCAGTATGTTTAGTGATTTGTTTGGATTTTGCTTTTGTAATTTGGATTATATTTGTACCTCACTCATGGATCAGGCCCCCCACCCCATCCCATCCCATCGAGCCTAGTGGAATATGCATGAAATAGTCACATGCTTCTTCTATTCTTTTATCCAACTCTTAGCCCCACGCCCCCACCCCCCACCCTCACCCTCACCCCCCATTGCCCCCCCTAGATACTTGTTTTCTTTTACTTTGAGAAAATGACAAGAAAGTCCGCTTGGGCAGCTCAATTGGTTTCTAGGGGATATTTGGAATAAGAGACCAAGGATCGAATCCCGTCAGCGGCAGTGTGGGGGTTTCTTTTTGAAATAAAGGAGGGCCCCTTGTCAGCAGCTGCAGATCGTCTAACCTTTGAAATCAATTGAGTCACCATGATTTACCTCCTTCACAAACCTATCGGACCGGAGTGTGGGGGCTCCTGAGGTGGGAGATTCCACCTTTTGGAATAAGAAAATGACAAAAAAAAAAATGATATAAAGAAAGCTGCAAGAGTGACATCCGGTAGCTAAACTTGTGAAATTTCTCCTAAATTGGCGCCAATGTATTGCTGGTTACTTCAGTATATTCAGAATCATTTATTCTTGTATTTTCTTTATAGTAATAAAGTCGAAATAGTAACTGGGCAATCATAAACAAAAAAAAAATGTTTATCCTGTTTTACATTCTTCTTATTTTTCTACCTTATATAAAATAAATTTTCTACATATTCTTAAGCGAGAAGATCAAATTCCTACTATTGATTTCTATTATTTGCACGTAATTTTTCATGCTCTATATCTTTGTAGGACCCAAAAAAAAATTCCCTTCTCATTTTATTCATTCTTCCTAATTCTGTTTTCCATCCATTTCCTATTTTGCAAACAAACTAAAAATAGCAAGCTAGCTATAATATATTAATGCTATTGCTTTGTAGGAGTAGAGAATTAAGGGTAAGGGCCTAATTTTAGATTGCAAATGAAGGAGGTCCCCTACCATAATCAATGTTTGGTTAATCAAATGTATAAGATAATTGATTGGCCATGTGATGTTGTCTTGTATTTTAAGGACTTCACAATCAATATTCATTGTGAAAGATGATGGTATTTATGAGCCTCTTTTTTTTTTTTCTTCTTTCACCTCTCAAGCAATCTTCTCATTACTACCCTCCTTGAATTCAAGCATTAAACCTGGGCCACAAAAGTTGGGCAGCTACCATTCTCATAATCTATTTTTTCAACTGCCTATGATAATGGGAAAATACCAAAACCTCACCCGTGTTATGCCACATCTTGCAATTATTAGTGTCAAAATGTTTAAGTTAATGTATAATCTTTCTTTGGAACCATTATTAGAAATAGCAGACCTGTTAGTTGTTTGATTTGGGCGTAATTAGTAGGCATGCCAATCTAAAATAAATCATTTTAATAATCTTAACCGTTATAGATCTATAAGTTGGATAAAAGAGGTGTATGCAATATTTCATTAAGTTGTTGGAAATGGAGGAGGGCATGTTGAACTGAAAGAGAATCATATAGACGCGAATATATATAAAGTATTGAACTTCCGTTAGTCTTAACTCTATGTATGAGATAAATGATGTAATTATATTTAAACATGAGATAAAACTGTAAATAATTGATCTTGGACCTAATTCAACTCCAAAAGCTAGCTTGAAGGTGAGGATTGTGCAAGTCCATATAAGGATTCATCCCATTCCATTTTCGATGTAAGACTCTTAATACTCCCCTGCACGCCCATACCTCGTTAACTAGAGCGTGGATAATATAATTTGGGGGCCCAACATCGGTGAATAAAGAATTAGAATGACTTGACTCTGATATCATATAAATAATGAATCTTGAATCTAACTCAATCCCAAAAACTAGCTTGTAAGGTGAAGATTGTCCAAATCCATTTAAGAAGTCCATATTTTCATTCTATTTTTATGTGAGACTCTTAATAAAAACAAACAATTATTTTGAGAAAGATGGTGGGAGAATTAGAAAAAAAAAATTGAGATGCATGAAGTGTTTGTCCTGATGTTAGCACAATGTATGGATGGAATGTTCATTCGTGTCAAATTTTCTTAATTTGTTTGCAAGAATAGAGACAACATTGCATGTGCTAACTGGATTATACACATGTTATGATTTGACTCATATTCCCATAACATCGTGGATCTACCCATGCCTTATCGACATTGTCAACTTCAACCCTTTTTTTTAACAACAAAAAATTACACTTGCACAAATTGAGCATTATCCTTTCTATTCCATTTTATTTGACTCACCACTGTTCGGAATACCTTTTGATCCCTTTAATCTTTCTAATCTTCCGTTAGAAAAAGTTTAATGACGAGACTATAATTCAAATCGTTCTATCACGACTTTAATTTGAATCTCGATAACGTCCTGATATATGTAAAAGAACAAAAGCCTAATAACTACTAGTGTTATACAGTCTTGATATATACAATAGTGAATAATCGTATGTAAATTCCATACGCTCTATATCAAATAGTGATAAAGTAAGCACCTCAAAACAATAACTATTTAACGATTTGGGCAAAAAAAAATATTCAGCAGTTACATGTCCTTTCAATAGGAATTCCACATACATTTCTTCTTGTTAGCATTATAATTTGAGTCCCAAAGTAGGCCGAATATGCAATTGCATTTCACCGTATATGGACCAAGGACAAGGGTCAGTTGGGCTTTTCAATGCTCATATATGACTTCAGGTAAAAAGAGAATGTACAGAATAAAAAAATAAATATCCTTACAGAAACAAGATTAATATTCTGATAATTAGAGCAAGCGCAAAGAGTCTGTCGCTATATTAACCATATTTAGGATGTGATTGAAAATAACAATAGCTAGAAGATTTACAAGTGTAATTTCATCATAAAAGTTGGAAGTTTGAGTAAATCTGTTTTTAGGCCCCTGATATTGCGTTGGGATTTGCTTTGTCGTAAAGTTTTCACAAATGTGTAAGACCGACTGCTGATTTACACAAATTCTCTTTTTAGTCCTGCTTTAAATTTTTTTTTTTAAAAAAAGTTGTGTAAATATAAAAAATTATCTTTCAGATAACATTTGATGCGGTATAATATTTGCTCATATATTTTTTAATCTTACAGACAAAACATTACACTATCGTCTAACATTTAAATATCTTACAAAATTTTAGACCTAATATTTTTTCATATGATTTTTTGATTTGCTTATAAGAAATCTTTAGATTGTGGTCTAAATTTTCATCAATTCTAAGAAAAATCAAAGAGTCATTTACTAAATAGTTGTCACAAAATGGAAAAATGGTGAAAATTTCTAAAGGCCAACGCACTCATATCTTAAATCTTAAAGTTTTGTTTGCAACTCTATGTTCATTTTGGTCTGTTCAAAGGAATCAACCAAAACAACTACTGCTATAGTGCTATGTTTCTCCAGTGCTATTTTCTTGTTTTCTTTGGCTTGTATATAGTTCTCTCTTTGTTTATGTCTTAACTTCTAAATAAAGAAACGTATAAATTATTAGCAAAAAGTTTAACTCGAGTTCTTTTTATTTATTAAAAAATCTAATTCTCACACTACTTAGTGGTCACTCCCTTACAATAACCTCTATATACTAATCACCAAGGTAAACTAATAAGTCATTTTCCTAAGACATACATATATGATTGTAATGGATGCAAAATGAAAAAACAAAATTGAACAAATATTCAACATAAATCCCAAGAATTCGAGAAATCTCCTATTTAATTCTCCTGGTCTGTTTAACATTTTGGTGGAAGACATGCAATAGTTTGCACAAGAAAGAAGAAACAAGACACTTGTCCATATAGTCAATACAAATATAAAGAGCTAAACAGATGGACAGTATTATCCTACTGAAACGATGTAATGAATTAGATGTATGTCTTCTCCATGCGGCAGTACTAGCGATTTGACACTAGTTACAAACAAGTAACACAAAGAATACTTCCCCTTGCACCCCTCTACTTCAGCTCCTGGTCCAAACATACTCTTAATAGAACAAGAAATTCAGTGAGTACTCTCGCGAGATTGCCATTTAATATTTGTTTTTGTTTTTGTTTTTCATAACTTGCAAAAATAACCGTATTTTATTTTAAGGGCAACACAAATGACATATTTGCCTTTGCAATATAAGTCGTGCATTTCACGACTAAGAAAATAATTGCAACAATATGATATGATTTGTAAGCAATCAATGTGATAGCTAGATTGCATATAGTATGAAGTCATACTAATTTGTCATGACTTGTACGTTGTTTTCTTCTTCATCAAGTCTCTGTTAACCTTAATTCTTAAACATTATATTGATTCTCATTGCCAACTATGCCGATGAAAATTCATGGAAAAGTCTTACACATCTTATAAATATCCGCAAATTTGACCACTTGAAACAAACATCATTATGATTAGTTGTGGACAATTTAATTTCATGGAGTACTTGTCACTTGTGAGAGTAGAAGTGTGTGTTGCAATTTTGTTACTAGTATATACATGAAGAGCGTTGAATTGGGCTTGGTTTAGGCCAAAGAAATTGGAGAAGTACTTAACAGAGATTGGTCTTTAGGGAAATCCATACAGGCTGCTCTATGGAGATTTGAAGGAACTCACAAATAAACTCAAACAAGCCAAGTCCAAGCCCATTAATTTCTCTAACGATATAGCTCAAAGGCTTATCCCTTTTTTTATGACGCCATCAACAAAAATGGTAAGAATAGAAGCAGTCAAACTTCTTTATAACGGTGTAGGTTATCTGGCTTGTTATAACGAGATGTTGTTATAGAGAATACATTATATAACATAATATGAAAATCAATTCCAAAGAAAACTCGGTCATTAGAGTAAAATGTTGTTATAGGTGATGACTATTATAGAAATGTTTGACTGTAGTTTGTAGTACCATTTTAATCAATCATAGTAATAGCGTAGGGTAGCCACTATTCAGTCATATAACTGAAAAATAGTCACGGTTATGGAATTTGAAATTCTATGGTTGAAGCTCCACGAGAATATCTTGAAATTTGACAGATGGAACTTCAAACTTTATAACAATGATAAATTTACAATTACAGGGAACTGAAAAGTGGTTATTTATGAATTTATCCATTTTAATATGTATGATCTACTTTCACTTAAAAATCATGCATAGTAAATGTCGTTGGATATTGGTAAAGCAGTACGGGAAGTAAATAAATATTACAAGTGTTCGAAAGGATAAACAAATAGGCCAATGTTCAGAACTACCGCAAGCTTGTTGAGTCTTGAATCTTGATAACCTGAAATCAAGAAACACTAAATCTGGATGGTTACAACTGTGTGCTGAGTCGAGTGATGACACTCTGTCCTTAAGACAAGATTGCCCCCTATATATGCTTTTACGTTAACGGGCAATAGTCTTTCAAGATAAAACAACACTTTAATCTCAACACTACAAAGCAAATAGGTTGAATCTAACGAAGAAAACAAACACGAAACGCCTTGCTGAAGAAATGGAAAAGGAAGGAAGAGTTTTTGTTTTAGTCCAACATTTTTGGACTGACTTTCTCTTATGTTTTGTCTCTGTGTATATAGTGTGTGTCTGTTTCTGCTGTGTATATTTTATGTATGTGTGTTTTTCATCTGTTTGGGTGTTTATATTCTGTTTTGTGTATTTTTCATGTTCCACAATTGAGCCAAAATGCATCAATATATAGCATGAGTGAGGGACTCCTCAACTGCCAAAACAAGGTTGTTAATGGCAGATTTATGACCATTAGTGAGGCTGTTTATGACCATTGAAGGAGGGCTATTTATGGAGGAGTTAACAACCAAGTAATGATTGGTTAATACTCCAAAAATCAGCCCAAACGGTAGGTAGAAACTTTCTGCCTTCCGTTGTTGCCAAATTCATCTTTCCAGAAACTCCAGGGATCAAACTGTAAATATTAAACAATTTGGCCCACAACCACAACCACAACCCGAGTTCAAGCCCGGACCGGACGGGCGGTGGCGGCGTGCGTGTGGGCTTAGCCTTGAACCCAAGCACATCTAGGTCCTCCCTCCTTTAAACACATGAGATACCCCTTGGGGTCCCAAACCCTTAGCCAATTTATAGACTTATAAAGAGAGCAATTCTTCCTTTTCCCACCGATGTGGTAGATTTGTCTCACACCATATTTCCATGCCTCAAATACCTTACTTCGTGGACCAATATCTCTTTCATTTCTCAACGAAATTTAACGATTCTTGGCCCTACGGTCATCTACTCACTTAGTAGATTATGCACGTGTGAAGAGACAAAGCCTCCAACATGCGGACCCCTAGTGTTTAATTCATTAAATATGGGTGGACGCACCTCCCCATCAAAGACAAATTTCCAAAAAATGTCCTGCTCATTTTTTTACTAACCCAAAACTGATGATTACTCCCAGGTAAAACTTCTTTTGTCTGGCTAGGACCCAATCCAATAGTATTCATCACAGAACCTGCACTTATAAAGGAGATTTTTGCTAAAAATTATATGTATCAGAAACATAAACACTCCTGAAGGGCTATGGAATAATAAAAACAAAATGAAATAAATTCGAATGTCAATTCTGCTTCCGAATGTCGGAAATTATGTCGTTCAATACCAGTAACAACACTTTAGCAAAACAGAAAATTTTGAAGAGTAAATGCAGCGGAAATTTAAAGAACACAAATGTTTTAAATTTTCATAAGTTATATATATGGTCAATGACCAAATGTATTGTATATATATTATATACAAATATACAAATTCCTTTCTTTACAGATTTACAAGATAAAACAGAAAGGAATTAAAAGTTGAAGTCGCAGATGACTTCTGCCTGAAAAATCTAACTAAGTAGACATAGACAACCTCTCATTACAATCGTTTCATACAAAACTAATCTAGAATCTAAACATCAATTGTAATGTTGGACAGAATGTTGTCAACACACTCAGACAACACTGGTGATCCAAATTTCTGAGATGAAATCCCGAGAGCTCTCTTGGTATTTTTACTTTCTGGTTCTGGATATCAATATTTTGTAGTAGCCTCTCTATTTATAGTAGAAAATCTTCTTTGAAAAGCTCATCGATCAGTTGTGGAAGTTGAGGGAAAGGTGGACTGCTGGTGGGATTGGTTGGAGAAGATCAAGGAGTAATAATCGCAACAACTTTGGCTTGATCCTCACGACAAGCAACAACTTTTGACTTAGTCCTCACTCGTTTTTTACCAGCTCCTTTTTACTTTGCCAAGTCATTTTTAACTCATAGTAATATTTACACAAATATTACTGCATCGCATGAAGTAAGGCAAAATCAGTTCAGAAAATGTTGGTCTGAATAACATTTGTCCCAATATACTTACACATTCATATCAATACTTTAGGAGATATGTTGGGTCAAATGTCACAACATCAAATCCAACATTAACAATTCCAATCCATCCGCCAAGCTATTGGTTCAAGGCCTCGTAAGTCTTGAAGATCACAAATGGGTCAAGCACTGAAAAATCATCAATCTTGCCTTCCATTTTGAGAAACTAAAGGTTATACATACTATTTTTTACTTTTACACTAATTTTGCTAAAGCATATATTAGCTATTATATAAAGTTCAGTGACCAGTGGCGGCACTAACATAGACTGAAGGGTGGTCAATTCAATACCATTCATCAGAAAATTATACTGAATATCTATGTCAAAAACTACTTCTATACATATATTGTTAAATATACACGTGATATACATGGGTTAGTATACCATGTATATCACGGTTTCACAAGGAAATAAACCGTGAAACCGTGGTATACTAACTCGTGTATATCACGGTTTTGGTCATCAATTATGGTGTAAATATTGTATTAAAATTAGGCTTGTACACTTAACATATGTAGGAGATTCTTGTACAACTAGAATAGGGTTTTGAGAGTAGAATAAGAATATGATTTTTTTTCTCTGAAAGAAATAATCCCTTGATTATTTTTATATACAATTTACAATTTTCCATAATAGGAAAATCTTATTCCTATTCTACTTCCAAAACACTATTCTAGTTGTACAAGAATCCTATACATATGGTAAGTGTACAAGCCTAATTTTAATACAATATTTACACCATAATTGATGACCAAAACCGTGATATACATGGGTTTGTATACCGTGTATACCACGGTTTCACACTTGGTTTATTTCCTTGTGAAACCGTGATATACACGGGTTAGTATGCCGTGTATACCACAGTTTCACACTTGGTTTATTTCCTTGTGAAACCGTGATATACATGGTATACTAACCCATGTATATCACGTGTATATTTAACATATATATTAAATATTGTATACCCTTACGAAATTTCTGGCTTCGCCACGGTCAGTCACCATAAGTGAAATTAGCCCGTCTGCCTTTAAACAGCATATGATGCCATCATTTTATCATAGTTGTAACGAAATGCTAAGCAAATGGGAGGAGATTGTTCCAAAGGAAACATCAGTCGAGCTCGATGTATAGCCACACTTTCAGCTAATGACTGGTGAAGTAATTTCTCGTACTGCATTTGGGAGTAGTTATGAAGAAGGACGAATAGTATTCGAACTTCAGAAAGAACAAGCTGAGCATGTAATGGGAGCAGCTTTTGGATTTATATACCAGGGTCGAGGTATGTACAATAAATTAATCTATTTTTATCGGATTTCTACAACATAGCATAGCGAATTTACTTAATTTTATTTTAGGTCCTTGCCTAGTAAGAGGAACAAAGGAATGCTGGAAATCGAAAAGGAAATTCAAACGACAATTAGGCATATCATTGACAAAAGATTGAGGGAAATAAAAGCAGGGGAGTCTAGTAATAATGAAGACTTATTAGGCATATTACTTGAATCCAATTTGAAAGAAATTGAACAACACAGAAGCAAAGATTTCGGAATGACAACATTAGAAGTGATTGAAGAGTGCAAGTTATTCTATTTTGCTGGAAAAGAGACAACTTCAGTGTTGCTTGTTTGGACAATGATTTTGTTGTGCTTACATCCCGAGTGGCAAGTACGTGCCAGAGAGGAGGTTTTGCAGGTCTTCAGAAATAATAAACCAAATTCTGAAGGACTAAGTCGCCTCAAAGTTGTAAAGTACAACATACCTCTCTATAACAGTCATCCTCTGTAATAATATTTCACTATAACAACTAGATTTTATGGTGGAACATATCTTTCCTGTTACGTTATATTATATGTTCTCTATAACAATATCTTGCTGTAGCAGCCAAAAAATATTAGAACAAATAACATTGTTATAGAGAGGTTTGATTGTAGTACTTTCTCTGACGTGGACAAATTATTCTACTGCCAATTCATGCAATACTTTTTCCACAGGTGACTATGATCTTATACGAGACGTTAAGGAGATTCCCCCATTACCAACACTTGGTAGGAGGACTAAAGAAGAAGTGAAATTGGGGGAGCTAAATCTACCAGCTGAGGTGCTACTCGTTATACCCGCAGTTTTGGTACATTGTGATAAGGAAATACGGCGTGAAGATGCGAAGGAATTCGAACCAAAAAGATTCAGTGAAGGAGTGTCGAAGGCAACAAACGGACAAGTCTCATTTATCCCATTTGGCGAGGGACCCCGAATTTGCATTGGACAAAACTTTGCCATGTTGGAAGCAAAAATGGCAATAGCAATGATACTACAAAAGTTCTCCTTTGAACTATCCTCATCTTATACACATGCTCCATTTCAAGTTGTGACTATTCATCCACAGTATGGTGCTCCTCTGCTTATGCGCAAACATTAAATTTTGCAGTTTGGTTAACGTTATCAGAACTGTTCACTCTTTTTTTCCTTTTTCTTCAGTGTTTGTATTAGCTCAGCTTTTTATGGTATTTCATCTAGTCTTGTGAAGAGTTTGTATAGTACACCTAATAGTGCAAGTATGCAACTCAAACATTAAATTACATTATGAAAAAGTAAGAACAATAAATGGATTGATTTCCTTTGCGGAAGTGTTTCTTCTCTTTTCGTTCTTGAGACTCCCTCTTTTTCTTACTGTTTTCTTTCGAAATGTTATAGATGTAGTATGTTACTCTTTACTGTTAAAGACAGAGAGAAGGGACCGGCACTTTCTGAAAGTTAGCGTTATTCCTTACATCCCATCATCATGTAGTGGAAATGTGTGGGAGTTATATCAAAAAATAATTTATATATTATGGGCCACGTGGCCAAATTTTACATTCTCCCACTTACCCCATGATCTTATTCACTTAAAGTTTTAATCTATATTTCATTCCTTATGTGCACTTGTCTCAATCCATTTCTAAAGCCTTCAATATTTAATTCGTGAGTATTGAAGGAGAGTCTTGGAGAAACTGGTAAAGTTGATGTCATGTGACCAGGAGGTCATGAGTTCAAGTCGTGAAAACAGTCTCTTGTAGAAATGTAAGGTAAGACTGCGTACAATAGACCCTTGTGGTCCGGCACTTCCCCGGATCCCGCGCATAGCGGGAGCTTAGTGCACCGGACTGCCTTTTTTTTTTAGTACTAGTATATTCCATCACTTAAACCTTGCATATTCGGTGCACAAGTTATCATGGAGCACTAGTACTAAAGTAATAACAAGGGAGATTGACCAACAAGCTCTGCAGTGGAAGAGAAATCAATTTGTTGAAATGCTGAGAGTAACATCTACTATTGATACCAAATAAGACTCTTAGATTGTCAAATAACTCCAGGTACTAAAGGCCGGGATTTATAGGTGCTTTCTTCTTGCTTCTAAAACCATAAGAACAACTCCTTGATTGTATCTAAATGATGATTTTCTAGAACATAGTGAGTAATATTTTAAATGACAAAGTTGTGACTACTTCTCAAAGCGTGACAATATCTAAACGCCCCTAATCGATTAAAGGACGTTAAAGTCTGATTTTGCTTTATTTCATGATAGGTAAGGTGCTCGTCTCGTGCATGCTTTACGTCTTGGACTGCATGTCCAATCGTGCCCGAAAAATATACCTTGTATGGCATACAGCTTGGATCGTCCATCCTTTAAGTCTATAAACATCTTCATTTGAGTTCCCTTTCAAGTATGATTCTATAATTAAGAAGTATTATACAAATAAATTATTATACATGGATAATCAAAGTATTTTTGTACATTTTTTCCTTTGAATTTTATATATTTTTCAACAATCTTTATTTGACAACTAGAACCAGATTGACACTAGTGCCATAATAACTTGGTTAAGTTGTTTCAGCGCATTGCAGCAAACTGATTCCTCTTCCATCGGAGAGTTTGGTCCATTTCTTCTATTCCCTTATTACCACTACTCCATGGTAGCTTGAACTTGGCCATTCTTCTCTTCATTGCAGCAACTCCAACATTGTCTCCATAATCCTGCAAAAAGGGTAACAAATGTGTGAATCTTATTAACAAGGAGCTTTCTTTAAATAAAATTTTATCTTATGAGGAGAAGGGGTGTGATAATCCGACTTACATCTATCGTGTGTGTGAAAGACCTCATGAGTACCACTAAACTATAGGTCTTGGTGGTAAGAAGAAACTATTGAAGATTTGAAAGATTGGTGGTAACAAAGAATATATTGAATATCAAGTGATACCTTGTGGCAGAGGCCTTCTAAAACATCACAATATGGAAAGTCTTGTGGGCAGCATAATTTTGATCCCTCGCAGCAAACACCATTTTCAATAGGACAGCATCCATGAACTAAGCACATGCCAAAGAAATCTAACCCGCAGCAGCATGTTTGACCTTCTGGACAGTAATATAAGCCATCTTCACATTCATTTGGTTTTGGAGAAGGCGGTGGAGAAACCGGAGGGGATGGTGGAGAGGAAGACGATTCTTTCGTGGGATAAGAAGCCAATGAATTAATAGCACAAACCCCATATGGCAAATTAGTGTTCCTCTTTATATATGCATACCCCTCCATGCCCCAAGATTTTCCCCATGAATTCTTGATAATCCAATAGTCAACCCCTCCTTCAGAACCATATCCTATAATTAGTACGGCATGAGATAAGTCATCTGTATTACTAGAGCATTCTCCATCATAGATCCCCTACATTAACCCAAAAAACAGATAGGCCAAGAGCTTAATATTGGGATTTGTAAAGAAGAGACAAGTAACATTAAGAAGGACCAATGTATAAAGAGTTACCCCAGCATATAGTTGAAAATCAAGGCTTTTTCCATCTATGCCTACACTAACAGGTTGTCTAGAAACAGCACGAAGTAGGGCACTTTCTTCTTGTGCAACATCTTGGTATCCATCAATTGTTACAGCCTTCTTGTTCAACTGTTGAGCAAATATGATCAAAGAGTTTTCAAAAGATTATGAAAAGTGAATTGAAGATATTATATGAACTTTGCACCATCACATGCCTTATTATAGTGGCAAGTGCCACGAGACTCGGTGTATGGATAATCAGCTGATGAATCAATGCCCTCATTGTTGATCACAAATTTAAAAGCAGGGTCCATAAGTCCACCTTCACAACCTTTATTGGAAGTGTCACAGTTGACAAGTTCTTGAGTTGAAAGGCTAATAAGTTCACCAGTGACTAGTGCATTTATTCCTTCTATGGCTCCACATGCCGAAAATGCCCAACAACATCCTGCATTTGTTATGCAGAAATTAGAGATATTTTACAATATGGTGCATATTTTCAGGCTCACTGGTATCCCTAAGACATCATTGGTTCAAGCTGCCTAATTCAGGATAGTACTCGTGGAAGCTTTGGTACTATACCAACCTGCGACTTGAGAATCACCAGATCAACGAAGAGCTTATAGCCTATTTGGCCAAGCTTTCAAAATTTGCTTATTTGAAAACTATTTTTTGTTAGAAGAGCTTTTCAAGAAAGTGTTTTTGCAAAGAAGCAGTTTGTGTTTGACTAATCAATTTTAAGAGCATTGTTCTCAATATTAGAGTAGCGATTTGTGCTTGGCCAAGGTTCCAAAAGTACTTCCGGAGGGGGGGACTACTTTTTTCAACTTCTACTACTACTCAAATGCGCTTATTCTTTTCCTAAAAACTTGATTGAATACCGCAATTCTTTAAAATAAGCACTTTTGACTTCCCAGAAGCTCGGCCAAGTTAATATAATGGAAGTGAAGTAGCAAAAAGTTGAAGGTTGTACTCCTGATTCTCACTCATTGGTTTCATTAAATAGGCATCAACAAAATGGTAATTAAAGATCTATGAACTAAATGAAGCTACAGTTATGTCTCTTTTGTTCAAAACATGACTGCCATGTCTAAGATCGAGTTTAAGCTCTATGCACTGACGACGTAAAACATATTTACACAATCATGTCAGTTATAAGGTAATTACAAGTAAATATGTGCAATAAACCTTAATTTTAATCCGGCAAAAATGAAAAACTGTGAAATGACTGAATTTAATATGCAGAAGAGATTAGCACAGCTTACCACATCTTCCTTGGTTCTTAACCTCAGTGACAACCCCATATTTCCTCCAATCCATAGAAGGAGGAGCATCACAAGAATTTGCAGAAGTGGTCTTGTTCTTCTTGTTGAAAGGCATCTTAATCTTTGAAGTATGAACTTGCCTGAACTCTTCATTGCTCATATCAGCAAAATTGTTCAAACCAACTAAATGGTCTGATTCTGACTTTCTCTTTGAGTTCTTTTCCACTATATACTTCACATTCCTTTTAAAATTGTTCAACCTCATTTCTTCCTCTTTCTCATTATTGTAAACTTTCTCATGCTTCTGTTTCCATTCTTGGAAAAGCTGGAAAACATTTTCTTCTGATATGAACTCATTTGGCTTGTAGTGTTCTTGAAAATCACTAGAAAAACTATAAACTTGAGATGATAATGCAGCTGAGATTAAGAAAAAAGGGAAACCAAGAAGAAGAAAAAGGTGGTTTTTTTGTGTATTTTCCATTTTTTTTAGTAACACAATCCAATAAATGACTTTGAGATTCTTCTGTTATATATAATATTAATCTGTTAATTATTTGATTGAAAAATTAAGTGACGGATTTTTTTGACTGTGTGGATATTTTGAGTGCATTTGCTCTTAAAACTTTATCCAGTAATAGATACTACTAAAGTCTGGGGGATATTTATTTCCAAGAGATTGTGATAGATGTTTTTATCTTTATTCCAAAACATTTCTCGTCCACCCCTTATTTTCCAATTATCAGCAACTCGATCGGATAATCAGCCAGTTTGATAAATCATCTAACTTCGGGATAAATTCCAATATTGATATATAAAATTTCTGAAAATATAATTCACACACATAGAGCACAAGTATATAATTCATGCACATAGATAATATAATAAGTATTGTAAATAGGGGTGTGAACAAAAATATTTTGAAATTCCGATTTTATTAGGCAAAAATGCTTTAATATAAACTCCTTAAATTTAAAAGGTCAAAGGACAAAAATATCCTATTGGGATCATCATTTAAGTCATATTCCCTGATTTGAAACTCCGGCGTATTTGTACGTTTAGAATGGGGATTTGGAAGAAGACTCATTACCAATGGAAATGATTATCACACTATCCTTTCGAGATTAGAAGAGTAAAATACTACTACCTGGTAGCGATGGAGGCGAGTTAAATAGAAGCTTTGGTGTTATCAGAATAAGATTCAGCTTTTTATCTTTTATGTATTCACTAATTTGTTGGTGTCGGTCAATGACATGCGCGCAGATTGTGTCGTGATGAGTTGGGTATATAGCCAATGTAGTATTGTTGAACCCATTGACTGATATCCGTGCATTTTATTATTTTGTTTGAGTAACGGATCTGCGTTAGAAAAGTAAATATATAGTTACTAGAATTTGAATTTGGAGCCTTAAAGGTGAATTTTGAATTCTTAAACTATTAAGACAACCTCTAATCTTGTGTTGTATAGTCATGTCGAACAACATGAAGTATGTAATTAATTAGCATATGAAAATAGCAAGCTGAGGTTGTCGTTACAGCAACAAAATATAGGTCACATGCAAATGTGTCCAATGTCGGCCAAAAACAATATTGCATTTAATTACGCCATTTGTAACTTAGAAGACACATTTTGTAACGTAAAAATTAAAATGTTATTATATCAATAAGCTAGGATTAGATGAATTTGTATTATTAAATGTCGCATTTATTCAAGATCTCATTAATTAATAAAAATGAGAATTAAATATAACATCCGGATTAATGCATGCAATTAAGTATGACTACAGAAATGGAGTATAAAAGAAAGAAAAAAGACTCTTCATATATCAAACCTAAGAAGGAGAAATTAAAAAAAAAAAAAACTACTAAAACAATGGCACGTACCACTAATTCCCTGCTAATATGCATTTTCCTGATAGTATTTACATTCACTCCTCAAATATCTTTGGCTGATGATGATCTTGAAAAAGCTCTTCTATCGGCAAAATATATAATCTCATAAGCCTTTATTTCCTGAGGATTACGTAGAATGTGCCATTATGTTATTGTATGACGTGTCTCAGGAGCAATTAAAAAATATCATGAAGATCAATTAAAAGAAGTCATCACTCAGATTGATGAGATTTTGGATGGGTGTGGCATACCTGCATGGGGGTCCAGAAGATATTGTCCAACTTCTCAAGATGGGTTGGGACCTGCATTGGCTCAGTGACTTAGCATTAGTGGGCTAGGTCATGTATAATTTAAATCTTACTCCATAAAACTGAAATCACTTACATAATTTAATGTTACAAAGCAAAGAAGGAAAGACAAGGCGCTGGAGAAAGCGATGAAATTTTCTTCTGTAGATCTCTTTTTTCCAGTTACTACTCGTATATGTCTTCCCTTATTAATAATGTTTGTGTACAGATGTACGTGGAGAAGTTGAGATGACAAAAGATTAAATACATGAATCTAATAATAAAAGCCAAGTACTATCGTTAAACAAAAATAAATCAGGTAATTAATTTATGTACGTATGGAGCTATGCATATTGCATACGTACATACATATATAAACACATACATACATACACACACACACAATTACACATATGTTGACTCGCGCTGTTCATGCGAATTCCTTATAATTTTGTTTAAATTGTTCCCTTCATTATTAGTGTTTCCTAATTTAGGGGAAAAGTTCTAACAGAGGAAAAAGTGAAATGCAGAATATTATTTGTCTTAATCTTATTCATCGAAATGTTGGAATATCTATAAACCTGGTTTGTTGAGGTTTCCCCTCATAAACTTAATTGAGCATTCAAGTACTTAATTACTCCTTCCGTCTCATTTTATGTTTAGATGTGAGGGTCAAACGATTTTTCTTTCATTACAATTTTCTCAAACTTTTTAAAAATATTTTAAATCATTAGCTATATTGACTTGTAGTGTTTTTCGTGTAGTTTTCAAATATGTAAATTTACTTTAAGAAATTTAAAAAATCTATACGCAAATTCATAGTCAAAATAAGTGTTTTGACCCTCGTACTCTTAACTCCTTAGCAGAAATTGGGACAGAGAGTATTACATAAAAATGTATCCCAAAGGCCTTCAGAAAGATTAGACAGCATTTTCTCTAACTGCTGGCAGAGTCCAAATTGTTTTTTCCCCTCTTTAGTAGACTTGATAATATACCTAAAGGAAAGCAAAATGTGTTATGTTTCTCGAGTTTTAACTTAAATGATCCACTTAACTTGGTCTGTGATTCCACCGTAAAAATATACCTGCATAAGGTGTTTACACAAACGAATAAATATAAACCATGTGTCTTTCATATATAAATTTATCACTTGATCATAGTATATGATGTTTTACTTTAATCATTCAAATGACTCTTTCAACGCATTGAATCAATAAAGGAAAGTGCCCTTCTTTCGCATGCGGCAATTCATGATCAGTGAATGTTACCTTAAAGCATTTTCTTTTTCTGAACTTAGGTGGATTTAATAACAGTTTTGGTTTCTAGAAATAGCAAATTTATAAGCTAAAAATGAAAATATAGAGAAGTATATATGTTATGGCCACAATGTTATACATTGATATTTCTTCTTCTTTTCATAGTTTTCCGTGATAGTAATAACCCGTTTAATGCCATCCCAAGTTTTATTTCATAAACTTGTCAATGCAAGTATATGATTAGAGCAGCTTTTGTCTGATCTATTATTTTTTAAGAAAGAAGAGTAGTATCCACAACTTACAAGTAAGCCAAAGACTAAAATGGATCATACAGCTTGTAGATTAGTTGTATTTTGTCCTTCTTCTGGAGACTAATGGATCCCTTTTTTCGTATCAATTTCATGAAACAAAAATCACTTACATGCATCAACGGAAAATTAGTAGGATTTCACGCCAATGTAAACAGTACATTATTTAAAATTACAGTTCAAAGGATTTCTAGGTTGTACATAATACTATAGGATTTACAATAGTTAAGTAAAACCAAGTGTAAGGAAATTACTACATGTAATTGTAAGTTTCACTAATTGTCTATTGTACTTAATACTTTGATGCATGTAAGTGATTTCAGTTTTATGGACTTAATATGAGAAGACAAAAAAAGAGATCGATTTGTCTCCAGACAAAGGACAAAATACAGCAAACCTACAAGTTTTATGATTCATTTCAGTTTTTTTCGTGGATACTGCTCTCTATTTTCATTAATTAGTAAAGCAAACAAAAAATGCTCTAATCATATACTTGTGCTATTCTCTATCTTGATTATCTTTAAGTTTGAACTTGTCAACTGTTATGAAACAAAGCTTGTGAAGACATTAAAAGAGTTATTACCCACAGAATATCATTATTTCACGGGAAACTATACGTAACATTGTGGACATAACTTATATACTTTGGTTGTCAAAAAAAAAACTAATATACTTCTCTATATCTATTTATTTTATTTTCATTTTTAGCTTATAAATTTACTATATCTAGAAACCAAAATTTGTTATTAAAGTCACCTAAGTTCAGAAAAAGAAAAACGAAAATGCTTTAAAGTAACAATTCACTAGATCAGGAATTACCTTTATTGCCGGATGCTAAAGAAGGGGACTTTCCTCTTTTGCAACATCTATATAGTGAAAATCAGGGATGCTCCCGTCGATGCCCACACTAACAGGTTGTTGAGCAACAGTACAAAGAAGGGTATTTTTCTCTTTTGCAACAACTTGGTATATCCATGCTTATGGTTCAATTATCTGAGTCAAGGAAAAATGATGCCACGGCAGGCATATGGCCCATATCCATCATCTGTGCAGTTAAAGTGAATAGCACGTTAAAGTGCTCCACTGCCTGAGCTGAAGTATCATCACCACAAAGAAAAACAAGCAATTGATTCCTATCCTCAAGCCAGCTGCATCCTGGTAGTCTGCCTGCTCCACTCTTTTTTATTGTTTCCCTCACTCTCTCCACATCACCCCATCTTCCTAGTTCAGCATACATGTTTGATAAGACAACCAGATTTGTAGATGTATGAGGTTCAAGTTCAAGAAGCTTCTCCATAGCGCAGCCAGCGATCTTTATATTGTTATGCATGCGACAAGCCCCAAATAGGGCACCCCACATTTCTGCTGTGATATTTGTTTTCATTTCCTTTATTAAAAGGAAAGTTTCTTCTAACCTCCCCGTGCGCCCAAGTAAGTCAACCATGCAAGCATAATATTCAGATGAAGGAGTGATATAATACTTTCTGGTCATGTGCTCAAACAATTTTGCACCGGCACCAGTCAAGCCAGCATGCTTACATGCAGATAAAACACTAACAAACGTGACCTCATCAGGAACGACTTCTGTATCTTCCATCTCTTGAAAAAGTTTGATAGCCTCCTTCCCAAATCCATTTAAAGCATATCCAGAAAGCAAAGAATTCCAGGATATAACATCAGCATTATCAACATCTTCAAACATATTTTCTGCATCAAAGAACTTTCCACACTTTGCGTACACAATGATTAAAGCGTTACAAACTGATAAATTTTTCACATAACCGGTTTTTATAGCTGCTTGGTGAAGTTGCTTACTGATATGCTCAGCAGCAAGATTGGAACAGGAACTTAATGCTGAAGCAAACGTAGAGCGACCGGGTTTCTTGCCATCACGTGTCATCGTGATAAAATATTTAAGTGCATCTACATAAAAACCATTTTGGGTATAACCTGAAATTAGAGAATTCCAAGAAATTACATTTCTTTCTCCCATTCTCAAAAACCTCAAGTGCTTTTTCCATTTGTCCCACTTGAGCATAACCTGCTATAATGGTATTCCAAACAACTATGCTCTTTGGTTCCATCTTTTCAAACAGATCAAAAGCTTCATCAATCCTTCCACATTGAGCATAGCCGGCAATCATTGTATTCCAACAAACAACATCACGAGTAGTAGTTCGATCAAATACCCGACGAGCTTCATCCACCCTATTGTTTTGGATTTACTCTGAAATCATCGCTGTTCGTGCACCAACATTTTTGTATGGCATTTGATCCAACAAATCCCTTGCTTCTTTGAGCTTTCCAGCATGAAAATAACCATCAATCAATGTTGTATAAGCCACGGCACTTCTCTAATACATTCTATTAAATAATGAAGCAGCCATGTCAATTTTTCCATTCTGGACATATGCAGCTAACATGCCATTCCAAGCAACCTCATTTTTCTCCGACATTTGGTCAAAAATCTTTTCAGCCTCCAATATCATCCCATATCTTGCAAATCCACTCAGCATTATCACCCATGAAAAAACACCTGGATTAGGTATCTTAGCAAAAACCTCTTTAGCAGAATCCAAATGCCCAACCTCAATAAACCCATCCAATAATAAATTCCAAGAAACGACGTCCTTCTATTCCATATCCTCAAAAAATTTCAATCCAAATTGCATTTCCCCGTTGTGGGTATATACGGAAAGCATAGAATTCCATGAAACTAAATTCTTTGCTGGCATGCCATCAAACATCTTCCTCGCATCATCTAACCTTCCAGCTTTAGCATACCCTATAATCATCGCGTTCCAACAAGCTATATCATCTTTATCAGGAAGTGACTCAAGCACATCTCTAACCTTTTCAAGCTCCCCGCTACACGCAAAACAAGTTATCATCAATGCATAAGTAAAATGATCTCTCTGAGGCATTTTATCGAACAATTCACATGCTTTATCAACTTGGCCATTAAACAAATACCCATTAATCATTGTATTCCAAGAGATTAAATTTTTGCACTGCATTTTGTCGAACAGGTTGCGTGCATTGATGATTCTACCATTCTTTGCATAGGCAGAATCATGGAATTGTAGGTGACAGTATTAGGGTGTGTGATTCTGTTGAAGAGTTTGATGGCTTCATCTATTTGTCCCCTTTTACCTAACTGTGTTATCTTCACATTTTGCTGGACGATTGTGCTTCCTCTACTTAAACCCCCCATTCAAGGGAAGCTCCTTATTAGATATGTTTTTGGACTTCCTCTCCTCTGCCACCGTATTTTTATAAATGCTACCATTCCACTGTTTTCTTTTTTGGAAGAATACCATATTCCAGAATTTAAATACTCTCCCAGTACCAATTTACGCGCACATTTGACTCGACACGCAATGACTCAGAATAAGTCCGCTCATATAAAATTAAATTATTTTTAAATATAAAAACGTGATATTCTTTTTTAAATTAAAAATAAATAAATAATGTCATATAGTTTTGGGGGAGTAACAATCTTAAATGGAATTTTATTTTATCGTAGCACAGAACGTAAATGAAAAAAAATAGGAAAAAGGCAAAAGAACAGGTAAATATATAGCAATCCTCATTTACAGAAAGTGCGACATCAATAGAATAAATAACCAGCCTGATAAAAGTACTCCGTCCATTCTAATAAAGGATTGAATTTCAAAGTACGAGGGTAGTATGATCCAACTGTCTAAATTATATTATGACTATTTTACCTCTTTAACATATTTCATTTAATCTCTCCTCAATAAATATCTACTTCATTAATAATAAAAATCTCTTAAATATTGCTAATTAATACAAGAATAATATGGAAAAAAGCTCTTAAATTTATTTTGATTAAATCGACAAGTATTTTACACAAATATTTTTAGTAAGAATGACAAGTATTTTGAAACGGAAGGAGTAAGTATCTAACACATACATTGACAATACAAATTAGAGGTAATGTATAAGTAGACACTATTCTTTTTAAACCCCATATATGGATTACATTGTGTTTGTTGTTGTTATAGACAATATCACAAGGATAGAAGTTTTTTAACTAGCTAATGGAGCAAAAATATTTTTAAGTACCGAAATTTGCTTATATATACCTCAAACACAGTTTATTTAAAATTGTAAACATCCAAACGGTAACTTTGACATATTGTACGCACATTTAATTTAAGAACACACATAAAATGAAATATTATTCACACTTTTTGGCCTCTTATACGCTTCCAAACGAGGGAGCATGCTTTTTGTACTACACCATCACCCAAAGATGTGTTCGTGCGTTCCACTTCAAAAGGCCGAATAATAGGATTCTGGCAAAGTCTAAAGTCTAAGTGCGCAAAAAAAAAAGGTAAGTGCGTAATTGCAAATTCTAGACAAGTCTGAGGGGTAATTTATGTCTTTTTCTCCCATTTTGTGTTGTTTTGGTTTAAGAAATGTTTGTTTCAACGCACTGCAGCAACATGATTTCTGTTCCATTTCAGAGTTTGGCTCATCTCCTCTGTTGCTTCAGTGTTAGTTCTCCATGGTAATTTGTACTTGGCCATTATTCTCTTCCTTGCTTCCACTCCAATTTTGTCTCCGTAATCCTGCAAAAAATAGAAAGAAATTATGAAACCTATAAGAATATGTTTTAACTTTCTAAAGATTTGTTTCACTGCTCTTTCCTTCACTTGTATCCCCCTTCTTCTATCACATTGAATATTTAACCTTTGATAAGAAGCGCGTTACTCTGATATATTTGGTGTAATTCCAGATTCCAGGATGTCGAAAGCAAACTAAAAATTATTTACTCATTGATTTGTCTAAAGTGAGCTATCTTAGGCCTTGTACTACTTTCCACTGGTATCGAATGATTGAGCAAAATTGTGCAACCTTAATATCTTTCAAAACCCTTTTGCCTAGCTTTTTTCTATAAAAGTTTTAGCTATGGTACCTTAAGTGCCCTAATAATTACAAAAATTTCATTGGCTGTTTGCAATGATTTAGAAGGAACCAAAATGATACTGCCATGCTTGGAGAGACTGTCAATACAGCAGGAATTTCTGGACTTTGATTCTGCCATTGTAAACTTTATGTGACTCATGGATTGAAGAGAATCTTAAGAGTGATCTAGCTTATGAGTTGTGACATTAAATTCCCGTGCCTCATACATTTCTCTCATTTATGTGGCTTCAGCTTTTATTGAAGTGTGTGACCATATCATCCAAAAGCTTAAGCTGTTAAAGAGAGCACACTTCTAATACTTATTCATATTCTCAACATGCCCCCTCAAGTACGGGCCTGATTTTTTTCATGGCCAAGCATGTTGAATGTTTTTTTTGATAATGGGTGGATGAGATTTGATGTCATCACCTCTGCCTGCTCTGATACCATATTGAAGTATGTGACTATTTCATCTAAAAGCTTAAGTTGTTAGATAGAGCACACTTTAATACTTCATCATATTCTCAGCAAGATTACTCAGAAACCATTTGAAAAGCAAAAGTTGGATTTTTCCTTGAGAAAGTGTCACAAGAGAAATCATACCTTGAGGCAGAGGCCGTCATAAACATCACAAATGGGATAGTCAGTCGGGCAGCAATAGTCTGATCCGTGACAGCAAACACCATTCTCATAAGGACAGCAGCCCTGAATGAAGCATATGCCGAAGAAGTGCAACTCACAGCAGCATGTTTGATCTTCTGGACAGTAATAGAAGTCTCCACATTCACTTGGTTTTGGAGTAGGTGGCGGAGGGGGCGGAGGGGATGGCGGGGGAGGTGGTGGAATGGCTGGAGACGGATAAGGAGATGGCGCTGAAGACGATTCTTTCGTTGGATATGAAGCCAATGAATTAATAGCACAAACCCCATATGGCAAATCAGTATTTCTTTTTATATATCCATACCCTTCCATTCCCCAATATGTACCCCATGAGTTCTTGATAATCCAATAGTCATCATATCCATTAGAACCGTATCCTACAATCAGTACTGCATGGGATAAGTTATCTGGATCACTAGAGCATTCTCCATCATAGATTCCCTGCATTGACCCCAAAACAGAACAGAAATAAAAATCACATCATTTTGTTTATTGAGGTATGTGAAAATGGTGTAATAGAATATTTACCCCTCTATATAGTTGAAAATCAGGGCTGCTCCCGTCAATGCCCACACTAACAGGTTTTTGAGCAACAGCACAAAGAAGGGCAGTTTCCTCGTGTGGAACATCTTGGTATCCGTCAATTGTTACAACCTTGCGGTTCACCTGTTGAGGAAAACATTTGAAGAATGATCAAGATTTAAAGGAGGAAAGTATTTGGAAACTGGATAGAAGACTTGATATGAAACTGATCATCACATGCCTTGTTGTAATTGCAATAGCCTCGAGAATAGGAAGTGTATGGATAATCAGCTGCTGAATCAATGCCGCCATTGTTGATCACCCATTCAAAAGCAGGGTCCATAAGTCCACCTTCACAACCTTTATTGCATGAACTATCACACTCGATAAGTTCTTGTTCAGAAAGGCTAATAAGTTCACCAGTGACAATTGCATTTATTCCCTCCATGGCTCCACATGCGGAGAATGCCCAGCAAGCTCCTGCAAAAGTTTTGCGTAGATCAAATATATTACTCCAGTGATGTACATACGTGCTATTCCATCTTATTGCTCCCTTAATCAAAGAGGAAAATGTCCTTAGAGTTTGGACCTTTTGGTACTATTGACTTGTGATTTGAGTCAACAAAAAGTCCTAGTCCTAGTAAGACTGTAAGTTAGACCAATTTGCAGATTCAACTCACTCAGTTCCTTTTATTTGGATATTATAGTGCTTAATTCAGGGAAACATACTAATAATGTCTATAAGCTGCCTAGAAGTAAAACATGTATGTACTGTAAACCAATACTATAAATGTATAAAATACAACGAAATATGCCTAAATACAACATCTAGCAACATATAAGTGAAAGATAAACATCTACAGAACAGAGTAGAAATAGTGTTTTTCTGTCAATTGTAGTCATGATTAAAGCTTCAAGAAGTATTCACTATCTTTGTCTTGCCTTTTTGTGTTAAAGAAGCAATGTAAAAATTTGATTGGCCCAGTTGTTGGGATTCAATTGTTGTAGGGAACGGGAAGTAAGTAACTATTACAATAGTAGAAAAGATAAACAAACTATTACAATAGAACTGGAAATCAAAACCTTACAAACTGCTTGTGTGATTTGTTGAGTCGAGTGATGACACTCTGTCTTTAAGACAAGATTGTCCCGTATATCTCATTTTACGGTGTTGAGCAATAGTCTACCAAGATACAACAACTTTAACAAATGAGCAAAGGAAACTCAAGTGTTACTCTTGAAGAACTTTGAGTATAGTAACTTTGCTAGAGAGTAAGAATATGAACTCTGAAAATTCTAGAGTATTTTTCTAAGTGTTGAGTAGTGTTCTTCAATTGAGCCAAAGGCCTCAATTTATAGTGTAAGTAGAAGACCCCTCAACTAGCCAACTAATGGCCTTCAATAGCCATGTAATTGCACTTGATTGAGGGGTTACATTCAGCCAAATAATGGTTGAATTCATGTGTCAAGTAATGGAAAATCAATGCTCCAAAATCAGCCCAAAGGTAAGATTTTTCCAACTTCCCGTCGCAGTTTTCTGCCTTCGAAGCGCCGCGGCGCTATGAATTAGCGCCGCGGCGCCGCAGCTCCAGTAACTGGCCAGCCAATTTGCGCCGCGGCTCCGACGGTGTGGCGCTGTGGCCCTTCACGGCTCCGTGGCGATTTCCGACTCGTTTCGTTTTACACTTTGTACACTTCTTCCTTTTTTTACCAACGTGGAATACTTTGTCATTTGGCCAATAACCGTCCATAATTCTATGTCTCAAACGTATTACATACGTACCAATATCTCTTTCACTAATGAAATTTGCGATACTTGGCACTACGTGTGCACGTATGTGGAAACGACGTTTCCGACGTGCGGGCCCAATTGTTCGAGTCATAAATTAATAGGATATACTTATTTCCACATTTAGTAAATTTCCAACACTAGTTACACATCTTTCAGATATCACCTAGTTATCGATGTTAATTTTTTCTTCTACAATGTCATGAAATCAAAAATGAAAGAATGAATGCACCCTTATGGGATATACAAGAAAATGTATTCAATGTAACTACCATTTGTTTCTGTCAATAGTTTATTCTAATCATGCGACGAACCATTATATATCCTCTCCAACCAAAAATCTACTAAAAACCAGCTATTGCAAATATGAATTGAAAATGGTAAGAGAAGATAAGTAAAGTTACCACATTGTCCTTGATCCTTGACCTCAGTGACAGCCCCATGTTTCCTCCAATCCCTTGAAGGGGGAGCATCACAAGAAATTGAAGTTGTTGTTTTCTCCACATTCTTCATCTGAATGGTCTTTTTTTTGTTAAAGGGTATCTTAATTTTGGAAGTATGAACTTGTCTAAACTCCTCATTGCTCATATCAGCAAATTTGGTCAAACCAACCAAATGATCTGAATTTGAGTTCCTCTTTGAATTATTTTCCACTATATACTTCACATTCCTTTTAAAATTCTCCAACCTCATTTCTTCCTCTTTCTCATTATTGTAAACTTTCCCATGCTTCTGTTTCCATTCTTGGAAAAGTTGGAAAATTCTTTGTTCTGATATGAACTCATTTGGCCTGTCTAATATTGGAAATTCAGTAGCAAAAGCAGAAACTTGAGATGATAATGCAACAAAGATCAAGAAAAGTGGCAAAAGAAAAAGGAAGAGAAGATGACTTTGTTTGCTTCCCATTTTTCAGTAACATTAACATCCTAGTTCTAGTAACATTGTTTTTATAGCTTTAGAAAAGAAGACCTACAAGTTTCCCAATAACTCAACACGTGAGACACATGAAAAACTGTGAAAACTTTTTAACTATGGTTTAAAATGATGAATGAGGAAGGGTAGAGCGGTAGACATTTTCTGGTAGGTAACATGTGTTATTATAAATGCACTTTAATAATGTATGGGCGGGAAAACAGACACTTGTTTCTTTTTTTTTTTCCCAACTCCATTGGGCCAACGGCCAATCCAGCTGGGAATAATAATTTCTCAAAACAAAGTCTTTTGGTATATCGGAACAAAAAGTGTTTGCAATTGTAGATTGAGACATGAAATTGACTTATATATATACACTAGTATTTGCATCTATAGATTAGGACAGGAAAATTGACTGATATTATATATATGGAGAAAGAGTCATTTGCAACTGTTTAAGACGTGAAATTGACTTAAACATTGGTTGTTAATTTTCTTTTTCGAAAATCATTGTAAGACTTTCTCCAGAAAAGTTGTGACTTGTGAGAGTAGTTTGTATGGTAAACTAGGATTTTCTCTTTGAACCATATCTTAGTAGGTCATAAACTTAATCAATCGACAGTTTGAAGTTTGAACGGACAAGTAGGCTTAACCTTAATCCACAGGATCAGAATAGTGATGAAAATTGAGTCTCTGCATATGGGTTCTGCTGCCATATAGATATGGGATTTAAGTTATATACACGGAGTGCAAAGATTTTTTACACTATTAATAAATTTTAATCTGTAATAGCAAGTTATTAACCAAATTATCAAGTAATGCTTATCAAAAAATTTATCCGTAATTAACTAATAAGAAACTTGAATATGTAAATATTTTTTACACTGTTACCTATAACTTAAAACTCATAGATTTACCAATACTCAAACAAGTTAAAAAGACAGCAGCATTGTGCCAAAGACGAACGTGCATATCCCCCACTCTCCACTCTCCACCGTGCACACATCACACAAAAAATTGAATATCGCATAGATAAACAATATACATGAAAGGAAAGTTGGAATGCGAATATTGTAGTCTTAATTGGGACATTAATCCCTCCAAAAATTGTCTAATTCAAGTCCATGATCAGACCATCCATTATTAAAAATTGACAAACAAAACTGATCGATGACATAATAACAATAATAATAATAATAATTTACAAGCAAACATTTTCATCCAACAGTCTGCAAGGCACTTGGAGGTACCTATTGAACTTTAATATAATGTAACATTTGATCAGTGTTGTAATCGTCTCTTCATACTATGAACTTTACTATATCTCAAATTTCTTTTGCAAAGCAAATGAGATACCATATGTCCTAATAGAAGTTCTTTTCGAGACAAAATCAGACCAACTAAAGTTGAAAAAAGTTATCTCCAATTTCTTAGTTCCAAGCTCCAACTGAAATTTCAGATTTTTACTTTAAGTATCATAAATTACAACTTATCCAAGAATGTCCACAGCATAACACTCAAAAGCAAATAGTCTGTTTAATTACTACACACGATGAAGAAGAAGAAGAATACTTCTTATGTAGTCAATTTTAAAAGTATACTGAGCCACTACATAACTCTCTTTCCAGTTCTTTAATTTCAAGAAATTCATACTTTTGCACAAGCAAGATTTATTACGGAATTGTGCTTGTAGTTTCAGTTAAGAGTTTGATTCATCAAAATTTTTGGCGTTAGAACCAGAACCAAAAATATTTTTAATAAGTTGAAAAGTATGATAAGAATGTCGAAAAACTCATCAGTTTATCCCATGGTATGAACCAAATTGCAGAGATCACAATCTCTGCACCTTCACTGCTGACAATTAAACTGTGTCGCTTATGTGACAACGAACAGCACCTGCCTCACAGCTTTGTGCCTCTGATACTATTTTGTTGTGGAACACAATATCATGCCTTGGAATGTCTTGAAGATCTGCACATTTGATAAGAACATGGATTTATTTTCCAGCATGTCTAGAAAGGGTTCATAATGAAGTCGGTTAAGAAGTTACCTCATGAGCACCATTCTCTGGCATTTTGGAACATGCACAACCAGGGGCTCGGACCTTTCTTTTCCACATCCCAATTTTTGGGATACCATGGGTACTGCCACATCAAGAAACAACGTTCTGGATGAGGCATCATCGCAAGATGTCTACCATCTGGAGAACAAATTGCAGCCACACCCAAGGGGGAACCATTAGGATTGAAAGGATATACATCTGTTGGTCTGCCATCATCATCACAATATTTCACTGGCACCAAGTTCGACCCAAGAATCTGATTGAAAACACTATCGTCAGGGAAATAAGCTCTTCCTTCACCGTGAGCAGCCCAAACACCCAATGTACTACCCTCCATACCTTTAAACATTATGGCTGGTGTTTTTTCAATTGTCACACTCGTGAAGCGGCATTCAAACCTTCCAGACTCATTATGTATAAACCTCGGCTGTGATGGGTCTCCGCCTGCACCAAAAACACCTCCCACTTGGGGCCCAGGCACCCAACCCAATAGAGCCATAAGTTGGCACCCATTACAAACTCCGAGGCTGAAAGTGTCCGGACGGTTATAAAATGCCTGAAATTGGTCTAAAAGAGGCTGATTAAAGCGAATGGACGCTCCCCAGCCTTTGGCAGAATCAAGTACATCAGCATAACTAAAACCTCCAACAAACACAATTCCTCTAAATTCATCCAGCATGATGACTCCATTGAGAAGATCTGACATTGCAACATCCCATGGTTCAAATCCAGCAGCATAAAACGCTGCAGACATTTCTCTATCACCATTGCTGCCTTCCTCCCGGATAACTGCAACCTTTGGCTTTGAAGTGGCAGTCATATACTTATCATCAGTAAATGTTGGCGTGAAAGACAGTTTCCAGGATGGTTCATGCCGATTTTTCAATCCTTCTTTTTCTAATTCTACACAGGAATCTAGTCTTTGGAACTTTTCCAGTTGAAAGCTAGTCTCTTCCCACATATCCCTGAGCACAGAAGTTTCCTCGTTCAAATGTGTAACCCCGTCAACCTTCAATTCAACTATCGGAGATGAAGTAACTTGACCAATGTTATCAGCAGAAACACCACCATGGGCGAGCTTTTCCAGAACTAAATCCGCATTTTTCCTGCTAACTTCAATGAGCAGGCCAAGCTCCTCTGCAAAAAGTGTTTGGGGTATAGTATTCCCAGAAGAGGTTAAATCCAAGTGAATGCCACAGTTCCCTGCAAATGCCATTTCAAGGGCATTCACTATGAGTCCCCCATCACTTATATCATGACCCGCAGATATCAGCTCATCAGAGATTAGATTCTGAACCTCATTAAAAACAGTTTTAAGATAAGAGACATCATCCAAATCAGGACTTTCATCCCCAATTTGATCAAACACCTGTGCTAGAGCAGATCCCCCGAGTCGTCGTTTTCCTCTGGCCAAGTCAATATGAAGCAGCACACCATCATCTCCAAGCTTCAAGTCTGGCGTAACTGTCTTTGATATATCAGGACACGTCACATAGGTACTGATGACTAGATTCCCTGGAGCTTTAACAACTTCCCCCGATGAGTGGGCTGCCATGGAAAGACTATCTTTACCCCCATCAATTGCGATCCCAAGTTCAATCATGGCTTCAGAAAGAGCAATAGCAGCATCGTACATTGCAGCTCCTTCACCATCTAGCTTTGCAGCATACATCCAATTCCCACTTGCTTTAACATCAGAAAGAGATGTAACTTTCGCCCAAACAAGATTTGTGAGTGCTTCTCCGACAGCCAGCCGTGCCATTGCTTTTGGATCCAAGAGACCTTTTATTGGCTGCTCCCCAATTGAGCATGCACCTCCAGTCAAGTCTGCATAAGTTTGAGCTATAACAGCCACATCAGCAAGAGTAATCTGCAAGGGACCCACAGTTTGCTGCTGTGCCACAAGGCCAGTGACACACCTGTCGACTTTAGTGGTCAAGAACCTTTTCGAACAAACAGAAGGAAGCCTCAGGACCCTCTTCAATGAATCTAAAACTGTTGTTGCAGGAGCAATATCAAGTGGTTCACACAGATAATTCATGCGATTGAATTCAAATGTCTTTTTAGGCATATCACCAAGCACCTTCTCAAGCTCAAGATCCACTGCAGGTGGAGGAGGAGGCAGTCCACTATACTTGCATTTTTCAGTTGCCACACTATCAACCAGAACAATACGCCCCTCACCATCAATTGTTCCAATAACAGCCATCGAAAGTCTTTCCCTTGAACAGATAGCTTGCAAAAGACCGCGACTTTCAGGCTTCACCAGTATGGCATCTTGCTCCTGATATTCTGCACCCCAAATTTCCAGAACAGACATTGTGTGATCGCCAACTACGATTGCCCTTATATCAATTTTGGCACCCTGTGGGTGTATTATCTCCTTCACGACATTACAGTTTCCACCGGCACCCTGATCATGAATGCTTATGATCGGGTTGCTGCTACCCATTTCAATGCAAGCACGCACAACCCGATATAACTTCTGTGCCATCTCAGCATCTCCACGCTGCACGGCATTGAAGTCAAGTTCGGCATCATTCTGTCCACTGACCATGCTGGATGCAGCACCACCTCCCATTCCAATACGATATGCTGGTCCTCCGATCTTAACTACCAGCATACCAATCTCGGGTTCTCCCTTTGATATGTGAAGGTGATCTATTTGCCCAATACCAGCACTAAACATGATTGGCTTCAACCATTCCCTCCTCTCACCACTTGGTAGTCTCATTCCAAAAGTTCGAGTATAACCCTGGATCATGGGCTCCCCAAATTTATTCCCATAGTCTGATGCTCCATTACTAGCATCGATAAGAATCTGTAGTGGTGATGCCAAGTTTGCCGGGTATGTGAAAGAAGGATCTTCCCAAGGAGCATATGAGCCTTCAATGTTAAGATTTCCGACACAATATCCAGCTGTAGATGCAACAACAAAAGAACCCCTTCCAGTAGCATGGGTATCCCGGATACGGCCTCCTGCACCAGTCTCGGCACCAGGATAAGGTGCCACAGCACAAGGGAAATTATGAGTTTCCGCTGTAAACAAGACATCAAGGTCCGTGGTAACCGTGTCCAAGGGGCACGTCGAACCAGGCTGAATAGGTCGCAATTGCTTCACTGGAAACCCCTTGATAGCACTGGAATTATCTTTGAATCCAATAACTGAATTGTTTGGATTTGCAACCAAAGTGCCTTTGACGATCTGCATAAGGGTCTTATCCACAGGTTGACCATCTATAATAAGATTCCCGGAAAAGAACCAGTGCCTACTATGTTCACTATTAGATTGGGCAATATCAAATAGTTCTACATTCGTTGGGTTTCGCTTAATGTCATCCCTGAAAAGTTTAGTGTAGTACTGTAAGTCTTGCTCATCAAAGGCCAAGCCCATTTCCTCATTAATTTCCTCCAATGCCTTGCGACCCCTTTCCATGACGGGTATATATCGAACCTCCTCTGGAACTATGCTTGTTTTGAAAGAAGTAAGCTTCTCAACATAAACACACTCTGTCATTCGATCATGAACCATTGAAGCAAACTCGTTAATCTGACTATCTAAAAGTGACCCATTGACATATAATAAATACCTCCTAGAGCGCTCCATTCTATTTATCTCTGTTAGCCCACATGCTTGGCAAATCGACACTGCATTAGCAGACCACGCCGTAGTGAAAGACAACCTTGGACCAACTTCAATGATATATGCATCTCGAATCTCTCTCTTCTCCTTCTCAAGAAAACTCTCACTTCCCAAGCTCTCAGGTTCATAAGTTTCTCCTAAAACCCATTTAAGCACAGAAAATTTATCACTTGAAAGATCTGATTTGAGTCCAATGTTGAGACACTGTTCAGTTTTCAAGCCAATTATTTCATTAGAGATCTTTGTCTGAACCAACTTGAGAAGCTCAGCTGTGGCACTGTCTTGTAGAAACGGAACACGATATAAATGTATCACCTTTTCAGGCACCTCCTGAACTTTACCTGAATCTTCATCCACCAAACTACTAAGATCCCCCGAAACCACAGCTCTAATCTTTGCCGGAATATGTGACCTGAGTCTCAAATTTTTATGTGAACCCCTAACAGGGCTCTGTCTTGGAAGTGCACCCCAAAGTAAAAGATTCGTCTGCCTACTAGAATGTCTAGGCAATGCTAGATTTTGTCTATGAAAACCCTGCAATTCAAAACAATTCAGAGTTAACAATTTTCTCAACATCATTAGACAGAACTTATTCTTGGAAAAAATAATCAGTAACGATCATACTTGTAAGAATTCTGTTGCAGTAATGTCCCAAGCAGATGTAGCCATTGCCAAAATTTGCTGCTGGAATAAATAAGAGGAAATAAATTATCTTTCAAACAAACAATATACCAGAACCTACAATAGCAATAGCAATAACAAAGAAACAAGAAACAGTCAGCAAGATAGATTTATGGGCTCATAAACAATCTCAACTTCCAGAAATTATCATGATATATTATAAGCTAAAGAAAAAACTCAAAAAACCAGGAAAATTTCAAATTAAATACCCCACCCAAGAACACTTCTTGCTTGCTACAAAGGAGTTGCCTTTATACCCCAATTTTTGGCTCTTTCTCAAAAAATAAATATACCCAGATGCTCTTTTAGCATATAAAAGTGAGCTTGCACTTCAGTTTTGCATGCCAGAAATCAAAGCTTGAAATAAAAATTTAATCTTTCTTCACAAATTTTCAGCATAAAATAAAAAGATTCAATTTTTATAGCAAGAGAATACCTTTCAGTTGTGGCTTAACCAACAAGCTAAAATTTTGAGCAAATTGATAGGGAAGAGACATAAATTTCAATGGTGGGAGGAGCAACACCAGTGATAGTGCTTGGGCTTTTGGACAAAAACCCTAGTTTTTTAATTATTTTTTACTTTAATTATTTATGCGAAGAATAAATGCCTAATATATACTTGTCATTAGTTGTAGGGCTAATTTAATTGAGTTTTGTAATTGAGAGATAGATACAGAGTCAACTTAAGTAACTTGGTAAAATTCGATGATTGTTAAATCATAAATGGCTATAAAATGTTTTTTTCTCAATTATTTTTATTCAGCCGATTTTGTTTGGCAAAATATTTTTTTCTCTTTTTATTTGCGGGAAATACTATATGGTTTTCTCTTTTTATTTGCGGGAAATACTATATGGTAGACAAAATAGCATTATGCAAGCCTGATTAAACTTCCTTGTTATTGCTATTTCACATAATATAATTCATTTATCCAGACTATTCTTTCACAAATTGAGATAACTTAATTGCTTGGTGCAATTATCTTTTGATGCTTTGTTGTTAACTAGTAATAATAATTCAACATTTTTGTGGTGTAAATACATAGTAATAGTGTCGTTTTCTGATTGACGAGAATATTTACTTTTTGACCAGACAGAAGAAATGGAGAGTGAGCATCTTTTTCTTTTTCTTTCTCATTTTTGTTTTCACTTATATCTTATACCATCAATATTTTATAATTTTTATTTATTCTCACAAAAAAATAATATTTAATCGGTCTCATTTGTAGACACTAAAATTTAGTCAGACTTAAATACACAAATTAATATGGATCATATTCCATATTCGAGATGTATTGGTCCAAATAAATATTATGGGCTAATATGATCGTGATTTATTGATTAAGTCCAATATATATGGATTTAATTGAAAGACCAATTCAATTGGGCTAGTATGTCTTGTTGGACTTCATATGATGAGTCCGCTCCATTAGCCTAAGGTACATGTCATGTGTCAAAGTGACATGATGTGCGCCAAGTCAAGTCAAGAACCAATAAAATCATGTTACGTGCATAAGTGACGTAGTATGTCAAGTCAATATAAGAACCAGTCAAATGTCGTCAAGTGTTCAAATGACATGGTTCAACTAATTATATACATACCCTGTGGGGGTTTTCATAAAGTCAAAAGGCTTCAAAAAAAATTACACAGAGAAGCTCTCATCTCCAAAGGTGATCTGCAAGTCTTCCGCAAGCAAAGCCCTTGATTGACGATTCTAAGGAGAAAAATCAGAGGATTACATTTTTTTGTTTAAGATTTTATAAAAATTGTAACTCCCGCACAAATTTTTGAAATTAAATATTACTTATTGCTATATTTTTCTTATTTTGGTTATTATTTTTCAGGATTGAAAGATTAATCGTTACATCATTTATGCTGAAATCTCTAATATTGAAATGCCAACCGATATAAGTATCAAATTGGATTAAATGCCTTAATTAAGTTGCAGATTCATTTTTTAAATTATTATTCATTTCTCTTCCATTTGAGAGTTTCATCCATCTCCTTTGTTGCTTCAATGTTAGTTCTCCATGGTAACTTGTATTTGGCCATTCTTTTCTTGCTTCCACTCCAATTTTATCTCCATAATCCTGCAAAAAAGGGAAAGAAATTATGAAATCAATATTAATATATTTAATTTTCTAAAGATTTGCGTTAGTGTTCTTTCCTTCACTTGTATCTTCTGGGATCCTCCTCCTATCGTATTAAATATTTAACATTTGTTAGGGAAAACTTCTTGATAGCTAGTGCTTTGTTTGTTCCAAATTAGTTATGATACAATTGCAAATAAGGAAAACGGCCATACAGTTGTTGACTCGTGACAACAAAGAACCTATATGTGTTACAGAAGCAGAGCAGCAAATTGACAGATCATTCAATAACGCATCTTTCAGATAATACGTAGTCATTTTTTTTTTCTTGTATGAATATCATGAAATCAAAATGGAAGAATGAATGCACTCTTATGGGTTATACAAGGAAATTTAATCAATGTAACTACTACTTTGTCAACAGGTTCAAATAACCAAATATCTACCTAAAAAGGTATTGTTTGTCTCTGTCAGTACTTTATACTGTAAATTTCACAACTACTTCTAACCATTAAGCAAAGGAAGGTGGTAAAACTACAAAAACACTTAAAAGACAAAGGGGAATTACCTTCAAATTGATTATCAGTAAGAGAACATAATTAAGGTGATCACATGATTGAATTGAAAATGGTAAGAGAAGATAAATAAAGTTACCACATTGTCCTTGGTCCTTGACCCTAGTGACAGCCCTATGTTCCCTCCAATCCCTTGATGGAACTATTTAAGTTCTGATGGGTACACATTTTGTGATACGTATTATACTGTAAATGCACTTCAATTAGGACTACTTTAGATATAGCAAAATGCAGCGCGTTTACCTAAAATGGGTGGGGAAACAGGACGGACACCTGTTTTTTTTTTAACTCCACTGGATCAATCAAACTGGGAATATCGTGGCAAAGATAAATAACTACTAGTAGTAAAGAAATAAATTATCGCAACAAAATCTTTGGTGTATATTATATTTTCTTTGGTATCCCACAATCCATTCTCCACCGTGCACGCATCACACAAGCACAAAAAAAAAATGAATAAATAAACATACATAAACAGAAAAAGTCAGAATTCCAATGTAGCATCCAAGGTTGCTTATTTCAAGTCCATGATCATACCGTCGATTATAAAAAAATAATTGAGGAGTCATTTGGTAGGCGGACTAAGTTATCCCGAGATTATAATCTTAATGGACTAATTTATCTTGGGATTATAATCTCCGTGGACTAGTTTATCCCACTTAAGAGATGGATAAAATAATACCAAGCTTGATAGGATAGATTTGATCTTATATCTCACCTTATCCCGCCTACAAAACGATTTCTAAATATGTTGGTCGCTGACATATTAATAATATTTGTACAAGCTAATCTTCGTCCAACTTTATGCTGCTCTCTGCAAGGAGCTAGCTAGCGAAATCAATTTAGCGTAACATTTTATCAGTTTGGTAATATTGTTTCCCATACTATAAACTAATTTTACAATATCTCCAATTCTTTTATAGATTATGCAATGCAAATTACATGTGATATCATATTTTCTAATATAAATCCTTTTAAAAATAAAACTAGACACTAAAAATTGAAAAAAAGTTGTACTCTCATAGTTAATATCTCAGATGGTCACTCAACTATAGTTCACTCAGAAAGTCACTCAACTTTATTTTCTAATTAGAAGTCACTCAACTATGGCTAGTTCACTCAAAAAGTCACTCAATTTTATTTTTTAACCAGAAAGTTACCCAAAGTCACATGTGTATTATAAATTACAACTTTTTTATAATCAAATTTTTTTTAGATGATATATGAAAAAGTTGTAGTCAAGCAATTTTTCTTCTACTTCCCACATAGTCATAATGTCATATCAAGTAATTAATATCTTCAATCCGAATTTGAAGAAACTCCAGAGTTTGCCATAGTTAGCAATCCAGGCTAAAGATATAGGTTCCCGCCCAAGATGTTATCAGTCACCATGCAAGTTTCTTCTTCACAACTATTTTCTAGTATGTACACAACATAAGACTCAATAGCCGTAGTCTTCTTCTTATACTCATGCCAGTTCTGATAGATTTGAAGATCATGCAACTAGGTTGCCATCAAATATACTGAAAACGATAACATGTATATATCATGCAATCTAATCATTCTATACATCTTTACCCGAAGCCAAAAACAAGTTTGATTCACCTCAACAAATTTTGCATCCTCCTCCACAGACACCATTTCCTTCAAGTATATATATATATAAATAAAAGAAGGGAATGGTTAAAAGACATCCAAGAACACCTTCAGCAGAATTGACGGAATGCTTGTGCCATTGTGGCGGGTCGAATTTCCGGCTACATAACTCTATTTCCAGTTCTGTATTTCAAGAAATTCATATTTTTGCACAAGCAAGATTTAGTAAGGAATTTTGCTTGTGGTTTCAGCTAACAAGTCATGTGATTCGTCAAAATTCTTGGTAAACAGTCCAGAACCAAATTTATTCTCAAGAATGTCGAATGGCATGATAAAAATTGTTTATTCTCCAGAACCAACATGCTTCCTCTTCCATTTCAGAGTTTGGCCCATCTCCTTTGTTTCTTTAGTGCTTGTACCCCATGGTAACTTGTATTTGGCCATTCTTCTCTTCTTTGCTGCCACTCCCAGAGTATCTTCAAACCTCTGCAATAAGGAACAGAAGTATGAAAATAAATAGTAAGAAGATATTCATTAGAATTTATTTTATTCTTAACCTTGTGTGTTGATTAAACTCCCAACTTTTTGGTACAAGCAAAATATCAAGAGAGATCTACCCTATGAGTCCTCTGGCATTTAACTCCCTTGCCATCATACCTTTCTCTCTAGTATGTGCTCCCTTTGGAAACTCAGAAATAGGAAACCACTAAAAACTACGAGATCGAACAAGATATTTGCATCCTCTTGGTGTATTGAAGATTGAAGGGCTCTCGTTAGGAGATTTTGGTCATGAACTGATACAAACAGGCAGAGATGGGAATAACTGATGCTCTAGCAAGATTTTGGGATACAGATGATGTGTAGGACTAGGACTACAATTTCCATGATTTTAGGCCTTAGCTTTCCAAAGTAGGACAAAAAACAGGTCCTGAACACTTTCCAATACCATATTCCTTCCCAATATTCTCTCACGCTCCAAAATGCCAATTTGCTCTCATACTTAGATGGTGCAATTTCAAGTCCTAGATATTGGGATGAGGATTTGCATAGAGTCGCTATAGAATACTACGGTATAATAGATCACTAACTTTTACAAAGGTTTGAAAGAGAAGAAATATAAGAAGAAAGAGGTGGAGTCATGGAAAGGCAATAAGATTATTAAACTTTTCTTTGTAATGATTTGAATCCTTCAACAAAGGAACAAATTTGCTTATTACAGTTGGGTGTTACAAGGTGTGAGATAGGGGTGGCCAGTGGGCCGGGATCGGGACCGGCGGGACGGGTTTGGCGGGATCGGGTAGGGACGGAACGGGGAAAAGGGCGGGATCGGGGCGGGGCGGGTTAGACGGGATCGGGATAGGCGGGATTTGCCGAAGTCCCGCCCCGATCCCGATCCCGTCGTATTAGCGGATATTCTCCGAATATTCACAGTATATTTTGTAATTGTGATAGATGTATATTTAAGGTAACTTAGGATTCTTACTGTATTAGGAATCAACCATTTAAGGTAAGTTAGAATTCTTATTGTATTAGGAATAAACCTCTGTACAACTATATATATTGTGATTAATGAAAGGAATCCCTAAGGGAGATTATTCCAATCTTACATGGTATCAAGAGCTAAACCCTAAACTCTACTCCCAAAGCCGCCGACCACCACCCTTTCTCCTCTTCCTTCTCGGTCGACGGCCACCATGTCTTCCCCCACTAATTCCGGTTCCTCCACTAGCACTTTTGACAACCCCCACCCACGCTCATCGTCTTCTTTTCATTCGGCTTTCGCCGTTACCAACATCAAGAACTTTATCCCTATAATTCTTGACCAAAAAGACTGTCAATATTCCATGTGGACAGAACTGTTCTATATCCATGCATGTGCGTACAACGTGCTCGACCATATTGATGACTCTGTTCCTCGTCCCACCGATATTGCCGACTCGACATGGCGTTGCCTTGACGTCATCGTCAAACAGTGGATATACGGCACCATCACAAAAGACTTGTTGTGTACTATCATGAAAACAAGTGCTACGACATGTGACCTTTGGGTACGGTTGGAAGAAATCTTTCAGGATAATAAAAATACTCGGGCCGTGTATTTGGAAGAGCAGTTCAACAATACGCGTCTCGAGAATTTTAACAACATGTCCGAATATTACAAACAACTGAAACTCATAGCCGACCAACTTTCCAACGTCAGGACATCTGTTTCTGAAACCAAGATGATATTTCAATTAGTTGCTGGTTTACCGAAAGGTAAATACGATACACTTGCAACGATGATTCAACAGGCCGACCCACTATCAAGTTTCACCAAGGCACGTTCACAACTATTGTTGGAAGAAACCATAAATTAGTGTCAACAACGGTGGTTTTCGATGAAGACTTTGGAGGAATAATATGGTTTATTACTTCGTATGCTCGACAGTTGATTTTAAATAACTCCGCCCAAGAAGAATATTGCCCTTTTTTTCATTTCAAGAGTTATTGAAATAAAGTTCTTGACGTCGTTTACGGAAATTTATGTTTGTTGGCCATTGTCACTCAACAAATTCAAAAAAATGAGAAGAGAAAGGATATTTTAGTGTTTAAAGGGAGAGTGAGGATGAACCCTAATTATGGTTTGGAAGAAAGAAGCCGAGAAAGGTAAGGGAGGGTGGTTATTTTTTGGCTTAGCGTAGTGTTTAGGGTTTGGGAAAACCCTAGTTAGGGTAAGGTTTGAGTGACCGAAAACAAGGTTGTTTTTCGGCTAGGGTACCGACACGGTTTAGGGCAAGAAAATTGGGGAGGTTATTTGTGGCTTTTGATATCATAAAGAAAGTTCATTCTATGAGTTTATTTCATTCCCATGAATACAATATATACAACACTACAAATCAAGATTTGCTATCTATAAAAATATACTAATTAATGTAATTGATCTAATCAATCTTAATTGATGATACTAATTTATAATTACAACATTCTTGATTGATTTGAAGACAATTATGGAATCTTAACAGTCACACCAAACCAAATGGAGATATTTATGTCTTTGTCAATTGAGTCAATTATTAGTTGATTACACATCTTTATGTTAGTGACTTTTCACTTCTTATATTCCTGAATAAAAAAGAATGTTCACATAACTTTTATTTTTTTATTAAAAAAATATTTATTTATTAAATTAATTTTTTTATTTGTCCTTATTAAGTGTTAGATGATCAAATTTTAATATATATTTAATTAGAATATTTTACTTAATTACCTATATTTACTTAAAGTTAATATTTTCTTAGGGAGATAATCAGGAGGAAGTACTGTTTTTAGAGGGTCCTGGAACGTGGAAACCAGTGGATAGGATAATACAACGTGCATTTATATTTTATACTTACTAATATTTTTCCACGAATCACTCCTCAACATTCAAACTCTACCAAGCCGAATTTTTTTTTTTTTTTTGATAATCCAGGTTTCCAGACTTGCGCCTGACTACTTCACTGGTATTACCCAGACGTCCTGGAGATGATGGGACCGGTCCTTCAGCACCCCACCACCAGGTAAATCGCGGGATGTGCACACATGGTCAGTGTCTGCTTGCGTCCAACGGATCAATGCTACAAGGTTGACCCCCACACAGGCCCCATCCACAAGGCTTGGCGGAGATCGAACCCACACTGCAACATGCCCGCGCGGCTTTTAGCGCCCAGGCTTTACCACATGTATGTGCCCGGAGGACGATATCCGGAGGGGAGAATCGAACTTGCGACCCTAAGGCCGCAAAGTTGACTCCCTGCCGCAAAGGCCTCAACATTCAAACTCTACCAAGCTGAATTTTGATCGACACCAAGGTAGGCCAAGCTGAAATTTGATCGAAATCGGATCAAATTGAGCCGAGTTAGACACAAACGATATATTGAAGAAATAACAAAATATTCATACTCACAAAGATAAAGAAAAATTCAGGTGTCAGATGACTCCGTAATATCTGTGATGATTTCTTGTAATTTTGCTGTCAATTTAAACAACGGCAATAGGAATGATAACTGAAATGGAAAGAGAGGAGCTGAGAGTGAAGCTGTTGGTGGCGATGGTACTGCTGGGATTATCATTTTGCAAAATGGGAGACACAAAGCTGAATTCCATTGTAATTTGTATCAGCAGTTTTTCTCATTGCTCTGTTTATTTGATATGCCACCATATTCTTATTGCTATCTTCTAAAGTGGAATTAAAAAGGTTTAAGTATATCTCTAAACAATTAAGAGGTTCGAATATGCCCCCCGTGTCTTCCACCATTAGCGCGAGGGATATATTTCAAAAGCTCAGAGGTATATTTAAAATAAAAAATAACTAAGAGTACCGATGAGCCGGTAGGTTAACAAAGTAATACTGGACAACTATGAGATAAATCATAAACGTTAAAGATGTTTTTTTCTCCTTGTTCGATATGAAAATTTTTAATTTAATATTTATTTTACTTTTAATAAAACAAAAATTTATAACAACACAAATGCTATAAATATCTAAAACTATAAACTTTAGAAGTTTTATAATAACATAAATAAATGACATTTAAAACTCTTCTTTCTTTCTCTTGTGCGGTCAAACTATCTAAAATTATAAGTGGAAATGGGAAGAATATAATTAAGCTAGTGCGGTGTGCAATTTGAGTTTTTTTTTTTTTTTTGGTAAATCAAAGATACTTCATATATTAAAAGAGCTTAAGGAGCATCATATATACACATTGTTTGCACTTTCAGTACACTAACTAGTTTCATAATTTACAGAGCTGCTTACTAAATTACAATTCAAGACTTGTCCAGTAAACATAGTTTCTAGAATATCTTTCCGAAAAACGCCATTTGCAAACATTGAAGGAACTATCAAAAATTTTATTCTAGCAAAAAATCCTTCCTTTGCTCTTTTTTTGCCAGTACATCCACTATGTGGATTTTCCAGCTTCATAAGTAACGACCTTAGAATGAAGCTCTTCAATATTGAGGGGACCACAGATGAGGTTCCTGAAAGGATCATGGTTGTGGATCCATTTATCAGTGAACATATTTACTCTATTGCCCTTATGAATGATCCATTGGTGTTTCTAGAGCAGATATCCTACCCCCTAAGAATGCACTGCCAAATTCTAGATCTCCTATTACAGTATTCATGGTATAAGACTTTCACCAAGCTATTTCTGAATTCTGCTTTAGGGATACCAAGGCCTCCTTCCTCTTCCAACTTAGGAGGTGCAGCTTCCTTTTTTCTGCAGTGGTATCTCAGATAAAATTTCTCTGAATTTTATTCATGCCCTTTAGAATATGAACAGGGAGATTTATATATTGCATGATATAATTGAAGATATTAGAAAGGGTGGCCTTGCAGAGGACAGTTCTACCAGTCATGTTAAGGAATTTACTTTGGAACTACTTCCGTCGTCTCTTTTATTTGTCTTGAAAAAATAATTTTATTATTAAAATGAATAAGTAAAATAAAATTTCACTTTGAGTATGTTGAATAAAATGGAAAAAGTTGTTGGTATTTCTATGGTACTTTATAGAGCAGTACGGGAAGTAATAACTATTACAAATGTTCGAAAGGATAAATAAATGGTCAATCTTCAAAACTGCCGCATGTGTGTTGTGTCTTGAATCTTGATCACCTTGCAAAGCCAATGTTGAGAACTGCCGCAAGTTTGTTGTTCCTTGAATGTTGATATCCTGAAATCAAGAAACAACTAAATCTGGATGGTTACAACGTTGTGTGTTGAGTCGAGGATATCCCTCTATCCTTAAGACAAGATTGCCCCGTATATATGCTTTTACGTTAGCGGGCAATAGTCTCCCAAGATAAAACAACACTTTAATCTCAACACTACAAAGCCAATAGGTTGAGCCTGTCGAAGAAAACAAATATGACTCGACTTGCTGAAGATATGGAATAGGAAGGAAGAGTTTCTGTCTACTCTTCTCTTTTGTCTCTGTGTATATAGTGTGTCTCTGTAGTGTATATGTTGTGTATATGTAAGGGTTTGGTCACTGATTTTTCATCACAGTTTGCTCATCCTTTCGATCAAGCTTCAGCCACCAGGCAAGATATTTTAAATGCCTTTTTACGCTTTGTTTCTTGCTGCTGTTTTGAGCCAAATGAAGCTCAATATATAGCATGAGGAGGGGCTGTCCAACAGCCACAAATAAGGCTGTAATGGCCCTTAAAGAAGGGCTGTAATGGCAGGTTTTAATGCCATGAATGAGGTGAATAAGGTCATGAAGGAGGTTGCTCAATTGCCCAACTAATGAGCTGTTAATAGAGGAGTTAATCAGCCAAGTAATGACTGATTAATGCCTCAAAAAACAGTCCCAACGGTAGAGTTCTGGTCCAAAATGTACATATGAAAGAACTCTGGAGACCAAACTGTAAATGTTGAAACTTCAGGGACCAAACTGTAAATATTGAAACTTCAGGGACCAAACTGTACATATAAAAGAATTCTGATTCAAACTGTACATATGAAACTTCAGGGATCAAACTGTACATCTGGCAGAGTTCTCTGGTCCAAAAGATAATATCAGACCCGTGAGTCCTGTGAGGCCCGTGAGGCCCGTGAGGAACCCTTTACCAATTAGAGACTTATATAGAGAGCAATTCTTTCTATTCCCACCGATGTGGTAGATTTGTCCCACACCACATTTCCATGTCTCAAACACCTTACTTCGTGGACCAATATCTCTTTCATTTCTCAACGAAATTAGACGATTCTTGGCCCTACGGTCATCTACTGACTTCGTAGATCGTGCATGTGCGAAGAGACAAGGTCTCCAACATGCAGAACACTAGTGTTTAATTCATCAAAGATGGGTGGACGCATCTCCCCGCCAAAGGCTAATTTCCAACAAAAGTAACATAATCACATGTCACAACGTTCAAGTCGTAAGATACTTTAGTGCTTAGAATGTGTCTTGATCAGTTGATATGATGATACGATCTTTATCACCCGGTCTAACTTCTCCTTATTGGCTTATCTTAAGTTCGTTCTTAATAGTTGATGGTAGTCTAATTAATTGGCTTCGATTTCACACCTTCTTAATCCCTTCATCGCATTTAGATGGCACAAGCTGAGATCATAATCGTTGGTGGGACAGAACAAGATCTCAATTATGTAGAATGCTTACCACAGAGAGTTGAAATTTCTATAGAAATAAACCCACAATTGCGGAAATCACAGATCAAAAGAGATTGCCAAATTTCAACAAATATTCTGTTCACATGGAATAAGGAGTACTAAGCACTATTTTCATCGGTAAATTATTGAGCCGATAAAGTTCTATATCAATATTAATGGGGTGAGATTACAAATTGATAGAATATAAGGGCGAAGAGTGTCACAACATATCAAGGATATTTTGGATCGAATTAGCACAACCAAAAAATCAAAAGAAGAAGTTTCTACTCTATTCACAAAGAAAAAAGAATAAAGAAAAAGGGGGGGGGGAAAAGGCAGAAAAGCCTACTAGTACCACATTTATATCGTATAGTGCTCTAACACGACATCAGTTTTCCACGCTATGACGTTAAATGTGCGACGTGGCTACAACATCTTTATTCGTGTGCAGCTTACCAGTTTGCCACTAATTAATTTCCTCAAGAACTTTCAATCGACGTGCATGTGGCTGTTACATCGTTACTTGTTTGTTTAAAGTGAAAGGTCATAAAAGTTATCTCCTAGGTGAGAAACATAGTGAATTATGCAAAAATGTTAGTATCCCATAATTGCTTCTTATGACAATTACTTAATTAGTTAATTCAAGAAAATTACTAGAGTAATTTCATGTCATGAATTAATTAAGTAGCTCCAATAAGAAAAAAAGACTAACCTCTATTTTAGTCCAATACTGATATTCATTATTTGGCCAACACACACATTGAGTAATATTCAGCTCAAAAAACAAAAACCAAGAGTTAGGAATTGATCATGAAAAAAGAATCTAACAAGCAATTTCAGTTTTGTTCAACTCCAAGGAAGAAACTCCAGAAGCAGCCATATTTTCAGCAACCCAAGCTAAAGATCTAAGGTTCCATCTCAAGATATTATTAGTCACCTCGCACGTATCATCTTTACAACTACTTTCAGGAATATCCACAACATAAGACTCAATAGCCACAGTCTTGCTAGTATATTTCTTTAGCTCGTCTTCTTCTTCTTCTTTATCCTCATGTAAAGTGATAGTAGATCTAAAATTCAAGAATCTATGGTCAGCATCAACAACACTGAACACACTCACATGCATATCATCATCAAGAAAATCAAGCCTTTCTATGCTTTTTTTACCAGGAAATCCAGTAACTAAGTTGATTTCTCTTATACTACCAACACCACCTTCACCAGAAAGTAAAGTGCAGCTGCTTATGAAATTCTTGTAGCATTGTGGCTTGTCGAATTTTCGAACCAAAGACCAAACTAAAGGAAGAGGAGCATCGATGGTTTGGACTAGCAATGAAGAACATTGTTTTGGTGAGAGTTGATCATGAGTGTGGTAACTTTTGACCATTTCTTCAAGAGCTTTTGAGTTTGTTGGATTTGTGTATAACATGATTGGACGGGCACATGCATGTGGAGTTCGTTTGGGTGTCTCTATGCACATGGTTCAAGGGGCTTTTATTGATTTGCCTTTTACAGAGGGAGAAAATGGAGTCTTGAAATAATCGATAAAATTATAAAAATAACTTCTCATAGAAATATAACAAATTCTTATAGTTATACCCTTACTCTCCCGTATATAATGAACCTTAGTGCACCAGATTTTTATATATAGAGAGAGAGAGAGCAGGGCATTTCACATTCACGGTAATATCTCTTTATAACTTCATTAGAGATCCGTCTAATTAATAATTTTTTTTCTTTTCTGAATATACTAAAAGGGACGTTGGCTTATTGGTTAGGGATCGATTAATGATCATGAAATTAGCTACGAATCCACGTGAATCAAATATTCTTTGTCCACACTTTAATTTGTATAGTATGAATTAAGAAAAAAATATTAAATATTTATAAGTATTTAACTCAAATTTAATTATTATTATCTATTAACTTTTGAATCTTATCTGTTAGTGGTGAGGTCGGTTCGATTTCTTTTCCATCTCAATTTTTATTTATTAACCAATGAGGCTCAAAAATTTAAAATACAGATAGGTTTGAACCCTTCAAATATTAGCTATTGTTGTGTTTGACCAGTTGAACTAGGGAATGCATGTCGACATACTTTTTTTAAATTACTTCTTTTTTGTTATGTATATTTAGTTAAAATTTTCAACCAATTCGCGAGATGACCTTAGGCGGCTCTGTCGACATACTTATTTTTTTTACTTTTCACCCTGTATTTAATATGGGAGTTCAGTTATATCTGAATTCGCTGGGTAGAGTCAATAAGAAAGAAGTGCTATTTATTAAGATTTTTTCATATTCAAAGTTCGAATTCAGAACGGAAGAAGTAACTCTATCCGGTGTATCACATTTGTAATGATTGCCGACGTAATCCTTTGGATAGTGTCATATTGCCATTGTTGAAAGTGTATGTATGTCCTAGAGACAATATGTATTAGAGCAAATGTATTTTATATACATTCGTATTATTATTAATGGAGATTAATATTTTAGCATTTGTAATTATTGAATTATTAGTTGATTGTTTATCATATTCTATAATATGCATCCCTAGAGGTTACGTTGTTATTAATAATGTGAGATATTAATATTATAACGTAACTCTTAAAATAGCCTCGACTAATGATCATCGAGAATGGGATATCGATGATATGTGATAAGTCGACATGTGGTCTGCATCACATCCTTAGAAGATGTAGTATGTCTCACCTGCTACGAGTAATGACTACTCGTGATGGACACATGGATACTTTGAAAGTATTGGTATACCCTGCTGATATACTATTTGTTATACTTGTCTAAAGTATGATCAGCGCATGGGAGATAGAAGTCCTTAGACTTGAGGTCAATGCGCACCTTGTCTACAAAGTAATATACTTTGATACTGTCCTAAGTTCAAATGTCTTATAGGTTGAGATACGGCTTGTATTGGGTACATTACGCTGTGGATTAAAGGTGGTAGTTGAGCCAAGATTAGGATTCATTCCTCGAATGTATATTCGAGAGAACACTCAGCTTCTCAGTGATATTGGGTTGACTAAGTCGTTGGCTAACGCAATAGACATATTTAGAATATGGTCTAGTTGTCAACCATTATAGATGAGAAACAATAATTAAGCCATTTGAATAGACACTTGACAAATCCTAAGCTTGATCGAGTGTGTCGTGAATGAAAGAATTTTATCTTACCACATAGAGGTTAAGTTTACTGGATTCGTGTAAACGTACTTCACATATTGAGTTAGTCTTGCGGCGCCGTCTAGGAGTTCCGCGTAGACCTTAATTTGATTAATGTCAATATGTGAAGGCATGTAGGGTCACACTATGTCGATTGTCTTTTCGATCTAAGGATGTATTGAGAGATTATTAAATATTCGATTTAGAATCGAGATATTTAAATGAATAATGATTGTTTTAATTAAGTCAAAATTGGATTTTGAATTTAATTAAGAATGTGCGGAAAATAAAATGAGACAGTGTAGGGCCACATCAGCGCCGCGACGCCCACACCATAGGGCCGCAACTAGGGATAAGCGGGTCCGGGTATCCTAACATTTTTTAACTACCCAGACCCTACCCGGTAAAAGATCGGTTCCTAAATTTACTACCCGAAACCTACCCGTAGCAATCATTACCCGGAACCTACCCGGACCGGGTAGGTTTCCAGGTACCCTGTAAATAAAAAACACAAATTAAGCAACAATTTTTAAGCCTATGAGAATAAAAAAGAGTTCTAAAATAATTTCATCAAGTAGTTTTTTACCCTACAATCAGAGTTTTTAGTACCCTTATAAGAAGTTTTAGAAAATTTATTCATTGTAGAAAAGCTAATTCTGTAACCAAAACCTAAAATTGCAAAGCAAATTTGACACTCAATTAATTGAACGTGTTGATTTCAAAATAAATTTGAAAATATCTGAATTAAATTTATTTTTGTGTTCATAAGCTCTTCGATACAAAAGAAAAGCTTTATTATATTGGTAAATTCCTAAATTTCATCTTTACAACTACAAAAATATACACAAATTTTAAAAATAGATTTACATTTCAAATAAAAAAAGTAATACAAATTGAAGATGAGTACGCCTGAAATAGAACAGAAGCATATGATATTAAAAAGAAATTGAAGAGTTAGATATGAACCCATATGCATTTTAGGAATGACGTGAACACAACCAAGGGAGAGAAAGAGGCAAATGTGAAGCTTCAATGACGACAACGATGAAAGTACCTGAGAGAAAGCTCCAACAACGACGACGATGAAGCTCGGCGGTGTAGCTAAAACGCCATTGTTATTGAGAGAGTTTTGAGTGTTTTCTCTTAGGGCACAAAGAGCATTCTAGAATAAAGGGGTGAATAAGCTAAAATATTTACGTCTTGGGGTGGGGAAAATCAATGTGTAGGCGTGCAACAAACAATTTTGGAGAAAATTAAAAGTGGTCCAAATGTTTCTAAAAAAAATAAAAATATTTAATATTTTATAGGTTCCGGGTCCCGGTACCCTGTCTCTATTTGCCGGAACCGGAACCGGACCCGACATTGATCGGTTCCTAATATTACTACCCAGACCCTACCCGTTATTATAATATATCTACCCGGAACCTACCCGTTAGTGTCGGTTCCGGTCGGGTATCTGGGTACCCTGTACCCGTGCTCACCCCTAGCCGCAACGCTATGACCTAATTTGTCTCGAATTTTGGGTCAGGCCCAAAATCAAACCCTAATCTAGTTTGACCTAATTTTCACCTATAAATACTGACCTATACTTCATTATTCATGACACTTGATTTTCATATCATTATTCTAAGTCTTAGAGACTCAGAATCAAAACACTCTCTTGAACTTCTACCGGATTTCCTAACTTTCCAAATGAGGAATACATTGAAGCTTGGATCTTGCAATCGAAAGGGCATTCGCGTGCGCACCCACAGTTGATAAATATTCCAGATATTGTAAACATGTAAGTACCATTCAAGTCTTATGTTTACGGTTTTAAATTACCCTATAGTCAAACAGTTTTACGTTTGTTGAGTTTGAAACAAATTTTCAATATCCGTTGCGTACAACAACCCAACGAAAACCTTCAATTGTTACAATTACAATCCTTATAGTTGTTGGCTTAACCACTCGATTGAAAGTGTCAGCATAACCAACTCCTATTTCTTGATTAAATTCCTTAACTGTACCAACTTTGCTTTTTAGCATCCAATGATGTAATTTTTTTCTGGTACATTAAAAATGTTATTCCAACCGTCTCAATTTATTAGACATCATTTGACTTAACACGGAATTTAAGAAAGAAATGAAAGACTTGAAATTTGTGGAACAAGTCTTAAATATTTATATGACTATAAATCATCATAAAGTTAAATTGTTACTAAATATAGAAATATGACATTCTTATTAGAATAAATTAAAAAAAAATGATGTCACATAAATTGAAATAGAGGTAGTAATTCAGAAGATCCGTAAGAGGAAAAAGTTAAGAGGAGGGAAAAACGTATTCTGCATGTCACACTAATTTATTATATTTAAGTTTTATACTAATTGATTGTGAAGTGTGTATCTATGATGATTAAGTAATAGTAATAATTATACATAATATTACAGTATATATATATATATATATATATATATATATATATATATATATATAATGCGAATAATCCAGAAGGAGGCGGTTTTGATTCTGCGATGACTGATGAGCATCAGTCCAACGAAAAATATACGTAATATATTTCATGAGCGTTTTAGGTCTCACACAGTGTCATATTGCTAGTTTTATACCCAGTAAATTCACAAGTCATAAAAATCATCAAAACTTTCTCAATTTTTATACAATCTATCAAATAAGCAAGTCATAGCCCATAACAAAATATATGAACCTAAAAATTTGGGTGGTTGGGGAACTTAGGTAGACCCGACGTAGATTAGATATAATTATATAAAAAATATATGAAAAATAGGTATAAAAACTTAAAAAACACCTTAGAAACCAAAAACACAACTGAGTGTTTTGGTTTCTAGGTGGAACTTTAAAGATTTGAATGGTTGGGGAACTTGGGTTTGAACCTCTATACAAGATTGTATTTTTATTAATTTTAATTCGACATCCACGATCCCTAAATCCTGGATCCATCACTGAGTTGACTTGTGGAGAATATAATTGACCTCCATATTCTATGTCAACATATATATAAATTTCAATATGTATGATGCATGAAGAAGAGTATAAGGGCGCAATTTAATATTAATGTGTAATTTACAAGGTGACATGCATATCATGTTATCATGAATAAGAACATTTAGGATAGGAAAATTTATCATATTTAAGTGCGTGCAACATGGACCCAAGAACTCAAAGATATATTGTTTTCCTCATCACAAGAGCCATCCAATTTATGTCTCCAACTTTTAATGAAAGCCATAAAAATATCTAAATAAATGTCTCGCATTTTATTTCATTTGATCTCAAAATGACATAATTACTTTAAGTATAAATACAATTCTTCCAAATAATACCCTTATATCATTTCACTACTCGAAAGTAAATTTCACAAATTTCATACACATAACGTCTATGAACTCCAATTAATTTACATTTTAGCAAAAAAAAAATGGTAACTTTCAAACACATATTTTTATACTTAATTATAATATGCACACAAAACACAAGCATACTATCATGAGATCTGTGCCAAAAAAAATTCTATGATAACGCTTTTTCAGAAATCAAGTTAACCAATTGAAAAAAGGTGGGAAATTGTCGAGAATGTCGAACCTGGTTTTGTTGTTTTCTTCTTAATTCATTGATTAGACGCTGAAATTTGTCGCCATTCATGTCATAATTAAGTCACTGCTTGTTGGATATAAAGCAGTACAATAAGTAAATAAATATTACAAGTGCTTCGAAATAATAAACAACAAAGATTATAATAAGAAGTTGTCAATCTTTTAATCTCGTACTAGAACTTCAAATTTGGATCTTGTATTCAAAAATACAAGAACATGAACTGCTATACTTGTGGCTTGTAGAACCGTTGAGAATCCAAACGGTTAGAGTCATTTGAGTTTCAAGTTCACACCTGGAACACTTAACAGTCAATTAGATAATCACAACACATCGGCTGAGTCGAAAGATGACTCTCTGTCTTTAAGACAAGATTGCCCCGTATATATATTTTTACGTTAGCGGGCAATAGTCTCCCAAGTTAAAACAACAACTAATCAACACTACAAAGCAAATATGTTGATTCTGACGAAGAAAAACAAGCATGAAACGACATGCTGAATAATGAAAATTTAGAGGAAAAGGAAGAATTTTTGCTTTTAGTTCAAGACTTGTGTTATCTCTTTTGTTGTCTTTTTCTCTACAGTCTATTTTTCTGTCTTTTCTTTTTTTGTTGTCTTTTCCTTCTCCCCACAAAACTGTTTCAGGTCTCAATATATAGTGTTTAGGAGGAGGAGAGGTATAGTCATGGCCAGAAAGGTGTAGTCATGGCCAGAAATGTTTCAGATAGTTAATGTCATAAAACTGTTGGCTTTCTAGCTGCTGGCAACATTCTTGAAACTCCAGGGACCAAGCCCCCGACCCGAGCCCGGACGGGACGGGCGAGCGGACGGTGGCGCGCGGGTGGGGCTAGCCTCGAACCCAAGCACACCTAGGTCCTCCCTCCTTCAAACACATGGGTTACCCCTTGGGGTCCCAAACCCTTATCCATTTTTAGGCTTATAAAAAGAACAATTCTTCTTTTTCCCACCGATGTGGTAGATTTGTCCCACACCATATTTTCATGCCTCAAACACCTTGCTTAGTGGACCAATCTCTCTTTCATTTCTTAACGAAATTTGTCGATCATTGGCCCTACGGTCATCTACTCACTTAGTAGATTATGCACATGTGAAGAACCAAAGAGACTCCAACATGCGGAATCCGAATGTTTAAGTCATTAAAGATGCGGAACCTGAGTATTTAAGTCATTAAAAATGCAAAATTCGAGTGTTTAAGTCACTAAAGATACGAAACCAAATTACCTGGTGGTGGGGTGCTGAAGGACCGGTCCCATCATCTTCCGAACGTCTGGGTAATACCAGTAAAGTAGTCAAGCGCAAACCTGAAAACCTGTATTATAAAAAAAAAAAAAAAAGATACGGAACCAAATAATCTATTGTAGGCCGCCGCGGTTTCTTCATAATAATATTAATAATTTCAAGAAAGAATTGGGGTGTCCTTTGAGTAGATGATGTAGGAGCAAATTTAGCTATACTACTTTACATCTTTGTGCTATCGCTCTGATAAAATGGTAATGATTGCACAATAAGTTTTCAAAATAGAAATAAAAAAATAGCCACGTCGTGTTTTACTCCTATCACATTAGATTGCCTAACAAATATTTTCTCTTTCTCAGTTTAATACTTTAATATGCATATGAGGTACGAGAATCACAACACTTAATTTTGATAATAAATTTGAATACAAATTTTTTAAATATTTTAAAATAAAATTTATATATTTAAAATTACAAAAATAATCTCAAAACATAGCCAATGAGTTAAGATAATATTAAGAAATTTGAGAAAATGGTACAAAGAAAAAATTACTCTATTTGATTCGCCAAATAGTAAGTTATATTATTTCCGTCTCAAATATAATTTGATTAGGCACGGAGTTTAAGAAAGAAATGAATATTTTTAAAATTTACTCTCTAAAATAAGTTATACTTCATCCGTCCTAATTTATGTGGCATTATTTGACTTGACACGGAATTTAATAAATAAAGAAAGACTTTTAAAATTCGTGATCCAAAATAAATCTTAGATTTTTGTGTTGTTATAAATCATTCAATAAAGGTAAATTGTTTCTAAATATAGAAATGTGATATTCTTTTTGAGACAGACTAAAAAAATGATGTCAAATAAATTGAGACAGAGGGAGTAGATATTTATGTGGTTGAAAATTATTTATTGATAGTAAAAGAGAAAAATTTAAGTTAAATTATATTTAAATATAAAAAATATTATTTTTTAAGACAAATTAAATATAAAAATATATTACATAAATTGAGACAAATGAGTAATATTATTATATATATTGAGACAGTTGGAATAGCCAGCTACTTAACACCTAAGAAAAGGGGAACTTATAAGTTATAAATATGGCCATCCCGGGTACGTCATTTGAAATTCTGAAGGTTATGCCTCCGATTTTCGAAACATCTAAAGTTGACGAGTGGCCATTAAATAACCATATACTCCATGTGTTATGGTGATTTGATTTGACATTTATATGTTAAAAAAATAGGCTTAATTCATACACGGCCCTTTAAATTTGCCCGCTTATTTCATTTTTACATCTTAATTAAGCTTTGTTCATATTGAACCGCTGAACTCATCATCAATTATATTTATCAAACACAATTCAACTGACTTTATATAAATCAAAGAGATTCATTTTATTTAGATTTATGCGTGAATTAAACCTCATTCGATGTGAAAAATTCCACCAATTAAAACAACCGACTCATTTTAATTAAAACAGCCCGCATTCGACAGACTTGTTAATGCCATTTTTTAATGTGATAATTAACAACTATATCTGCTATTAATATAAGAGCAGGTTAAGAACCTCAATAATTAAAAGCAATTTGGTTAAGAAGGCATCATCATTCCTTTTCTCAATATTGATATATTGAAATCAAATTTCATTATCTGCACAAATGAACGTGGTTTGATGCATTTTTAGACTTGCGCGTAAATTGATATGTATAATTAAAATGAGTAAAATGTTTTAATTGGTGGAATTTTTCATGTTGGATGCGGTTGAATTCATGCACAGATCTAAAAAATGAAAATTTTGATTTATAGCAAGTCAATTGAATTGTGTTTGATAGACACAGTTGAGAATGAATTCAGGGGTTCAATAGGAACAAGACTTAGTTAATGTGTCAAAATGAAAAAAGCGGATAAATTTAAGGGGCCGCATATGTATTAAGCCTAAAAATATCTGAATGGCTATGCTATGCATTTATTTCATTTGAATTGTTTGATGATATGATATATACTCTTCGTTCACTTTTACTTGTCAATACTTTGCACACCTTTTAAGAAATAATAAATGAAGTCTATATTTTATCATGTTACCCATATTAATTGATGTATACTCTTAATGAGAATTTAAAATAATCTGAAATGAGTAATTAATATTATGGGTAAAATAATAAAAAAAAATTCTTAATATGTTAAATTTGACAAGTATAAATGAACATCTATTTTTAAAATGGTTAACGAGAAAAAGTAAACAAAAGGAGTAGAGATTAAGTACTTCTTTTAGTGGATACTAATTTATAAAGTGTCGATCATGATCCATATGTTTAGTAGTACTCATTCCAAATCAAAGAAAGTGTCCATCTAGCTATTTATATACCATTTAAGAAAATACTATTTTTAGGTAAAAATAGATAATTTAATTAAAATATTCTTAATTAAATAAATATTGAAATTTGATTACCTAACACTTAATAATGATAAATTTGAAAAACTAAAGTTAATTCTTTTTTGATTTGGTAAGTAAAAACTCTTTCTGATTAGGAAAATAAACGCTAAGTGGATTTTAATATGGAGGGAGTAGTAAATAATATTTCCTACGGATAAAAAAGAGTGTCCACTTAGTCATTTGCACACCCCTTAAGAAAATACTAATTTTTAGTCAAAAATAAATAATTTGATTAAAATATTCCTAATTAAATAGATATTGAGATTTGATTACCTAACACTTAATAAGAACAAATCTGAAAAAATAAAATTAATTTTTTTTTGATTTAATAAATGAACACTCTTTTAACTAAAAAAAATAAAAATTAAAAAGAATATTTCCGAGTTACATAGCCGAACTCTGAAATGCCGAGTACATTGGTACAAAATTGGAATTTTTAGAATCTTACCCCCACTGAAAGCCACCTTCTAAATTTTTGAAAGCTGGAACTCTCCTATATGAATATTTCCGCGTGAAAATGAACATAAGTAGGGATATCAACCGGTTATTATAAAAAATATATATATATTATATTAATTTTTTAATTAATCTACAAATATAATTAAAAATAAACTTTTCGAGACCGTTTCAATTCTCTCAATTTTTCTTCGGTTGCGGAACGACTTGGTTAATTTTTTATTATTTATTTAACGGCACTTTATATAAAATAACAATAAATTTTAGTATGACATATAAAGTATATAATTCCTTATTAGAATGCATGTTATGAAGCTCCCTTAAAATTTTGATCTTGCGTAGTGTGTGGTAGATATACTTCCTCTTCTTTTCAGTATAAAGTCACATGATTATATGATATTTATTGATTCATACACAATAGAAATACTCCATTTATCTCAGTTTATATGACACACTTTTGACAATGATTTAACTTTAAACTTTATCTTTTACGCTTAACGAGATGATTTATAATCACACAAATATTTTTCACTTGTTTTAGACTACGAGATTCAAAAGTCTTCATTTATTTCTTAAACTCGTGTGTTCAGTCAAACAACATTAAATAAATTGGGACTGATGGAATAATTGTTTGCCTCAGATATCAATCCTTAAACTTTTTAAACAATTGAACATGTTTGACTATTTCTATTAATCTTTTGAATTAACAAAATTTAAAGGAGTAAAAAAAATAAGAAGAGAAAGTCTCAAAATATACTTTCGTGCAATTGTATTTTTGTTAAATAAGTATATTGAAAAGAAGTAAGTTAAGAAACAATACCACATTCTAGACTTTAAGTAGTAAGTAATAAGCCCCTATAACTCTTTTATTTAATAATGTAAGATAAGTTTTGATATTACTTGTAATTCTCTCTAAGCTCATGACCCAAGGTGAAGTTTTTAATATTTTATAAATTTTAAAATTGTAATATAATAATATATTTTATATATATAAATTTATTCAGTTCTTTTTTGGTAATTTTTTTATGAAATCTAAAATTCAATTCGGCTAAGTTTGTTTCGAAAAGTTCAGTCGGTTTTAGAAAACCTAGGCATCTCATTCCATTGAAAGGCACCGTCAAATCTTTGAAACATAGAAGACATTTTGGACAGTATGTATATTTCCTCGAGGGGCTCACTTCTGAGAGTAACATTGGAAATAATGTCCCTATATCTATAGGCTCCCTTTCTAATGTATAAACCAAAACTTAGCCTCATCATTTTCCTTCTTGTAAGGCACATCTGTAGCGTTTTGGCTAACATCCAGGTGGAGTGGTTTGACCAAGCTAAGGACAAAGGACACCCCATTGTCCCTTAGATAGCCGAAATTTGATTATATTTTGAGTTAAATCATTGAATTTTGAAAGAGTCCACATCGGATAGGTTTAACGTCATTTTTAAGACCGTAAGAAGATACAATAATTTATTTGTACAAGAACAAATGTGAAATTCAAAATTGCAATAACTATAAAGGTATCAAGTTGATAAGTCACACTATGAAAGTTTGGGAAAGGGTTGTGGAGATGAGGGTGAGAAGAGACGTGTCTATTTCTAAGAACCAGTTTGGATTCATGCCAGGGCGTTCGACTACAGAAGTCATTCATCTTATTAGGAGGATGGTGGAGCAGTATAGGGAGAGGAAGAGAGAATTACATATGGTTTTCATCGACCTCAAGAAGGCATACGACAAAGTCCCTAGGGAGGTTCTATGGAGATGTTTGGAGGTTAGAGATGTACATGTGGCGTACACTAAGACGATCAAGGTTATGTATGATGGAGCCAAGACTAGGGTACAGACAGTAGGAGGGGACTCAGAACACTTCCCAGTGACGATGGGGCTGCACCAGGGATCTGCTGTTAGTCCATTCTTATTTGTCTTGATGATGGATGGACTGACGCGACAAATCCAAGGGAAGGTGTCATGGTGTATATTATTCGCAGACGACATAGTCCTGATTGATGAGACGAGCCCAATATTTTCTTATCTAAATGATTTTATTATGAGTAATCATTTTTGGTTCAGTTTTTGTGTATCTGTTTCACCTGCAGCATGTAAATTTGCCAATTTGGAAGTCCTTTAATGCATGTAGCCATCTAGGACTATCATGCAGGGCAAATCTAGGACTATCATGCAGGGCAAATCTAGGACTTTCGGAGACATTTTTCCACTAAAAGAGATGGAGAAAAGACTTTATTCATCTTTGCTCCAAAAGGTGGAATCTCCCACCCCACGAGTGACTTTATTCATCTTGCTTTATTTTTATGTTTGAGGTTGTAGTTATATGGGGAAAGGAGAATTGATGATTGAGTTGCCTTCGTCACAAAATGGCTAACTATTAGAATGGGATAGAAGTCAAATAAAAATATGTTCGTTGACAAGAAAATCGCACTCTGTTTTCACGTGAACATATATTACATTAATGGTAGGACTGACAATTTCATCCTGACCCGATAGATATTTGATTCATCCGATTCGATTATATGGATGGAAATTTGATAAAACACGAATTTTAATCGGGTGACTAATCGGGTCGAATTCGGATGAACATACATCCAACCCACCACCCAACTCATCCGTTTATAAATTAATTAATTTAGTAGCATTATTGTGGATGAAAAGAGGTTATAGGTATTAAAAACTACTACTATATCTATAGCCACCAATATCGTGAACAAAACTAATAAAAATTTCATCCCACTGATAATAGATTTTAAAATCATTATTCACTTACCGATTTCATATGCACCCTGCAGAGTGCCTGAATGTTAAATTTTTGAAGGACACCAAAAGAAATAAAATAGAAGATTAATTCTCAAAATCAGAAACGTTAAACATATCATGTAATAATTGATTTTGAAGCATCCTTTTTGTACTATTATTTTAATTTCTGGAGAACAGAGAAAATAAGATCATACAGAAAACATGATATTAAGATATAGTTAAGATATCGCGGAAGCCGAAAATAATAACTTGCCTCTTTTTGTTTTGACTCAATAAAAAATATCTTTCTGAATAGATAGATTTCTGTTCTGCTTCATCATGATGCATAATAACAAAAGTTAGACATGGGATAAGCATCAGTGCAGATAACAAACAGTCTGCTGGGAGAAAGAAATCCACAAAGATGTAATACAGAAAAGTTGATTATTTTTTTCAAATATTCTTACCATCTTCCTTCAAGAGGAGGCAGTTTCACTAATGATAAAGCAAAAAATAATAAAACTACAAACTTATGAGAGAAGTTGTGATCAATTTCAAATTCAAACCCATCCGCGAAGCACCCGATACACCCGATTCACCTATGGAAGATGAGTGGATCGGATATGGATGAAGAAAAATAGGGTGATGGATGAGTCGGATGATGGATGGATGGATCGGATGATGGATGGATGGTTGGCGGGTGGAGACGGATTGAGCTCCACCCGATCCACCTCTGATTCATTGCCAACCCTAATTGATGAATGCAGTATGATTGGAACGTATTTACTAATCCATCATAACTAAGTTTTCACACTTTGCAATACGATTTAATGTTTAATTTTTCTAGTGGGAGCTAATACGTCTAATTTTTCAAAGTGTAACTTCTTGTTAAATTTTCATAAGTTTCCCTTTTTAGAATAACTGGTTAGTAAATGACCCTTTTTTATATGTTTGTAACTTATGAACTTTTTATATCATGGTCTAAAAATACTTTTTGAACAAACTAAAATCTTATAAGAAAACATTACATAGTCTAAAGTTTTATAAGGTATAGTTTTGTATGTAACATGGAGAACATATGAGCAAAAATTAGGCTGGAGTCTAACATTGTCTGAAAGGGGTAATCTCTCAAGAGCTATATTTGTACAACCTTCAAAAATAAAGACAAAATCTAAATGGCACCTAGAGAAGTGTCATTTGCATAAATAAGTTCAACTTGTTTTGGCAGGAATATGAGTCTCAAGTAGCCCAACAGATGTGGTTTTTAGCGTTCTGTTTGGCTTGGAGAAAGAAATAGCTAGTAGCTAGGTAGGGAAGCTGGTCTTATAACCTTACTATTTTCAATAGCTAATTAAATTGGAAGGGTGTTTTGAATTGTAGTAAACAGTGCTGAAAAATGATGTAAAAGGGTTATCAAAGGACAGATCATATAGACTTGATGAAATGCTTTAAAGGGTTGAGATCCCCGAGCTATATTTCAATTCACTTGCTAATTGGTTCTTCAAGAATCCAATAAACATTGCAAAATAGCAGTTTGAAAGAGATAGATGCAGGAATATAACCTTCAACTTCTTTTTTTGAAACTTAAACACTGAGGAGGTGAATCTATCAATGTCTCCAATGAATTTAATTGCCAAAGCAATTTACATATACTTTTTCTAAAGTCAAATTTAACACTTGTCTTAGAGCATTTTGCCTTTTTTGAATTCTAAAATTAGCCAACCAAATTGGGTCAACAACATAGCATTAGGGACACTTTGTATAATCCAATGTCTTTTTTTCATATGGACGAGCTCTCACAATTATTTTTTAATGTGAATCTGAATTTAATCATAATCGTGACATAGTAGGGGTATTTTCTTATTTTTCACCTTCTTAAACATGTAAAAAAGAAATGGTTTCAAAGGTAGGGTAAAATAACAAAATAGCAAATTTAGCTAAAATATCAGTTAAGAACCTGCAAAATTCTGACCGAATTCAGATTAACTTGGCAACTCGTAATGTTCCGTCCACATCACAACTCACACCCGACAAATACACTTACCTGAAAATTGTAAATTAAAATAGAATTAATCGACAATTCCAATTTCAAACAACAACGTTACGTAATCCCGTTCTGTTGCCGTCCTTCACTTCCCTAATCCCGTTAGTAACTTCACGCGTCATTCCCGGCGACTTTATCCTATGTCATCATCTCCGTACACTCTCACGCGCTTTAACAGTCGCCAACCGGCGATTATCCTTTTTATTACCCTTTCCCTTTTTTCATCTTCTCTTCTTACTTTTCCCGATCAATGGGTGAAATTACTGAACCCTCCACACAGGTAACGGCGCCGTCAAGGCCATTACCGTTCCGTGAGGATTGTTGGAGTGAACAAGCTACGTGGACTCTTGTTGATGCTTGGGGACGGCGTTATATGGAAATGAATCGTGGAAATCTCCGTCAAAAGGATTGGCAACAAGTGTCGGACTCCGTTAATGTCCTTCACGGACATACGAATAAAAGCCGGCGAACTGATGTTCAATGTAAAAATCGGATAGATACGTTGAAAAAGAAGTACAAAGTTGAGAAGGCGAAAATCGTTGAGTCTAACGGAACCCTAACGTCATCCTGGCCGTTCTTCGAACGGATGGATATGTTGATCGGTAACTCCGATAAGAAAGTTACACCGGTAATGGTGTCTCCGTTACCTTACCGGCGACCGACGACAACAGCGGCTGCTGCAGTGGCGACACCGGTTATTTTGTCTCAGAAACGGCAGTTGCCGGCTTTTGATGATTCGTATTTCAGGAGGAATTATTCAGCGGTAGCTGCTGCTGCGGCAGCAGGAGGAGAAGAGGATTATAATGAGGAGGAGGAGGAGGATATGGGGATGAGTGAAGAGAGTAGGGAAGAGGTTGGGATAAGGAGGCTGGCGAAGGCTATAGAGAGGTTTGGAGAGATGTATGAGAGAGTTGAAGGGATGAAACAGACACAAATGGTGGAGCTGGAGAAGCAGAGGATTCAGTTTGCTAAGGATTTGGAGGTGCAAAGGATGCAGTTGTTTATGGATACACAAGTCCAGCTTGAGAAGATTAAGCATACTAAGCGGTCTGGCTCTGATGGTATAAAGTTTACACCTTTTTGATTTCTCATGAAGCTATTTGCTCTTTTTTCCATTCATTGGTATGATAAGTTCAAAAATTGTTTGCTTTAGCATGCGTATATGTATTAGTGATTAAAGTGTTCAATGTTTTAGTTTCTAAATTCCTCATCTGATTGTGATATTGTTGCTAATATTAAGCCCCTTTTGATGATTTATGTGTTGTTAGTTATACGGTAGTGAATGTTGTGCCTCCAAGACCTACATATATGTGTAATAGATTTTGAGGCTAAGATGGATTTATGGCTATACATGATTGAACAAAATTAGAAATGCACATGGTGCAAGTAGACATGTGGAGAATAAAATAAGATGTCACTTGAGTAGTTTGACTATGTCCTCGGTAGACATCTAAATGCACTAGTTCTCAAGTACTATATTATGATGGTTTAAGGTGTGAAAAAGAATGAGCTAAACCTAGCATAAAATGGAGTAGACCTCTTTTAAATTTCTCTAAATCAAGGTGAACTTAGCTTAGCCCTAGAATAAAATATATTGAAAGTGAAGGATCTATGTAGGTGATACTAACTAGTTGGGATTCAGATTTATTTGTTGTTACACTTACATTAACGCCGGTTAGGACTAAGTATGAGACCTAGAGAGTGTGTAGTTTTAGAGAACTCCTATCTTTCTTAAAAGACAATGCTTACAAGTATCGGGATGTACTAGGACACAGTAGTGTAGAAACTAAAAGGGATCAATACAGCTCAGAAACGAGTTAGTTGAGAACCATAGGGATGAGTTAGTTGTCTGAGAAGTAGAGAAATCATTGGCTAGGTATTACTTTATGAAGGTTGTCAAGGAAATTGCTTCACTTTTTCTGAAGGGTAAGATGTTCTTATCCAGCAACTAATATTCTTTGCATTCGATGTCTTGGAGAGTCAATCTTGCATTCTCTCGCTTGGGTAAGTCAGTCTTGCTCTCTCTTGGTATTTTTATTTTATGTTCTAGTAGTGTTTTTGAATTTGTAGTTTTGGAGGGAGCTGTGAGAACGAGGAAAGGTAAATAAAAACCTTAGCCAAAAGCAAGGGTTTCTCGGAGCCAAGCAAGTTAGATATTTGTATCATTATTTAGCACCACTGTTTTTTATAATTTATTTATTTCTTTGATAACTGAGAAATTCTCGAGGGCCAATGATGCAAGGTTCGACACTGGGGAATACTGGATCTGCATGTCTATACTTCTCCACTTAAATACAAGATCTTCTAACTTTTGCTGATGGAATTGTGCTCAATGCTAAATACATGAAACTATACATAAGGCAAAACCTAGTGAATGAAAAGGGAAATAGGAAACACCACATGGCCTTGATCTTTTGACGCAAAAAGTTTGACCAAAGGCAATCCAATCCCTTGGGCCTTCACCAACCCAAACTCATCAGTCCTGCTATGGACCAATGGATGCCCAGAACCAGGTGTTTCATGCACGAGGAGATAGATATGTTTGCTCTTACATCTAGACTCAAGTGCATCCCATTTCTCCGACAGAAGTAGTATGAGTTCTAGAATTCAATTAGGATTTGAGAAATGTCAAAGGGCTGCAATTAGAGCATCACATCAGGCCTCGATGCAGTTTTTTTTTCCCGATGACACTAGTGTCGGGGCCAGCTTGATGTGCACCTCGACTATTCAACTGGGTTTCAGGTCTTGGTTTTGAAATACTTAAATTTGATGTTTATCTAACAAACTTTGGTGTGTATCCACTAAGGAAATATGCAATAGAAAATCAAAATGGTTTTTGGGTACCGTGATCAGCTCTGGCGGCTTTGGTTTTGTGATGAATATATTGTGTTAGATATAATTGATACTTATGAATAATTCTATTCAAACATTCATTTTATCACCTTGATGTTTTTTTTTTTGGATCAGTATTTAGCATCTTGATGTTTTTAGTTGCTTTTAGCCTAAATGTCTGTTTTCTTCTATTATGAGTGGGAGATTTTTTAGTTACTATACTTTAGTCGAAGATGAATATATATAGAGTATAGAAACATTTATTTCGTCATTTGTAGTGGCTGACGATTGTATGATTTCCTGTTCTATGACTATATTTGACTGTCTAATTGCTACTTTTTTTTTTAATGTTGCAGATGGCTATAGCTAGCTCTGTGGCCGAAGAGCATTTAAAAAAGAGCCAGGATTGCGAGATTATGGAGTATCATAGGGAAATCCAGTCAGTGACTCCTTTAGTTTATCTCCAAATTCATGTCTAATGATGACCCTTGTTTAACTGATTATTGACTTCTTTGAGTAGGAACAGTTTGTACTTGTAGTTAAATTTCCTTTTATTTTAACGGATTTAAAATACAGCATTAGTCCGTGTAGAAAATTTTCTTTATTGAGATCAAGGGTTACCTTTTTACCAGCTTGTTTTCTACTGCATGAATCAGACAATGGTGCATCAACAAGGTTATTGTGACATGCATTCTCTATGAACAACATATGTCGCATTTTTCACATGGTAAACAATTCGAATAGAATTCTGAAGGGGGCATTGAAGGCTTTTGCCTCTTTTTTCTGTGGATCCGTTACTAGCAAATCACTTTGCACAAGTTTGGTAGATAGAACAATCGCATGTCAATCCCCGTGCAAGGTGCATATTACAATTCTTATTTTGGTGACTATTTCCAGTGTGCGGATTGTGTATTTGATTTCTAGTCTTTTGTTTTCTCCTTCAATCCCTGTGACTTGTATCATATGCATATGTGGGTTTGATGAGATCGTTGCAATCTCACCAAAATTTGTCATCCCCTTCCTCACTTTCTCTGGGGCATTTTGCTTGGCTAATCGTCAAGATCATAACAGGATTTGTATTGTAAGACTCTTTCCTTTTTATAATTACCATGGTGCTTTCCACCGGTCATTAGGTTCTTCAGGAACGTTATTAGTTATGGTCTTATAACAATTCTTTATCGGATATAGTTTGAAGGTATTGGAAGATTTGGTTCTCCCAGTGTGCCAAAAAGAAAATGAACCGACTTTGATTTCCTCATTGATTTCTCGTTAGTAAATCATTTTTCTGTTGGTTTTGGACCCAAAATGTGCCAATTTTGCGAAGTCGACGAACTGTTAATTTTCATATATAAGGGACCAAATTAAATTACCATTTGCGAGAAGAAAGTGGATTCAAAAGTTTGCTATTCAAGTTTGACCAATGATGAATTTGTCAAAGTCAACAAATGCTTTGTCAAATACAGGATATATTGATCCACTGGATAAGAGAGCACAATATATAAAAAATGGATGTCTCTACATAATATCTTGGTTTCTTACTTGTTATAAATATTGTAAGTCATTAACTTACATAGCAACTCAAAAGTTCTCATTCACTAAACTAAAACAATGCCTTCGGCCTTCCTGCTCTTCTTTGTTTGTTATCACACTTTCCCTACTTAATGCAACTTCAACCAATGTTCCTCCATCCAAAACCTTCAAGTACATCAACGAAGGCTCATTCGGCGAATATTTTGTTGAACATGATGCAGATTATCGTACCTTGAACATTGTTACCTTCCCGTTCACACTTTGTTTATTTAATTCCACCCCAAATGCCTTCATCCTTGGGCTACGAATGGGCCATCACAGATCTGAATCTGTCATGCGATGGGTTTGGGAGGCTAATCGTGGCAAGCCTGTGCGAGAGAATGCCACTCTAACTTTGGGTAGGGATGTGAATTTAGTACTATCTGATGTCGATGGCACGGTGGCTTGGCAAACCAATACTGCCAACAAGGGAGTGACTGGGCTAAAACTCTTGCCAAATGGCAACTTGGTTTTACATGATAAGAATGACAGATTTGTTTGGCAAAGTTTTGACCACCCAACTGATACATTTTTGGTGGGTCAAGCTTTAAGGGCTAAAGGCCCATCTAAGCTTGTTAGCAGAAAATTCAGTAAAGAACCGGTTGATGGGCCTTAAAGCTTTGTCCTGAAAGGGAGACATTGGGCCATGTATTATGCAAGTGTGAATTCACAAAGGCCTTTGCCATACTTCAAATCAGACGACTATGGGAATGGTAGGGGCTCTTTAGCCAACTTTGATTTCTATTGTGAGCCAGAGTATGGTGCAAACCATGCTTTTCAGCTAGGCTTTGCGTTCAACATGACCATCTCTCCTAGCTCTGGCGGTTCCATTTTTGTTAGGCCCAAATACAATAGTATATAGACTATGTTTAGAGTTGATATGGATGGTAACGTAAGAATATACACTTATGAACCAACTGTCGATTGGTGGTCATGGGAGATCACATATCAACTTTTCGATAGGGACAACGATGAGAAAAACGAATGCAAGCTCCCGAGGAGGTGTGGGTCGTTGGGCGTCTGTGAGGACAACCAGTGTGTGGCGTGTCCAAGTCCTCGGGGCTTGATTGGGTGGAGCAATGGTTGTGCACCATCGAAGTTGCCCGCATGCAGGGGAAGATCAAATGTGGACTATTACAAGGTTGAAGGAGTTGAACATTTCACTAGGGATTATAATGAAGGCATTGGGTCTATGAAACTAAGTGAATGCAAAAATAGTGTTAAGAGTCCCACATCGGATATGGAATGGGAACATGGATTCCTTATATGGACTTGGACAATCCTCATTCTACAAGCTAGCTTTTGGGGTTGAGTTAGGCCCAAAATCCATTCTTTACATGGTATCAGATCCAGACTCATTCCAATTCTTTGCTCACCGATGTTGGGCCCCCAAATTATATTATCCACGCTCCAGTTAACAAGGTCTGGGCGTGCGGGGGAGTGTTAAGAATCCCACATCGGATATGGAATGGAACATGGAATCCTTATATTGACTTGGACAAATTTGAGTACTACGCGTACTCTTACAATCAATAAATTTTTTATTTTGAGGAGAATAAATAATAGACGACCCCGGATGACACAAACATGCATGCCACAAAGAAGGAGCAAATGCGGCAAACGTTGATGGCGTGGCTTGACTCGTGGAAATGGTGGTTATTGGATAAAGCTCTCCCCGACTATTACATCTCATTAGAGGTATCCCCGTTGTGAAATCCTTGTGCGGACGTCATATGAGAAATGACTTCGATGTCCATATACCAATTAATGTCCGGGGGATTTAATCCAAGTGTATGAATCGCGTCCTCAATATCCGTAGGTGTCGGACCAGAAACAGGGCCTTCATCAGCGAAGGCATGCTGAGGCTGATGCCCAAGCAGGCATGCATGCTGCCTGGGCTGGGACGTCTGGAATTGGGAATTGGGCCTCTAGCCAGCCCAATTCGCTGGATATGCTGGGAATGTGGGATAGGTCGTGTAGGGCCACTAGCCTAGCAGCCCCGCAGCTAGTTTGCATTGGGCCTCTAGCCAGCCCAATTCTAAAAAAAATCACTTTCTTAAAATTTAGAGCATTCATCCGTACCCAATTCGAACGAAAAATTAAAAATATTCAATGTGATAATGGCAAGGAATATGATAATGAGTTGTTTCGGCAATTTTGTGATGCTAATGGCATAATTTTTCTTGTTAAAGGAGAATGCATGTTTAAAAGTATAAAGTGAAAAGGATGTTGCAAGTAATTTAAAAGAATGCATTTTGACAACATAAAAGGTTTGTTGCAAAAGTGATTATGATTCCGAAAAATATAAATTCCCAATATAAAATTTGAAAAGAGTATGCATAACATTTATGCAAATATATGTAAAACTGATTTTTTAAATAAAAGTATGCATTTGTAAGGCATTGTTTATAAAAATACATGCTAAGTTGATTTTTAAATAAAAGTATGCATTTATATGAAAGTAGATAAAATACATGCAACATTGATTTTGGAAAAAAGTATGCATTTGCATAGCATTATTTATAAAATACTTAGAAAGTTAATTTTTGGATAAAACATGCATTTGTATGACAATATACATAAAATACATGTAAAATTGATTTTTTGGAAAAAGTATGTATTGCAGAGCCTGATTTATAGGATGCAATACGAAATTGATTTTTTGATGAAAGTGTGCGTGGTTTATATAGAATGTATGTAAATTTGATTTTTTGACAAAAGTATGCAACTGCATGGTATATTTTATAAAAAATACATTTTTTTGGTAATAGATAGTAAGGAGGAAAACAATAGATAATGTAGAGGACGTGATTTTCGGAAGTCATTTTTATAACGATTCAGATGAAAAACAAACCTTATTTAGGTGATTAATAATGCAAATAAAAGATGACCAAATTATTTTGAAGATTTTGAATCTGAATCGCTAAAAAAATGACTTCCGAAAATCACGTCCTCTACATTATCTATTGCTTTCCTCCTTATTATCTATTACCGAAAAAATGTATTTTTTATAAAATATACCATGCAGGTGCATACTTTTGTCAAAACAAACCTTATTTAGGTGATTAATAATGCAAATAAAAGATGACCAAATTATTTTGAAGATTTTGAATCTGCATGACAACCTAAAAATAAACAAACTAGCGGCGAATTTCCTATTTTTAAACTAACCGAGCCTAATAATAGATAAACTAGCGACGATTTTCCCAATTAAGGCCTAATTATTCTAAGCATTCAAACAATCACACAAACATTAAATAATTATTACAACCCAAAAATAAAAAATTGAAAAGCAACGACTAGGGCGGATGACCATATCATCCCGGCCTATTTGTTTAAAAATTCCTGCAAATAATTCCGAGGCAGGAGAATGTAAGGAATGTGGATGCGGGTCTTCGTTTGGCAAAATCATGATGAGACTCTTCGTTGCTCCCGATGTTTCATTTAAATAAAAGAAAAGGATTAGTAGGCGGAACATGAAAATATATACCTAAGAACAATGTAAATGAATGACTCATGAATGAATATATATATATATCAGCTCGTATTAACTGTAGTAGTCCGACAATAATTTAACAAATCCAAACAAATAGGTAGAGGGAAACAGTTAGACATGATAATTTACTTTTGAAGGCATTAACTTGGATATGCAAGACTATCAACACCAACTCAAACATTCGAATTATGTCAAACAAAGTGTTACACCAGATTTAAACATAGTATGGATTAGCATAGTATCAATACAACCTCGAATCATTACCCCTAAGCAATACAAGCTCAAGATATAGTAAGCACAAGATCATAGCAAAACCAAACATATTCTCAGAATAGGAAATGCACTTTTCTTAACACCTTTACATGATTTGATTTTAGTATCCTCAATCATGCAGAAACCACTTATTTGGCTATATTAGACTTTATCATACAAGTTCTACCAACAGAGATCCAGGATGATGAAAGTAATCCATATTGTTCTTATATCACAACTAGGATATAAAGACAGTTCACATAAGCATATATCCCCAATTTATTCATGACCTCCAAAGAATAAAATATGCTGAACTAGGGTTATGCAAAATCTTCATTCATATACTACCATGCTATATGCACATATTTGAGAGCTTTAAACTAAATTTATATCCTAGATTTTAACCTAACATCAAAGAGTGCATCCATAGCTAATTGCTAATTTTCACCATAACTAATATCAAATCCATATACATTAATAGAGACGTCCCAATGGCTAAGTCACAACTAGTTTATCACTTATTTGATGTTAATACACACTAATGAGGGAATCAAACATACACAAATATCATTCTATTAAACAAATTTTTTGCACTTTTCTAATCAAACAATTAACCACATATATAGAGTATAAAACCATACCATAAGAGGTATTAAATTAAAGGTCTAACAGTATTCAAAGAGTCTGATTATATTAACTACTCTTCACAAGATCCAATTAATCAAAACACAGTGCATTAATCAAAACTAATGAACGCCACTAACTCCCTAATCTACCCAAAACTGACCGAACAATATAATTAAAACACTTAATCACAAAAAATACTTGATTAAAAGAACTGAGAGAAAGTTAAACTCACTGACAAGGGCAGCGAACCGATGCGTGTTTTGAATCGTCGAATCCGCTCGGAGAGTTATTTTGAAATTCGCCTGATTTCTGATTTTGGAACGTGATTTTCTGATTTTTGGAACTAGTTTCAACCCGAAATAGAACTTGGTTTCGGTTCTGACCCGACCCGGATTCTGATTTGACCCGAAATGCGGGAAAAAACGTGAAGAACAAAACAAACAGCAAAAGAAAGAATTTTGAGGATTGAAACTGATATCCGAAAAGGGGTTATTTTCGGACTTAAATTATGAAAAAAGAGTATTTTTAATCAAGAATTTTGGGCACAAAACAATATTCTTTTCTGATTCTTCAGACACTTTCTCTGCTTTTAGACACAAAAAAAAATTCAGACCCGAAAGATTTCGAACCCTCTTTTCTATTTTCGATTTTCCCGAACTCAAAACCCTAAAAAGAAGACCTCTTTTATCTATTTCGGACTCAAGAAATCCTCCCCAGGACCCCCCTCCATGAAGAACAAGGAGGGGTTTTTATTGAGGGGTTTCCCCCCATAACGTTCACCCCTACCCCCTCTAAACTCGAGTTTGAAATTTGAATTAAAGGGGTAAAACATCTGATTTTGGAGGCGGATTTTGAGGTGTGCAGGTCTGGGTGAAGTGATGGTGTCGGGTGGTAGGTGCGGCGGGTGTAAGAAAAGGGGTTGTTGGGCAGAGGGGTGTCGGCCGGCGTGGGGGTAGGGGTTATGGGGGTGTGCGGCGGGTTATGTTTAGGAGGGAAGGGTTTTTAGGGTTATGTTTTGGTGGGTATTAGATTTGGGAGATGAAAAGGTGGGTTGGTCGAGTGGGCCAAAATAGGGGTCGCCGGTTGGGCCTGGTCGAGTTTGACCGACTGGGCCTCTATGTTTTGTGAAATGGGGTTTGTTTGAGGGTTAGGGATAAAAATGAGTATTGGGTGAAATGAGTTTGAGTTAAAATAAATAAATAAAATAGTTTATTATTAAAAGATGTTTTGCAAAAAATATAAATTATAAAGATAACGATGTGATAACAATAAAACATAATATTTGTGAAATGATTAATGTTTGATTTAAAATAAAATAGCCCAGAATATTAGGGTAAAAAACTATGATTATGATATTAAAAAACAAATAATAATAACAATGTGAATAATAATAATAATGATAATAAATGATAATAAACAATGATATTAAAAGTATTATTTATATATATATATATATATATAATTGCTAATAAATATCAGAAAAGGGGGACAAAATTGGGTGTCAACAGTCGCCATGTTCTTTTTGATGAAATCCAATTTTCATTTGCTAAAGTGAGTAATCTTGTGCCTCTTTCGTATAATTTTTTAGATGACGAGGTCTCACCGTATATTATCCACCATTTATCGGACTTGTCCCGTGACCAAAATACGCCAGCAGGCCCACACAGTCCCGTTACCATTGTTCCGCGGATTCTGCCCAGTGGGCCAGAAACATGGCCAAATACTGATTATCTCGGTACTGTTTCAGTGTTCCAACTCGAGTATCGACTTCCGCCCCTGCTGGCCAGTTCGTCATCGTCCCGCACATTGCCCCAAATCCATCCAACTCTACCTCGAGTTAAGGGCCCGTTACTCGTAGTCAAAATGGTATTGTTAAACCAAAATAACATTTTAATCTCAATTCTAATGTCTCTAAATCCCCACCACCACGTAACTTTGTGTCTGCACTACATGACCCGAATTGGAAATTGGCTATGACTGACGAATATAATGTTATTATTGAAAATAAGACGTGAGAGTTAGTACCCCGTCCATCTGGTGTTAATATTATTAGGTATATGTGGATTTTTACTCATAAAGAAAATTCTGACGGTTCTTTTAAAAGGCATAAGACTCGTCTTGTAGGTGATGGTAAAACTCAACAGGTTGGCGTGGATTGTGGTGAGACGTTTAGTCCGGTGGTAAAACCGACTACCATTCGCACTGTTCTTAGTTTGGCTCTCTAAAAAGCATGGCTTATTCATCAGTTGGATGTAAAGAATATTTTTTTACACAGTGATCTTAAGGAGACAGTCTATATCCATCAGCCCATGGGTTTTCGAGATCCCAATCATCCTCATCATGTCTGTTTGTTGAAGAAGTCCTTGTATGGGTTTAAGCAGGCCCCCCGGGCATGGTATAAGATGTTTGCAGATTATGTATCTACTATTGAGTTTTCTCACAGCCGGTCTGATCATTCTCTATTTATATATCGTCGTGGTACTTCTCTGGCATACATTTTATTGTACGTAGATGATATTATATTGACTGCTTTATCTGATAATATGCGCAAGTCTATCATGTCACTTCTCAGTTCTGAATTTGCAATGAAAGACTTGGGACCCTTGAGTTATTTCTTGAGCATTGTTGTCACGCGTCATTCAGGTGGTCTATTTTTATCTCAAAGGAAGTATGTTGCCGAGATTATTGAGAGAGATGGTATGTCATCTTATAAGTCTACTTTCACTCTGGTTGATACCAAACCGAAGCTATGTACTACGTCAGGCACACCATACGAGGATCCCACCCATTATCGTATCTTGCAGGGGCACTTCAGTATCTTACTTTCACGAGACATGATATTACTTATGCAGTTCAGCATGTGTGTTTATTCATGCATGACCCACGGATTGAGCACATACATGCGCTCAAACGCATTATACGGTACATCCAGGGCAGACTTGATTATGATTGCATTTATATCCTTCTTCCATCTCTATTCTTGTGTCATATACAGATGTTGATGGGGGTGGCTGTCCTAATACAAGATGTTGATCATCTGGTTATTGTATGTTTCTTGGGGATAACTTGATCTCGTGGTCTGCGAAACGCCAGGCTACATTATCGCGATCCAGTACAGAGGCTGAGTATCGAGGCGTGGCTATGTGGTATCTGAATCATATTGGCTGCGTCATCTTTTATTAGAATTATACTTTCCTATTCAGAAAGTTACCTTGGTCTATTGTGATAATGTTAGTGCAGTCTATATTTCTGCAATCCGGTCCAACATCAGCGCACTAAACATATCGAGATGAATATTCACTTTGTTCGCGAAAAGGTAGCTTGTGGACAAGTACGCGTTTTACATGTGCCATCCAGATACTAAATCGTTGACATCTTTACGAAGGGTCTTACCTCAGTTCTATTTGAAGATTTTAGGGACAGTCTTAGCGTACGACAACCGCCCACTGTGACTGCGGGGGGGGGGGGTGATAGAATATAGCACGGTACCGTGCTCAAATAGGATTAGGATTGTAATTAAACTAGTGTACAAACTTACCATAGTTGTAGAATTCTTGTACAAGTATGATTAGGATTTAGAAGTATAATATGAATATAATTTTCTATATTTAAAGATTGTAACTTGTATGTATACTCATTCATTAATGAAAATAATGAAAGAATTATTTCTTTCACATTCTTTACAAATAGGTGCAACAAAGATTGAAAATGTGTGAGCTTTTTCTACAGAGAGGAGTCATCAGTGTGTTTGGTTGTACCTGAGCTTGGAGCTTTGGTTAAAGTGGACAATTCCTCCCATGTTGGCTACATCAAGATCTCAAAGTAGATCAAGTTATAACTCATTGTATTTGTATTAAGCAACCGTCTTTTTGTGTTAATTTACTTTTAATGTGATTTTTTGTAAAAAGATAATGAATAATAAATGCATTAGCATACCAGAATTTGTCTATCCGGAAAAGAGAATAAGAAAAGATATATATTCAGCTGCATTTTGGATTTATAAGTTTGGAAATCCACATGTATACAATCAATCATATCGTTTTGATTAATATTACTACAGAAAAGAAATAATTCATTGATTATTTTCATTAATGAAAGAGTATATATACAATTTACGATTTTTCATAATAGAAAAATCATATTCCTATTCTACTCCCAAAACCCTATTCTAGTTGTACAAGAATCCTATAATTATGGTAAGTGTACAAGCCTAATTTAATACAATTTTTACACCAAAATAATGCTCCAAAACCATGATATACACGGGCTTGTATACCGTGTATATCACGGTTTCACATATGGTAAAGTTGCCTTGTGAAACCGTGATATACATAGTATACAAATCCATGTATATCACGGGTATATTTAACACATCCCTGCATTCATAGTGGGCGGTCTTCGTACGCTGAGACTGTCCTTAAAATCTTCAAAAAGGACTGAGGGAAGACCCTTTGTAAAGATGTCTGCAATTTGATACCTGGAAGGGACACATCAGACACGTACTTGTCCACAAGCTACCTTTTCGCGAACAAAGTGCATATCCATCTCGATGTGTTTATTGCGCTGGTGTTGAACACGATTTCCAGAAAGGTAGATGACACTAACATTATCACAATAAACCAATGTAGCTTTCTGAATAGGACAATGAAGCTCTAAAAGAAGATTACGTAGCCAACATGATTCAGAGACCACATTGGCCACCCCTTGATACTCGGCCTCTGCACTAGAGCGTGATAATGTATACTGACGCTTCGCAGACCAGGAGACCAAGTTATTCCCAAGAAACATACAATATCCGGACATGGAACATCTGGTATCTGGACAACCACCCAAATCAACATTTGTATACGAGACAAGTATAGAAGTCGATGAAGGATATAAATGTAGGCCGTAGCCAAGCGTCCCATGGATGTATCGAATAATGTGTTTGAGCGCATTCATATGTTCAACCCTGGGATCATACATAAACAAGCACACCTGATGTACGACATACGTAATATCGGTCTCGTAAAAGTAAGATACTGAAGAGCCCCTGCAAGACTGACATAACAGGTTAGATCCTCGTAAGGTGAGCCAGCCGCAACACCCAACTTGGGCTTAGTATCGACAGGAGTGGAAGTAGACTTGCACGAGGACATGCATGCACGCTCAATAATCTCAGCTGCATACTTTCGTTGAGATAAGAACAACCGACCTACATGACGAGAAACAACAATCCCCAAAAAGTAACTCAAGGGACCCAAGTCTTTCATAGCAAACTCAGAACTGAGCATGGTCATGATAGACTTGCACAAAGCATCAGTGAAGGCAGTCAAGATAATATCATCCACATAAAAAAAATATAAGTCAGGAAAGAACAACGACGATATATGAACAATGAATTATCCGACCTGCTGTGCGAAAACCCAATAGACAGAACATATTCTGCATATCTCTTATACCAAGCTCGTGGGGACTGCTTAAGCCTATACAAGGGCTTCTTCAATAAACAGATATGATGAGGATATTTGGGGTCTCGAAAACCCAAGGGCTCATGCATATAAACAGTCTCCTTAAAATCATCATGTAAGAAAACATTCTTCACATCTAACTAATGAATGGTCATGCTTTGGAAAGAGCCAGACTAAGAACAGTGTGAATGGTAGCCGATTTGACCACCGGACTAAACGTCTCACCACAATCCACTCCAACCTGCCGAGTCTTACCATCACCTATAAGACGAGTCTTATGCCTCGCAAAAGAACCGTCAAAATTATTCTTATAAGTAAAAATCCACATAGATCGAATAATATTAACACCAAAATGACGGGGTACCAACTCCCACGTCTTATTCACAATAAAAACATCATATTCGTCGGTCATAGCTAATTTTTAATTCGGGTCATTTAAGGCGGACACTGGGTTATGGGGTAGGGGGATTTAAGAACATTAGAATTTAAATTAAAATATCTTTTTGATTTAAAAATACCCGTTGACTACGAGTGACCGATTTGTGACTCGGGGAAGAATTGGGTGGATTTTGGAAAATATCGAGACTGATGACGGACTGGCCTGCTGGCCTAACACTGGAAAGGGAGAGGGTGAAATAGTGACTAGACTAGGAATGGTATTGGGCTGGGCAGCTGGCCCAACTACCGAAACTAGGACTGAAGGGGAAATAGTGAGGTTATGCGAAATAGTAGGTCCAACGGGCAGTGGGCCCGCTGAAGGATTTTGAGTGCGGGAGAAGTCCGAAAAATGATGGATAACATAAGGGGAGACGTTGTCGTCCAAAAAATTATACGAGCTAGGCACGAGACTACTCAATTTAGCAAACAGAAATTGGGTTTCATAAAAAATAACATGGCGACTAATGATGATTTTATTAGACGATAAATCAAAACATTTGTAACCACGATGATTAGATGGATAACCCAAAAATACACAAGGGGTAGAACATGTCTGAAGTTTGTTATTTGTGGTGGACGGAAATAGTGGATAACATAAGCACCCAAAGACCCTAAGATGAGAATACGAATGAGTCTTATTATATAAAATTTGAAGGGGAGTGAATATGCCAAACCTTTGGTAAGAAGTATGTTAAGAAGATATGTAGCCATTTGTAGAGCATGATGCCCAAAGGAAGGAGGTACGGAAGCATGGACTAATAAAGTATGGACAATATTATTAATGGTACGAATATTTCGTTTGGCTGTCCCATTTTGCGAGGACGTATGGGGACAAGAGAAACAAAAATTTATCCCATTATTGCCACAAAAATCCCGAAACAACCCATTATCATATTCTTTACCATTATCAAATTGAATATTTTTTATTTCACGTTCAAACTGAGTACGGATGAAAGTTCTAAACTTTAAAAAAGTGGAAAACACTTAAGATTTTTTCGATAATGGAAAAGTCCATAAAAATTAGAATAATCATAAAAAAAGAACATAATAACGATGGCACAAAGAACTGAGAACATGAGAAGTCCATAAATCGTTATGAATAATATCAAATGACATTAAAGTACTAGAAGTAGAGTCTACAAACGGTAATCTAACAATTTTTCCTAGAGAACAAGATTGACAAATTGGAGTACTACGCGTACCCTTACAAGAAATAAAATTGTTTTTTTATGTAAGGAAGAAACAATAGACGACCCAAGGTGACCCAAACGTGCATGCCATAAGGAAGGTGCGAGAGCGGCAAAAGTAGATGACAAGGTTTGACTCGAGAGACCAGATGTGGGCATGATAGGATAAAGATCTCCCCAACTATCACATCTCATGAGGGGAATCTCCGTCTTGAAATCCTTCACAGAAAATCCAAAAGGATAAAAAATAACATAAACCAAATTATCAGTAGTGAATTTACGGACAGAAACCAAATTAGCTTTTGTTGACATTAATGGGTAAGAGAAACCGACTGTGTATCCAATTTCTCAAGTCGTGTTCAATGCTTCGAGTCTTGGTAGGGGTGGACCAATATTTTTTTAATATTCAACTTCCTAAGTCAGACTATTCCTGGAGATAATAGTACCGGTCCCTTAACACTACTACTAGTAAATCTCGGTATGTGCATGAATGACCAGGGTTTGAAAACAGAACAACTGATATCATTGTTCCTGAATGACCAGGGTGATATCACTGTGCCTGAACGATCAGGGTTTGAGAACAGAGCAACTGATATCACCTACAAGGTCCTATCCCAAAAGAGAGCAAAATGCTCTCACCCGGATTCGAACTCACGCTGCAGGCCTCCAGCTGGATTTTAAGTTCACTTCCTTTGCTATCCAGCTATGCCGGGAGACGGGGATGGACCAATGTTGCTTAGTATAGGGGATGATCCAATGTAAAAGATATTTGCTCCATCAACATTTGATTTTGTATCAAACTATGTTAAATTAATACGAATAGGTGATAAATTAAAGGGAAAATACATATTAATTAACTATTATCAAGTGATAAAAAGTTATATGCAAATTTATAACTTACATTTAGAACATGTGTGGAACACCACTTTGTGATTGAATTTGAATGTAGTTACACAATTTTTCTTGTTTGTATGGTCAAATAATTATTTCGTGAACATGAAGTTGAGTGTAATTGAGGAAAACATATTATACTCTTCCCAATTTTCAAGGGAGTCAAAGAAATGACGATAATTATACTTGTCCAATCAAACATGACACTAGAAATCATAAATACATCATATAAATAAATAAATTATTATAATTATTACATTGTGTAATTACTACCCTCTGCAATTTGAAACAGTAATTTCCGAACAGACTAAGTTATTGATGTGATGTAAATGCGACTATGAAATGTTTAGTGTGGAATATTTCAGTACAAGTGCATATAATGACGGTCTTGGGCCTGCATATAATGACAAGTAATTGGGCTTTTCCCACGAGTGGTTGCTGGTCTTTTAGGAAAAGAACTATGGTCAAGGTAGACAAACTCCTACTCCCATATTGGCTACATCAAAATCTCAAAAAGTTGAGACATCTTTCTAGTTTTGGCAGCTTTATATTTCCTCATTCTATCTGCTTTAAGTCAAGCTTGCTTTCTTTTCTTTCTAAAGTTTATTTGTCATTTGTACACATATAACTGGACGATATATACTAGAGTTTTTTTTTTGGTAGTATATACTAGGGCTGGCCAGTGGGCCGGAACGGCCCAACCCGACTCCGCGTAAAAAAAAAATGGTAGCGGGACTCGAACTCGGGACGGGACAATGTCTCGTCCTGCTAGACCCGAGCCCACCCCAGGCCCGCCTGCCCCGACCCCGAGCCCGACCCCGCCCGAGAGCTCCCCTTTGCAAATACAACCGTTGCACCAACGGCCATTTTAGATTTTGACCGTTGGGCAACGGCCATTTTAGGCCTCCCCCCTCCCCCAACCCCCCTACCCCTTAATATTTATTTTAACCCATAAGTTTTTATATTTACACTTTAACCCAATTTTCCAACTATAAATAACTCATTTTCTCTTCATTTTTTTCACAAATCTTCCTACAATCTCTCTAATCTCTCAATATCTCTCTCTACAAGTCTACATTGTTTACTAAATATTCAATTTTATTTATTCATTTGAGAATTGGGAGTAAAGTTGACAACTAGCTTGAGGATCTTTCATCGAGCAAAGTTTCAATTTTCAACCTCTCGATTACACGTCGACGTTACGTCGGCGTTTGGTACATTTGCTCCTTCATTAAATTATTATTGTTTGTTTAGTTTATTTAGCGCACTTAATTTTATTATCTTTAATTATTTATTATCATAATTAAAATGGAAGGATTAAGAGGTATGTTTAAGGGTAAGGGTAAATGTGCTTCTTCTAGTAGGGGCAACAAGGGCAATAATACTTCTTCTAGTCATCTTATTCCTACACAGGATGATTTTGTTGATACTCAACATTTTCCTACAATACCATTAGATTTAGACGATGACCTATTTTCTGAAACTCAAGAAGACTTTAATTTAGACGATGATCTAGATGACACACCCACTAATGTTGATGACAGCAAACCCAATAGTGCACCTTCAACTGAAATACCTCCTATTCCCCCTAGTATGAAACGAGGTCCAGCAAAACGACCATTAAAATTAGATGCATGGACATTTTTTTATAGGGACGTAGAGAATCAAGTAGCTATATGTAAATTTTGTAAAAATGTTTTAAAATTTAAAACTGGAAAAGGTCACGGTGGGACGGGGGGGTTTAATTAGACACGTAGTAAGTGCTTATCCAACTAGGTATGCCCAATACCAGGCTTCAAAACCGGGTGCGCAAACTCCCGCTCCATCGGGACAAGGTTCACATACTGATACTGTCCCAGACCAAGTATAGGGTCAAATTAACCCTATGACGGGGGGAATTGTAGGCCCTAAATACAATAAACATAGAGATAGGGAAGCAATATCAAAATTAGTTGCCGTGGAGGGTTTGCCCTTTTCATTTCCTTCATCTCCCGGTTTTATTCATTACATTAGAAATATATATAATCCTGCTTTTAACGATTTTTCTAGATCAACTGTTAAGAGAGATGTATTTAAATTCGCGCATGAATATCAACAATATTTACATTATTCATTATATCATTTTAATGGCAAAGTATCTATCACGTCTGATATAGGTCGTAGTACTAACGGCCATGATTATTTAACAGTAACTTGTCATTTGATAGATTATAAATAGTCTATGCAAAAACGTATCTTAGCGTATAGATATATAAATGATAGGCACACTGGTACTTTTATTGCAGATAATATTTATCAAGTGTGTCATTATTACGGAATAACCGATAAAATTATGACTATTACATTAGATAACGCTTCTTCTAACAATTACGCAATTATAATTTTAAAAAATAGTTTAACTCCATCTTTTCCAGATCATTTTCACATAAAATGCGCGTGCCATATATATAACTTAATTGTAAAGAATGGTCTATCACTTTTTGAAGACATTCTTAGTAAAATACAATTTGCTATAAACTTTATTTTTAAAAGTAATAAAGTACAACGTAGAAAATAATATAAAAAAACTTGTCACGATTGTGGACTATCTTATAGAAAAATTCTACAAGAAGTATCCACTAGGTGGAATTATTTATACGAGCAACTACTTGTTGCTTATGACTATAGAAAACCTATAACTTTATTTTTTAACTCTCATAATCAAAATCCAGCTGATATGATTGTAGATAGTGATTGGGTAAAAATTTCCGAACTTATTGTATTTTTAGAGAATTTTTTTCAAGCAACAAAAGAATTTTTCGGTATATATTATTCTACTATTTCAACTATGTTGTTTTATATAACTCTAATATTTTTATTACTTAGTGAATATATGAAAAAACCAGCTTATATGACAGCTATTAAAAAAATGTTTGTCAAAATAAAAAAATATTTTATTTCTATTCCCACTATTTATATTATTGGTTCTGTATTAAATCCGACTATTAAAATAGACGGTACTAAATCACTAATTGAAACTATTTACGATTGTATAGAAGTACTACCACCTCCAAGTCCCAAAATCCAAATCACCCACCACCTATTGAACAAACTAAAGAAGAAGTGTTGTCTAGCGTAGAAGACGAATGCAAAAATATATAGATTTTATCAACAAGAAAATGCTAGTAACTTACCGTCTTCCATACCATCTTCTTCATCTTCAACACAACCTCACAAAGACATGTTGTTTCGCGCTAGTATTGAAAGCCTCGTAAATAAAATGTGCTTGACCATACCTCTACTACTAACCAAATTAGCGAGTTGGATATTTTTGTTTTGCGTGGTTCTGCACTGCACAAGAAGTTATCAATGAAGATGGACATGAAGACTTCTTTGAAATCTTGGAGGGAATGAGAAGACCTTTCCGACACTTTCATTGATGACCCGAGATGTTTTGAACATTCAAGCGTCATCAACTGCGTCTAAAAGCGTTTTTTCTGCCGGCAGATATCAAATAGGAGACCACAAACACTCATTAGCCGGAGACAACTTGGAAATTGCAGTATTATTCAGAAATTGGATACGAGCGGAGTGGAGAAGGTGCGGTCAACCGGAGATCAACGAAGAAGAAGACGAAAACTACAACGAAATCTTATCCGAATGTGGTGGAAGCGACGTGGATCAATTTGACCAACAAATATCAATTCCAACCGAAGAACCACAGGAAATCATCAAGCAATTAGAACAGTTTTTTTTAGAATGTAATTTTTTTAATTGCAAATTTATTATGTAATTTGCAACTTTTGAACAACACCACAAAGTTGCAATTTAGATTTTAGACAATTGTATTTGTATTACAAAAAAATCATATGTCTATTAAATAATATAAGAGGCACAAAAACAGCCTTGAGATGTTTTTATTACACTATCTTGTCTTGTTTATTGAGTTTTTTTATACATATGTTAATTAAAAAAAAAAAAGGAAAACCCGCCGGAACCCGCCCCGATCCCGACCCAGCCCCGACCCGATTCCAACTGGATTGGGACGGGACTGGAGCAAGTCCCGCCAGACCCGACCCCTTCGCCCGTCCCGCCCCGATCCCGCCAGACCCGGCCCGCCAGATTCGAGCCCGGCCCACTGGCTACCTTTAGTATATACTAGAGAAATTTATTATACCTAAGCTTCATTTTTATGGATTCAAAAGTTTCAAATTCAACGTCGTCCCTTTTTTACATGTGTGTCATGAGTACAAGAAACTCAATGAAAATGATTTAATTCTTGTATTCTCAATGGAGCCACAAATTAAACTAATCGTAACCAAATAAATAAAAATTCAAGGAGGATCTAACTATATATCAATAATTGATCTCAAGCATAGTGAATTCACAATGAATATTAGTGGGCCTTCACCACAGTTTGCACTAAGAGACAATTGGAGAAGAGGGTAGGCCCCTTCACGTGAATTAGCAATTAGGACCCATATATTTTTATGGGTTTTTGAAAATTAAAGCTTTAGCATTAGTGTTATTAAAGTTGTATCATTTCATATCTTCTGAATATCCACTTGTTTTCTTCTTCTTTTCAATCCACTAATATTCCTCTATTAAGTGATTTGGCACTTCATTTGATGGTCCTAATAGGATAACTACTTTTAAGGGTGGGTAATAAAAGATTGTTAGTCATTGAGAGGAAGAAAATACTATACTATAATAATATTCGGTTATAGATTGATAGTACGCACTACAAGAAAGTATAGAATTGACAACAAAATTTTAACAACAATAAATATATTGTTGCTAAAGAACGTAAATGGCAACAAATCATTAATATATTATTGCTAAAAAACGAAAATGACAACTTGTTGTTGTGAAAACTTTTCGCATAGGAGGTTATTGCAACGGCATACAATAATTTTTGTTGTTTCAAAAAGTACTTTTGGCAACAACATCCAACATATGACAACAAAAAATGTTATTGACAAATGTCTTTCTTCTTGTAGTGACGTTTCGATCTCGTTTATCCGAATGTATTAGATCATCGAAAATTCTAATTATTGGATAAAACAACATTGATCATGTTTCCTGAAGTAATTATTTTTCCCTGCAATATATCTTAAAAATCATAATAGTAAATTTAACAGAGTTGGAAATTAAGATGTTAAAATTTTGTTAAATTTGCTTGACACTAGTGCATCACTTGACTTTCATCATTTCATCTGATATAAAGTTTGATAAGATTTTCACCAAAAAAAAAAGTTTAAAAAGATTGAACATAGTTCTATCCATACAAGTAAAACAAAGTGTATGATCTTTAACGGTAATTTTCTTGCTCTACGACGTATATGACTTGGTTCTTTGCAGTCTCTACACCCTTTAATTTGTTGATATATAAACTAGATACTACACACTTAAAACTTGAGTATATTGTATCTGTGAAACGAACAAAATACGGTCTTTAGCGGTAATTATTGCTTGATTGTGAAGTTTATGATGTTATTCTCACAATCTTGCACACATTATGACGATTGAAAGTAAGATACCACGCTTGAAGTTTCAGCTAACAGACAATATAACGAGAAAAGCATTATTCGTAACAGTAATTCTTGTCTAACAAATAAATTCTTCACGTGTTCTAGTGAAAGGTCGTACTTGGTGCTCCAATTAAAAGTTTATTCCACTTCTATCATTTCCAAATTATATAAGCGAAGTTTTTAAATTTATAGTGTTCCTTGTGTGGCCTTTAATATAGACATAATTAACAAAAAACCAGAATATATAGTACGGATTTGTTTTCTATTTTAAAAAAGAATAATTTTGGTGGGCCTATCTGAAAACCACTTAAAAGTCTTGATGCCAAGTGAAAAATTTATCCCAAGTGAAGAGGGGTCAGTGGACCTAATTAGCTAACTTTAGGGGGGAAAGCTAGCTGTACCAATGTACGTACTAGAGGAGAATATTTTAAGAAAATTTGGAAAATGGAAAGAGACCATGCAACCAAAAGCCTAATGTTACTCGTTCACAAATTTCTTAATTACACGGTTGTGAAATAATTTCGTCCCACTTAGTTACCATACTTTGAAATTTAATTGAAGGTTTTTAATTAACTCTCTCTCTCTCACGTGCACACACGCACGCACGCACACACAGTTTTATGTTTTGATCTCGGTGAATATTGTTCAACATTGAGCTTACATAGAGACATTTACATGATTAACACTAGGGTTCAACTGTTAATAGTCACACATCGAAAATGGAATTAGAACATGAACTCCTTATATGGACTTGAACAATCCTTACTCTACAAGCTAATTTTTGAGGTTGAGTTAGACTCAATATACATTCTCTACATAATACATTTCAAGAAATTATTTCTTGTTTTACATAAATTTTAAGTATTTATATCAATATCACACACACGAACTTAGTAGTATCGGTTTCAACATTACTCAAAATATACATATTATTAGAATATACACAGATTATGTAAGAATCTGTGTATATTTAATAATGTATATATTTAGTGATTTTATTAGCATCAATTAGTGATTTGATTAGCATAAATTAATGATTCTTACATAATCTGTGTATATTTCTAATACATATGTATGTAAAGTATCTTTTCACTTAGGGACTTCTATTGCAGTAACTTCGACAACAGATTGAAGAATTTGGTATAACTAATAAGAAAAGCAATACATTTATTTTGGTAAAGCTTCCAACTGCTGTATATTACACATTTTCTTTTGTTTGCTTTTTCCGATTTTTATTTAATCTTTTGGGCTAAATTTGAGTTCTTCATAGTAGAAGAGAAATAATGTTAGAAGATGAGGAAATATATAAGAATTCAAACCTGTAGCAATAGCTACTTTGCAATTCCTATCTCTATAGCTTGTACCAGCATCGAAAAATGTAGAATTAAGCTCTAGTTGTTCTATAGAAGTATGGTTTTTTGCTCGAACTTATACACGTATGAAAAATAAGTAAATCTATATATACTTCAACTCTCAACTTACAAACTACTACATTAAATCACGACTCTATTACTGGATTAGGTTTATATGATTTTTGACTCGAACTTATACATGTATGGAACATAAGTACTCCCTCTGTCTCAAAAAAATTGTCTTACTTTCCTGGTTAGTTTTTCGAAAAAAAATTGGCTCATTTCTATAATTATAAATAATTTAACTTTATGAGATGATTTACAGATTCACAAATATTTAAGACTTGTTTTTAACCACACATTTTAAAAGTTTTTCTTTATTTTTTAAATTTTATGCCAAGTCAAACTAAAACCGTTTTTTTTTTTGGACGGAGGAAGTAAATGGATATATATATTTTAAGACTCATAGTCTCAACTCTCAACTCTCAACTCTCAACTTACAAATTAAACTACAATGTTAAATCACGACTCCGTCAGTACTGTATTAGGTTTTTAAAAAAATCTATTATTTAAAGTGTTGAGTAGGTATATAATGTATGTACAAGAGAAAGAAGAATTAATTTCACACAATCTTGGTTATGATCTTGCACTCGTGATCTTGAAGTATGATACGGTACCTTATACTTGGTTACCTTAAATAAAAGCAAGGAAAAAGAAAAAATGAAGAGGTTGGACAAGACAAGATAAAGAAGGAAATAGTAGAAAAAGGGAAACCAAAGGAGAAAAAATAGGGAGGATTCTCCTCTTTTTTAATTGTAAAAACATTAGGTCCCACAACCCACGTGTGGTGATTGAAAATACCTTCAAGCTTCAAGGACAATACCCCACATTCCTAGATCATATAATTTTCAAATTTTGTGATGTGTTTCTAATACTAGTCATTTTAAAGATTAAGAATTCATAGTATTATTTTTTTTCTCTTTTTTTTAATTTACTCTTGCTATTCCAATTAATAAAGTGTTAATTAAGTGCGACGTTTAAGCTTAAACGAATTATTTTAAAATTAAATAGTAACTAAAAATTATTAGGTATATTCTTTTAAGGGGTGGAAATTGTGAAAACCTTAAATACAGATAATATGGCCGGAGAGAGTACTAAATGCAAAAGTACTATTACAAATATGGACGTACAAAGTCAAGCGGAACCAAATGCATGGTGGTTCTTTTTATTTTATTTTTAGGTAATACGGAGTAGTTCTTTTTTTTTTTTGATATCCAACTTTCCGGCTTACGTCAGACTATTTCTCGAGATAGTAGTCCATGTTCCTCAACACTATTACCAGTAAATCACGGGATGTGCATGAATGACCAGAGTTTGAAAACAGAGCAACTGATATCACCTACTGTTGGAAATTTGCCTTTGGCGGGGAGGTGCGTCCACCCATATTTAATGAATTAAACACTAGTATTTCGCATGTTGGAGGCTTTGTATCTTCACACATGCATAATCTACTAAGTGAGTAGATGACCGTAGGGCCAAGAATCGTCAAATTTCGTTGAGAAATGAAAGAGATATTAGTCCACGAAGTAAGGTGTTTGAGGCATGAAAATATGGTGTGGGACAAATCTACCACATCGGTGAGAAAAAGAAGAACTGCTCTCTTTATAAGTCTCTTAATTGGCTAAGGGTTTGGGACCCCAAGGGGTAACCCATGTGTTTAAAGGAGGGAGGACCTAGATGTGCTTGGGTTCAAGGCTAAGCCCACACGCGCGCCGCCACCGCCTGCCCGCCGGTCCGGTCGTGGGTCGTGGTGATATTATCTATTTGTACCCCAAATTGCTTAATATTTACAGTTTGGTCCCTGAAGTTTCTGGAAAGGTGAATTTGGCAACAACGGAAGACATAAAGTTTAAGTTTTCTGCCTACTATTTGGACTGATTTTTGGAGCATTAACCAACCATTACTTGGCTGTTAACTCCTCCATAAACAACCCTCCTTTATTGGCCATAAACCTACCATTAACAGCCCTCCCTAATGGCCTTAAACCTGCCATTAACAACCCTCACTAATGGCCATTAAACAGCCATGTCTTGGGCAGTTGAGTAGCCTCCCTTGTGCTATATATTGATGCCTTTTGGCTCATTTGGCAGTGACGAAAAATATACAAAAACAATATAGAAAGACACAGAAGAAGAGACAACATTTATATACACAGAGACAAAAGAAGAGACACTGAAATATAAACAAGGCGTTTCGTATTTGTTTTCTTCGTTAGACTCAACCTATTTGCTTTGTAGCGTTGTTTAAAGTGTTGTTTTATCTTGAAAAACTATTGCCCGTTAACGTAAAAGCATATATACGGGACAATCTTGTCTTAAGGACAAAGTGCCATCACTCGACTCAGCACGCAGTTGTAACCATCCAGATTTAGTGTTTCTTGATTTCAGGTTATCAAGATTCAAAACTCAACAAGCTTGCGGCAGTTATGAACATTGGCCTATTTATTTATCCTTTCGAACACTTGTAATATTTATTTACTTTTCGTACTGCTTTACAATATCCAATACCTACAACGTGGTGGAGACATTCAACCTAAGTCGATTACTAAATGTTTTTGGTGGTGGGGACATTCAACCAGAGTCGATGACTAAATGTTTTTTTTTACTACCAACAATAATGCTCATGACATATTGCTACTAGTTTTTTTTTTTTTTTGGGTGTGAATAAAGGTATAATCTCTGTCTTCTTGCGTTATCTAAACTGGGGAAGCTGGATTTATAAAAGGGTATCAATTAATGATGAATAGATGAAAAAAGAAGAATGAGATGGACAAGAGTGTTGTAGAAGAAGATGAAAATAGCAAGAAAAAATAAATATATATATGACAATCAGAATCAATATCTCTCATAAATATATAGTTGGATCATGGATGGCACCTGTTCCGACATAGTGACGTTTCAATATGCAAGTGTCGATGATTCGAGTAATGAGGATTAGAGGTTCGTCTTGTGATCCATTTAGGAAAGAAAATTATCTGTGCGAGAAGCACTTTTTTTATTTCTTCCAACAGCACCATTGAAATTCGATTATATTTGATTTCATATTGTGTAGGACCTATTTAAAAAAGCGTTCTCTACTAAAAAAAAAATTCATATATACGAGATATTCATAAATATTTATCCTGATCAAACGACCATAAAATGGTCAGACCATTCAACTATTTAAAATGATCACGACTCCCCTCCAGTTTCCCTATATTTATTTATTGTGATCATACTGAATTCTTTATGTGGCTACCTCCGATAAATTCGACGGGTTAATTTTATAGAAGATCAATAAACTTACTTTTTGTAACGTAAAAGTTATAAAGTTATTTTTTACAACAGTAAAGCTTATTAAACTAACTAATTATAACACTAAAGTTACAATTTTTTTGATAATGACTAAATTTATAAAATAATTCTTGTAACAGTAAAATCACTAAATTATCCTCAGTTGTGCAGAAAATAGTCAAAATACAAATCACCAAAAACTCAAATTTCCACATGGAACAATGATATGCCATTGCCACATCATATTTTGCTACCGTGTACATGCCACATGAGAAAATTTTCATTTAAAAAATTCACATTGTCATGACTTATATTTAAACATAAAATTATTGACAAGACGTTAAAATTTACAGAAACGAAAAGTACTGTTACAGTAACAAGACATTAAAATTAAAATTCAGTTATTTACCCTGCAAAGACGGAGCGAAGTGAAATAGTATTATTGAAAAATACTGTTGTAGGTAGAGGACTTGGCCAATTAGCAAAATATCTGTGAGGAAGCAGGTAGGATATAGGAATTAGCATCTGCATATAGGAGTGTTTTATTATTAATAAAACAAACTAGTGGAAACACAAAGTCAGGAGACAATATCTCATGACTGGATTTTTTTGCCACCAATTAACAAGCCTTTTTCATCAAACATTATTTAATAATCAATCTACTTCCACGGAAAGGTCGGTATCAGCTACGAGTATTTAATTATTTATTTTGGAGAATTTTTTGTTGGGAATTTTTGCTCTATGGTACTTTATAAAGCAGTACGGGAAGTATATAACTATTACAAGTAATCGAAAGGCTAAACAAAGATTCAATAATTCAACTAGTAATCTGAAAATTACAATAGATCCACAAAACTGAAATTACAATTTTGTTGAAGACGGAAAAATGGAAACTGGTTTTGCTGAGTCGAGTGTGGCACTCTGTCCTTAAGACAATATTGCCCCGTATGTATCCTTTATACGTCCTGGACAATTTGTCTCCCAAGATAAAACAACAATGGAACACTTGAGCAAAGGAAACTCAAGAGCTACCGTGAAGAATATTGAGTAACGAAATGATGCCTTGGAAGTTGTAGGAAGAAGAAAACTTTACGCTTGTGTAAGCTTCAATTTCGTGTATATTATATGTGTGTTTTTAGTGCTAACAATTGGTGTAAGGGGGTGTTTATATAGGTGATGGAGGGGCTGAAAAACTGCCTCCATAATAGCCAAATAATGGCCATTATGGAGGTAGTAAAGTCACCAACATAAATGGTGAAAGACCAACAGATTTGGCCATTATAGGAGGAGTAATTCAGCCAAAATAAATGGCTGAATTGAGAGCTTGGCGTTTACTTTGATCGCCCAAATTCGACGTTACGAAACTTCAGGGACCAAACTGTACATCTGAAAGAATTTTGGTCCAAACTGTACATCTGGAACTTCTGGGATCAAACTGTACTTCTGGAAAAGTTCTCTGGCCCAAAAAAGATAATATCAGAAGGCCCACAGCCCATAGCCCACGACCCACGACCCGTGGACCAGGAACCGGAATCGGATCGGACGGGCGGGCGGCGGCGGCGCGCGTGTGGTCTTTCCTTGAACCGAAGCACATCTAGGTCCTCCCTCCTTTAAACACATGAGATACCCCTTGGGGTCCCAAACCCCAAACCAATTTCGAGTGTTATATACACAACAATTCTTTCTTCCTCTACCGATGAGGGAGAATTGAACACAATACCACACTTTCCATGCTTCAAACACCTTACTTCGTGGACCAATATCTCTTTCATTTCTCAATGAAATTTGACGATTCTTGGCCCTACGGTTATCTATGTACTTAGTAGATCATGCATGTGTGAAGAACCGGATTCTCCAACATACGTAACACTAGTGTTTAAGCCGTTAAAGTTGGTCGGTCGCAACTCCCGCCAAAGGCAAATTTCCAACAATCCCCTCTTGAAAGAGATTTTGGCGCACTCACATGGTGTCTTTTTCATTTCCACAATATTTCAATGGACCGATGTTGCATAAGGAAAGGTAGCCTCACTTTGAACCTTCCATAGTTGAATACCATCGGACTTACTTCATGCGGTGAACGTGATGTCTTGAACCGTCAGTGTTTAGTGTAAGCCAAGACAATGATACCAACACAACAAATTCCCTTACTCTCTTCTTCGTAATGTTTTGTCCGTTTTGGCCATGGACAACGTCTTGGATTCTTAAGTGCGTTCATTTTGAGGCGGCCCGTCCTCGCACTTAAATAGGTGGTCTCCTACAAGGTATCCTGCTATACCCCACTTCACAAGTGTTAGGAACCATTAAAAGTTTTCCAAAAACCTAACCTCAACTGTTGAGGAGCATTACAGATTTTGAAAACTTAACCTTTACCCATACTGCAGATAACACTTAAAGTCTATCGCGGGAACGGCTTTGGATTTGGTGTTTCTTTTCAGAAATCACTATCCGAAGTGCTCATGCTTTCACTGAAGCGATCAATAACCTTCTGACTTAGTTTTCCCATTGAACCAAATTACTGGGATCTCCAGTTAGTAAGGTTGGGTTACCACTGTATTGGTCCGTATATTTTGGGGTTTAAGCCCATTCCCCTAGACAGGCAGAACACTTGATCTCCGGGTAGTCCCTTAGTTAGTAAACAAGAAAGTGACACCCGTGATGATCAACTGCCATACGGTCTTATGTCTCCTGACAAATCCTGACAGATATGTCCAGACGCCGTCATCCGTGTCCTTTCTAAAGCCGACCGGCTAGCCACAGTGTATAACTGCTGAAGGCACGGGTTTCTCCCAATAAGGGACATCCTCTAAGGAGTCGTGAAGTTACTCAACTTCTTTCATGCTCTGTATAAAGCGATAAACTCCGATTCCATCATGAATCGGCCGATGCAAGTTTGCTTAGAGGATTTTCCAAGAACCAACATACACATTTACTTGTGGCTTTGGTGTTCTTCAGATCTGATGTCCAGTTTGCATCACTGTGTTCTCTCTGAACCGCTGGACATCCAGAATACTATAATCCGTAAATAAGCGAATAATTCAGATATCGTCATATCCGACTTAACGCCTTCTATTGATCATGTATTAAGATTATCAGTGAACCTTAGTTCAACTGATCTGATTGTAGGACGATACCAGGTCGGTAGTAGTGTGTACAATACATTGAACTACACGTGATCTGTGCGTATCGCTCCTTGTCTATGGGTGCACCATGATTCCAATCAGTTCTATGATTCATATCCATTGATGGCTTCAACGAGACTGTCAACTATCGACCAGTCCGTTAGATGTGTTTAGAAATCTAATTCCTAAGATGTCATCTGTGATATCCATATCTTTCATATCGAGACTTTGTTTCAATATGACTTTTACTTTCAGACTGGTGATTCTCCAACTGTTGGCTTTCTAACTTCAGAGTCAATGTTTCTGTGGTCAGATTCATTGTTTCTGTTTTATCTGAAACTTTCAGGACCAAGATGTAGACATTTCAGGGACCAAGATGAAAGTTCAGGAAAAAACCCAACAGTCCAGAAAACCAACTCTGATTCTCTTCTTTCAACTCTCCGGTTGGGAAGGCTGTTTTAACATTCATGCCACGCAAGACTGTAATGGCCCATGATGTTAAGCTACTCCCAGGGGAGCACATGTACAAGTAGCCGAGGCTTTGAACTCGTCAGTAGATCCATCTACTTTGTACTCACTTTTGAGTATCATTTTTCACAACCCAAAGGTTCTTTTCCCGGAGGAAGATCAACCATTACGCAAGTATGGTTCTATATGATGGAATATATTTCTCTCTTTAGCTTCTTTCCAAAGCAGCGCTTTTGGAGATTTCAATTATTTGTTAATTGTCCATGGTTCGTTCTTAACCATACAAGCTAGAAGGACTGGAACAAGTCTTTGTCCCATCTTTGCTCCGTTTTGGTTCAACATCTAGAATCCCTGAGTTCTGCAGATCTGGAATATTAAGTTCCGGATAGCCAGCAACTTTCGAGTCCTGTAGATACGGAGCGTCTAGTTCCGGACAGTCAGGTCCTCGCGGGTTCTTGTTAACCTTGAGCAATTACTCCTTTTTCCTTTTCAAGAAAAGTTATCTTATAAGAATTCAGCATTCTTTGACGCCAAGAGGCGATAAGTACTACTGTTATTTACAGATCCAGTGGATATGCAATCTATAGTCTTAGGTTGAACTTGACCTGTTTCGGTAGTCCAACTTCTACCAAGCCACCCTACATCACAACTTTTGTATGTGAGGTCCTTTCCATGTCTCATACGGAGAGTTATCCTTATCCTTATGCGGAGTTCTGTTGAGAATCGCATTAGCGTTAAGGATCGCCTTACCCCACATAATTTAGGCGTACGGGTTTGCGCTTGGCTAACACCGTTAGACTGAGGTGAGTAATGAACAGTCGTTTAATGAACGATGCTTCACATTCTCCCCCTCTATCGCTATGAATTTCGCAATCCATAGGCTTAGTTGATTTTCAACTTCTGCTTTGTAGCGCTTATCCGCTTCAACAACTTCATCTTTGCTTTTTAACAAACAAAGGATTCCATACGTTGTACCATCATCAATGAAGATCACAACGTACTTGTCTCCCCCCTCTATTTTGTATAAACTTCAAATCACACAAGTAGGTGTGACTAAGTTCTAGAGGAGCGATGCTTCTTTCGCTATTCCCTTGACGGAATTTGGAAATGTGATTTTGCCTCTTCGCCTACCTCACATTCATTTTGAGGGTTTATGTCGAAAGGAGGCAACAATCTCAACATCGTTAGATTTTGAATGACTTACTATTTAACGTGTCTTAATCTATGATGGCATAGATGCACAGATTACAAATATATCATTCATTTGGCTATAGACATATTGTACCATTCTTAGTTATTACAGACCTGTTGGACCAGTCTCAAACCAACTTGACCAACAACGTCCCTTAAACCAAGTTAGGAACATGTATCGCCTCTTTTTAGAGTGATCCATTCCTTGAAGTCCTATTGAGGACAACCTCTCCAGCCCCTTTAATTTTAGAGGTAGCGTTGCTTCACATGAACAACCTCTTGCCCGTGGTTAGGGCGTAACCGGATCATATGTGATCTCGATACTCTGGCCCACTTCAGTTGCTTTGGCAGACTAAGTGTCCAATTTCTTTACTGCCTTTCTTTAGGCCTTCAGATCATTAAGACCTGAAAACTCTGGCCCACCACACTAGGTGTCCATTACTTTTCCTATGAAATGAATTTGGCCCCACTCCAGTCGCCCGGAGGCTTTATATGACCGAATGTCAAATATCATCATATCACAGGAATTTTGGCCCACTCCAGTCGCCCGGAGGCTTTGTATGACTGAGTGTCCAATATCATCCTATGAAGGATCTTCTGCCAAATAATATGACAGGCTCCACGTCATTAACTTTTAGACTTCTTCCGTTATGGTTGGTGCCCAGATAATTCTTGGTGCTTACTTAAGAGTGGTAACAGTTTTCGCACAGTTAGTGGATCTTTCTCCATCGTATGTGCGAACATACTTTACACGCTTTTAATAATTTACATTTAAAAGAACGGATCTTTTTAAGTCGTTTACAAACTCCAATCTTTAAACGGAAAAGAAGATGAGATTAAACTTCTGATTTGTTAAAGCGTAAGGAATATAAATTATTTTCATATTCCTCCTTACTTTAATCCATTTTTAATCAGACATCATTTAATCTTTATTCTTGACAAGTAAGAAAAATACTCATCATCTAATCTTTATTCTTGACAAGTAAGAAAAATACTTATCCCAATTTTGGATTCTGGCTCACTTCAGTCACTTCATCAGACTGAGTGTCCAGTTCCTTCTTACCATTATTCAGATCTTTTGTCTGGGATAGATACAGGCCTTCTGCTACAAGATAGAAGTACATCTTCAGTCTTCTCCTCTTGTCCCAGTTGACATCCTCAGGCTCTCGAGAGCGCTTGTTCCAACCAGTCTTGGTAGCGGTGACACCATGAACACGTTCATCATCATCACTCTCTTCTACCAGAAAACCATTACCATATCCAGATTTGGTCACACAACTTTTGACCGACATCTTTCGAACACTAATAGTAATACTATAGAATATTGTCTTAAGTTGTTGGGAATTTTTGCTCTATGGTACTTTATAAAGAGTACGGGAAGTATATAACTATTACAAGTAATTGAAAGGCTAAACAAAGATTCAATAATTCAACTAGTAATCTGAAAATTACAATAGATCCACAAAACTGAAATTACAATTTTGTTGAAGACGGAAAAATGGAAACTGGTTTCGCTGAGTCGAGTGTGGCACTCTGTCCTTAAGACAATATTGCCCCGTATGTATCCTTTATACGTCCTGGACAATTTGTCTCCCAAGATAAAACAACAATGGAACACTTGAGCAAAGGAAACTCAAGAGCTACCGTGAAGAATATTGAGTAACGAAATGATGCCTTGGAAGTTGTAGGAAGAAGAAAACTTTCTGCTTGTGTAAGCTTCTGAATTTCGTGTATATTATATGTGTGTTCTTAGTGCTCAACAATGGTGTAAGGGGGTGTTTATATAGGTGATTGAGGGGCTGAAAATCTGCCTTCATAATAGCCAAATAATGGTCATTATGGAGGTAGTAAAGTCACCAACATAAATGGTGAAAGACCAACGGATTTGGCCATTTTGGTCCGAACTGTACATCTGAAACTTCTGGGATCAAACTGTACTTCTGAAAAAGTTCTCTGGCCCAAAAAGATAATATCAGAAGGCCCACAGCCCACAGCCCGTGGACCCGGAACCGGACGGGCGGGCGGCGGCGGCGCGCGTGTGGTCTTTCCTTGAACCGAAGCACATCTAGGTCCTCCCTCCTTTAAACACATGGGATACCTCTTGGGGTCCCAAACCCCAAACCAATTTCGAGTCTTATATACACAACAATTCTTTCTTCCTCTACCGATGAGGGAGAATTGAACACAATACCACACTTTCCATGCTTCAAACACCTTACTTCGTGGACCAATATCTCTTTCATTTCTCAATGAAATTTGACGATTCTTGGCCCTACGGTTATCTACGTACTTAGTAGATCATGCATGTGTGAAGAACCGGATTCTCCAACATACGTAACACTAGTGTTTAAGCCGTTAAAGTTGGTCGGTCGCAACTCCCGCCAAAGACAAATTTCCAACATTTTTTTTACCTAAGGTAAGAAGCCTACCAAGTGTCACAATCTTAGAGATTTTCTTGGTGCCAAAAGTAAACTAAGAAATTGGTAAAAATATTTTTCATTTTTTCTTATTAGCAAGCACTAACTCATTTAATAGCCCAAGTGTGAATTTCCTGATAAATTCGTTAAGGTATTTTCAAAAAATATATTTCTTATATATTTTCATGGGGAGGAAGGAATAACCTAGGTAGAAGGATGTATCATATTTAATGTAGCTAGATTTCCCTATTTTGTATTTCGTTTTTTATCCTCCTCACTTTAAATTCGGCAAAGCTATTTAAGGGCTAAACAGATTACTATAATATAATTTTCTTATAGAAAAAATTATTATAGTGATACTATTTGAGTTAGTTCACATAACTTTTTTTTTCTTTTGCTTAATCATATGATATTTCAAATTTATTGATTCAATTAATTTAAATTTGAAATTAGTAGGACCCATTTAAGGAGGTGGAGGGAAATTCCATATCAAGATTTCTCTATTTTTAGCATATGGATCCAAAATCTCTTATTAAGTGGGAAAAAATCTCATTCATCAAATCAGATACTTTGATGGTTCCAAATGATTAATTACTCTCGAAAAGAAAGCAAAGGATTTCCCGGGTATACCTGGATGGCAAAGGAGGGAAACTTAAAATTCAGCTGGAGGCCTGCAGCGTGGGTTCGAACCCTGGTGGAAGCAATTTGCTCTCTTCTAGGGTATGACCTTGTAGGTGATATTAGTTGTTCTGTTCTCAAACCCTGGTCATTCAGGCACATCCCGCGATTTACTGGTAGTAGTGCTGAGGGGCCGGGACTACTATCTCCATAAATAGTCTGGCGTAAGCCGGAAAGCTGGATATAAAAATAAAATTAAAAAAAAAAAGAAGAAAGCAAAGGCAAGGGATTTATTATGAAATTGGCATAAGAAATATATAGGAATTAGGTAGCTTCTTGAAAAAATTTGCCTTTTAGGATGACAGTGGATCTCTGCTATCCATAAAGATGCTAGGCGGTACACACTCAGAAGCACCATATATAATAATGCTGAACCAGAAAACACTACCTGATGGTTGGACCCATCTCTCTTGGAAAAATAGAGAAAATGGCTTCAAACCATTTTACATTATTACTTGAAAAGAAAATAGAAGGAATGTTAGGTTCAAAGGAAAGTTTGCTTAATTTGGCTAATATGAAACCGTATTCGTTTGTTTTTTAACAAACTGACATAAAAATAAGCCGATTACTATTTTCCTAGCACAGCGAATGGAATTTTATTATTATTCTACCAAAAAATCTCTCTACAACCATAGCTAGCAATTAGCATCAATTCCAAATTATTTGGGGTTTGGTTATATAAATTCATGATTTCATTTTTCACCACTTGAGATCATTTTATTAAAATACTCAATATATTTTTTTTTTATGTAGCTAGAGATTTTCTGCAGTTTTTGTTTTCATACAAATTTATCAACAAAAAAAATAGCAAACTAAATGAACCCCAGAAAGTAAGTTTACCAACTGTTTTTATCCTTAAATCCGATTAGTTAATTTATATCGTTCTATATAAATCTTTTACTTCAGGTGTAATGTGTTTTCAGCTGACTGTGGATGGATTTCGACTTTTGAGAGATCGTATTTGGAGACAACTTAGTTGTACCAGATTTTGGCTCTCCGTATGAGGAATTGAGTTTGACTCTTACACGTCGTCTCTGCTTTAAAACTAATGCTGTATTATTCGCGTTAAGTGGCCTTCTACATAACCCCTATATTACCGATTACAAGAAAGTCACCTCAGTAAAATTCAGATAGTTGAGTGATCATATAAATAATGAACTCTAGGTTATGGACTTATTATTTAATGATTTTGAAGGGTCACTTGTGCAGTATATCATTAGAGAAGCCAATAATATATGGTTGAATTTCTGATTGGTGTTAAATATTAATAATGCTACTATTGTACTGTTATGTTTTATTTCGTCGTCTTCGTTTGTGTTTACGTTAATGAGAGTTCATGACAGATACCAACGGAAAGGGTCTCTTTTTGTAATGACTAATTAATATTTAAAAATTATGTCTTCTTCAGAAATTTTTAAAAAAGTTTATGCACACTCGACCATTCAATATTTGGCCCTTCCCTTCTCTACATAACCCTACGTTTTGCTACTCTTTAGTCATGATGCCTCAGAACACTAGTTTCTTAATAATGAAATCTAATTTAGCTTAGTACATACCAATAGCAGCCACAAGGGTACAATGACAAAACGCGTTTATTAATTGGAACAAATTATACATGATCAACAATCAAATAATCACCGGGACCCTCCATTTCAGTCACAAATTAATTGCTAGTAGGAAAAAGTAATACTAACTTTTTAATAAGTTATAACTCCCGCCGTCTCAATTTATATAGCATCATTTGACCGGACACGAAATTTAAAAAATAAGAGAAGATTTATTATGTTTATCAAATTGTCCTTACTTTAGTGCCTTACTTTTGTTGATTTTTCTTCATAATAAGTACATCTTTAAGATTAAGTGAGATCCAACAAGGGTAAAATAGAGATGGTGTCATTAAAGAGTTGTCAAAGAAAATGTGGCATTCATTTTGGAATATATTAAAAAAGGAAATGGTATCATATAAATTGGGATCTAGGGAAAATAACATTTCATGGAGGAGCTTTTACAATTTCTGGTATCACTTTACCTATTTGTACTATAAGAGATATCAATAGCAAACAATTAAGAATTTTAACGGCTTTTTTCAAGACGAAGTTAAACAAATGTGGGAATGCATTTAACCATGTCGCCTCGTAGCCAATGAAATGAATTGAGAACCCTAAGGTCTTAGAAATTACATCGGAGGCAAAAACACTTGTTAACTAGGGAATTTATTCGTGCTTCACGCAGTCATAAAAAATATTATGTAATTATCAATATATATATAATATCCTTTTTATGTAGGTTTTGATGGATAGAGTTAGTGGATTCACGTGCTGATGAAAATAACATATAAATATCTTGTGAAATTAAAGAAGATGTGCACAAACAGGCCCGGACACCATGATTATTAGAACTGAAACACAAGTGGGAATAGCATCAAATTATTTCATCATTCAATAGTGACAAACCTATATTTGGAAACTATTACGCATCTAATGTTCTAGCATTATTTCATGATACTTTTGGAAAGGGCATATGCATGCATGTCATGTCTGCAAATATAATCATGCACGTTTGGCATTTCTTGAATAATTATATCAACAGAAGAAAAAAAAAGGCTTGCCTCCTTGAGCTTAAATTCTCACAAACATGTCAGAAACAAGTATTTTATGATCAATTGTAGCCTTCAGCTTATTTAGGTAAATTATTGGGGGGAAATGTAATGAGCAAAGATGTCTTGCCCGCCTGCCGACCCATGAATTTTGCAGAGTGGGGCAAAAGACCTTGGATTTCGTAGAGCATAGAATGGAGGAAGCGCAATACCAACAATGAAGGCTTGGCTCTAGAAAGAAAGAAAGGAGTGAGTAGTTGATGGTCAGACTGAAGCTGACCTGTAAAGAATGAAACTTAAGTCTAACTCAATCCTAAAAACTAGCTTGTAGGGTAAGGATTGTCCAAGTCCATATAAGGAGTCCATGTTCCCATTCTATCACCGATGTGGGACTCTTAACACTCCCCCGCACGCCCATACCTCGTTAACTAGAGTGTGGATGACATAATTTGGGGACCCAATATCGGTGAACATAGAATTGGAATGAGCCTGACTCTGATACCATGTAAAATAGTGCATATACCCAAAATGTAGGGGGGAGACGCATGAAAAAGGAGGGTACGAATCATATTGCTAAGAGAAAGTTTCCCTTTATTACATTGGATTAAATTGCGATTTCTAAGAGAATAAAAAATATGAGCTCCAGGATGACCAAGTCTACTATGCCACGTGGAAAATGAGATGACAACTAGAGATGTGGGAGGATTGACACTAGCAGTGGAAGTGGATAGGAAAGGATAGAGCTCCCACTCACTATTGCATCTCGTAAGAAGTTTTTCGGTACGTAAGTCCGTTACAGAAAAACCAAATGGGTCAAAATTAATGGATACGAAATTATCGGTGGCAAATTTTCGGACATAGATTAGGTTCTTGATAATGTTAAGGACATATAGAACGTTTTTAAGGGAGAAGTGGGGATGCGGTGGTGGGGTTAGTGTGTGACCACACCCTTGAATTGGAATGCGATGACCATTTTCGACCCTCTAGGTCTCCACCTACTTGTGGAATAGGGGGTCAAAGCCCAGGAATCCACCGTACATCTCAGCGGCGGGATCTTGCATGCATATAGTCTCATAAAATGAAAATATGTATGTCCAATTTGCTTCAGGTAGAGCATCAGAAAACCTATGGGGGGGGGGAGCTTCAGGTAGGGCATCAGGAACTTGTGGGAGCGCTTATATAAAACATTGTCCTGTGTAGTTGTCTGGGGAGAGCTATGGAAGAGGAGAAAGTCAAGATTCTCCCGGGACCATAGACCTCATTGTGGGCATCTTCCCGAATCTTTCAGTCAATCAAGTAGTACAAGAACTGTATCTTATTTTATAGCCCGGCGCGACGAGATATTTCTTAGAGGTACCAAATACAACTCCATGAATGAGCAAAATGAAGGTTGCATTAATGATAAAGATCTCTGGGGAAATAGATTGAGGAATATTTAAATTTCGCAGTTAAGGAAGAATACCCAAATTGTTGGTAAGATTAGACGTGTCACCTGTATCCATATACCATGTATCATCGAGCCGATGGACAGTGGGCCTCGGCAGGGGCCACTGTTGCTGTTGGGCCGCTGTGTAGTGGGCCTGATAGTTGGGCAGTGGCTCGGTGATGCTGGGCCGTTTGGCAGTGGGCCTCGACAGTGTTGTGGTCCAGGCGGTGGGCCTCGGCGGTGTACTTGTAGTTCTTGGGCCGTGTAGTGGGCCTGGTGGGTGAAGCGATGGCTCGACCACCGAGTCCAGATCGAGCCTACGATTGATATTTTGTGACGTCGGGAGTTGAGGAAGTGGAAGCGGGAGAATTCATGGGGTTTACCGAAAATTTATGGAAGAATCTCGGCGGAGAGGTTGTCGTATATCAGTTGTATAACAACGGTATACCTGGCTGCTTATTTGATAAGTGTATCAGTTGGTGTATACTGCATGTATACTTGATGTATACGGGCTACAAAGCTGGGAATATGGGGGCTGGGTGCTGTGTATATCGTTGTATATCAGCAGTATACATATTCTGTTTGAGAAGAAAGGGAGTATATCAGGGAGTAACAGGGTATATGGGTTTGTATATCACGGGATATATGCGGTATACAAGTAGATTGTGAGAGAAAGGCTTGTATATCACGTAGAAGCAGGGTATACTGACTGTATATCATGAAGAGGCGGTGGTATACATGACAGTATACGACTGGATATCGCCCCGTAAAAAAGGGAGGCGGAGGAGAGGTATACGTCGGCCGATTTAGGGTTAGGGTAGGGAATGATTTTTGGCTTTTGATACCATGTAAATAGTGTAATTCTCCTTGATGGAGTTCTTTTATTAATGTAATATATATAGGATCTACAATTATAGTCCTAATAGAATTAAAATATCTATTTTACTTTAATTATATTAATTACACTAAAATAATGATTACATAATATATTATATATATTATGAATATTCACTATCAGAAATTACTAGCTGGAGTCATCATTGGACATAATGACCATACTTGTACAAATAGCTATGATGGGTGTGTAAAAATTTATAAGTATTCTAAAATCTTCTTTTATTCGAGAGAGCTTCACTAAGTTGACTAAATCTTCTCATCTTATTTTAATACAAGTGGTATTAATTTAAGGAGCCTGAAATCCAAATTCACATCTATTTTTGTCTCTATTTACACGTGAAAAGAAGAGGAAAATTTTGAAAGAAAAAGGGGTTGTGATGACTTGTGATAACCTCACTTTTTTTTTGTTAACCCAGGTCTCGAGGCGACTCGTACCTTCCTATCGCTAGCACCTGCACAAGTACTGGTACTAGACTCCTAGGGATGATGGAACCGGTCCTTCAGCACCCCACCATCAGGTAAATCGCGGGATGTGCACCCCGTGGTCAGTGTCTGTTTGCGTCAAACGGATCAATGCTATAAGGTTGACCCCCTCTTTCGGCTTGGCGGGGATCGAACCCACACTGCAACATGCCCCATGCGGCTTTTAGCGCCCATGCTTTACCACAAGATATATGCCCCGGAGGACGATATCCATTGAGGGGATTCGAACCTGCGACCCTAGAGTACATGCAAGAACCTTTCACCAGCAAGCTGGAGCTCTTTGGGTGATAACCTCACTTTCCAACATACAGATAATACCCAAAGACCAAAATATTTCAAAAGCCCTACAAGTTCTTTTATAGGATTAATAGTGGAATTTCAAATTTTGAATTTAATTTTGATCATATGTAACTTCTGATCATACAGAAGTTATATCAAAAAAGAATTTTTATGTGATTCTCCTATTAAAAAAGAATGAGCCCCACATGTGAGGAGATTTGATGTCATATAAATTCAACAAGTTTATCAAAATCTCATCATACAGAAAACTAGTGTAATTTTATTCAACATAAACAAAAAATTTCCTATGGAAAATTGAAAAAATGTGTTTTTAAGTACAAGGCGAATTGGACCGACTACGGACTAAAAAGTCACGGGTACCATAACTTGTGGTGTATGGTGTTAATTAAAAACTAGAACAATTCAAAAGGATGATGTTAGTTACCCTTAATAAATGATTAAGATTTCAATAGTAGTACATGTTTAGTGCTGATAATATTGTGATTAAAAAAAACGAAGAATGAAAATGAAAAAAAGCGAGAGATAAATAAAAATTAAAATAAATAATAAATAATAAAAAATAAAAGAAAGAACAAAGGCACCTCCTACTAAGGGCCCCATGCATTGTCTCCTCAGTGTGACTGAAAGATGTGATTTTCATCTTCTTCTTTTTTCTACGAACTGCACCCTTCCATTTTCTTTCCCTTCATTTCTCTTCTTTTTTTTTTTCATCTCCTAAATTTTCTTTCCAAAAAGAAAAATGAATCCTTCAACTATAGTCATGGCAAAGGAACTGCCCGCTGGATCATCGCAATGCGGCGGTGAACAGTTGCAAAATAATCCTGCACCGTTGAGTCGATACGAGTCACAAAAAAGGCGAGACTGGAACACTTTCGGACAGTACTTGAAGAATCAGAGGCCATCAGTTGCATTATCACAGTGTAATTGCAATCATGTTCTAGAATTCCTTCCGTACCTGGACCAGTTCGGGAAGACTAAGGTTCACTTACACGGATGCGTGTTTTTCGGGCAACCTGATCCGCCAGCACCTTGTACTTGCCCTCTAAGGCAAGCTTGGGGCAGCCTTGATGCTTTGATAGGGAGACTTAGAGCTGCTTATGAAGAAAACGGAGGGTCACCGGAGAATAATCCGTTTGGGAATGGCGCGATTCGCCTTTATTTGAGAGAAGTAAAGGAGTGTCAAGCTAAGGCAAGAGGGATTCCTTATAAGAAGAAGAAGAAAAGGAAGCTTAATAATTCAATTAAGTCCATTAGTGCTTCTGCTGATCAATATAAGAATTTGATGCAAGCCAGCTAAATATGGGTAAGTATTTTTCTTTGCTCTAGAGTCTGGATAAATTATACGTCCTTTAGTTAAATCATAAGAGCTTAATTATTTTAATTTTGACTCTATCTTCTGACAGAATCCGTATAAAACAATACTCATAACAAATAGATGATTTGCTTAATTCTCTTTTCTTTGAGTTTCTAGCTGTAATATCAACATCTTCTATTAAAACGTAGCCTTGCTTCTTTTTCGGTCAAATTCGGATTTCGTTTTGCTTCTACCAATCATCGAGCCTGATTTATTTGACCCCAACAATAGATTGAATCGAAACGACTTTCCTGTTGAAGCACTTTGTATCTATAAAATTTTATAGGAATTCAGAAGAATTATAAGTACAAGGCATGTTTATGACTGCCATAGTGTAACTAATTGATCTTCGATTAGACATCGGTGTCAAGGTCATTTTCTAACATGAAAATCCCTAAAACCCTGATCTTTGATCTTTGATCTTTATGGTCTTACTGAAGCAATTGAATTTGAGGAATAATAGATATAAGAAAATTTCATCTTTTTTATTAATCTTTGGAGTATATATAGAGTATGAATAGTGCGTATTCTAGTAAGCTAGCTTCTCAAAGTAGTTAACTTCCCTTCTCTCTCACTCACTCACTCTCATATCATGCAAAAACAGTTTATTAATTTCATAGTTGAATTTCTTTTTCTTGTAAAATATGTTTCTTTTCAATAGTTCTTGGTAGGGCTGTTCACCGGACCGAACCGGACCGGACCGGCAATTATCGGTCCTGGACCGGACCGATTCTAAAGAAAGTTCAATTTGCTTTGCATCAGCTTTGTTATAAATCTGATACGTTGAAGTAATTTGATTAATTTAATCTCTTTTAAATTTGATCAAAATTCATGTATTGAAGCTTAAAGTACTTGGATATTTATCACTACGGACCATACGGATACGGTTCATAGGCAGTAGAGATCCAAAAAAAAATGCAATTATAGTATAAGAAAATAAGAAGAACTAAGTCACATATTACAACTTCATGTCCAAAAATAATTCCAAAACTAAATTACTAGAAATATTGAATCCAAGGCTATTAAAAATTAAAAAAAATCCTCAAATCTTGAACAATAATTATACTAATGAAATCCTTACACCATCAACATCAATCTGCAACAAAAAGTTTCAATAAAAACTAATTAGTTCAAATTTAATATCAAATAAAAATCATTAGGAGTTCATATTTATATTATATAGTGTTAGATGATTGGCTGTTTATCTTTTTCATTATTTTGCATGAAGCAAATACAACTTCTAATTCACCAATCACCATAATTCAAAGTAGAGTTTTCCAATTCTGTATAATAATAATAATAAACAAATAAAATAATAAAAGTGAAGGTATAATATATTATTTTAAAATTATTAAGTATAATATAATTTTAGAAAATACATTTCTCAAGTAGCTCCAATTCCTCCAACTTTTCCTCTACATCAATCCCCTTCTCTTTATCTTTTCGAGGGCGAAGCCAATCTTGTGCACAAATAAGAGCTTGCACCATCTTTTATTGGTATACAAAGTGTAAATAATAAAAATTGTTATAGAAAAATTAATAAGTAAAAATAAAAAATAAATGAAGAAAAATAGAAAAATGTTGAACAACCCTAAATGCAAGTGAGAATGAATGCTCATAGATATCCGATCGATTTTTGAACAACCCTAAATGTTGTTGTTGACTTACAGTTACTGTTGTTGATGGAGAAAACGCCTGCAATGCGGCAATGCCGGCAACACGTTGTAAACTGATTAAGGGATTAGAGTTGGAAAATTGAAAGGAAAAAATTAAAGTAAAGAATTAGAGGTTGGCAGAGACATGGAGTGTCACGCTGCTAGTGCTGGTATTCAAGGGTTTTTTAATTGCGATTTTCTTCGTAGCTGTCATTAACCGTCATATCTCATATAAATGATATAATTTCCTTGAGAATATAATAATAAATTAATAATTTAACTAAACTGGGAACTTAATCTTAGTAAAAAACTGACTATATCCTAACGTAAAGGATTTTTTTATTTTTATAATCGGGTCCGGTCCAGTCCTGGGTTATTTCGGGTTTAGACCGGACCGGATCGAAACCCGGAAAAAAAATTCCCGACCCGAAGACCGGACCGGTTGTCTTGGGTCCGGTCTTTTCTGATCTAGTCTGGTTCGGTCCATTTTGCCGGTCCGGACCGATTTTTGAACAGCCCTAGTTCTTGGCCCTTAAGAGATTTGGCAAGATTTTTGTCTTAATGCGTAAACCATGTGATTCTACTATATAGTTGGAGTAATTTTGAAGTGGAAACAAAACTTATATTGTCTTGGACAATTTTAAATTATATAAGTACACCACCATCAAGAATACATATAATCATTACTACAAAAAGTTCCCAACGAATATACAGATAATATAAGCAGACACATTATGCTTGCCTTTCGCACGTAGGTTTTAGCAGTCGAGTCTTTTTCGTATTATTTGTCTGTAAGTAGTCATGTATGTTGGTGAAGAATATAATTTAAAAGTACAACAACAATAATATACCCGTGAAATCCCATAACATGGGTCTAAGAAGGATAGAGTGTACACACACCTTATCTTTGCCTTGATATGTAGAGCGGCTATTTCAAAAAACCGTCGGCTCAAGAAAAAGCATAAGCGTAGGGTATGTTCCTCCTTCGGAATGTATTCCTTCTTCTCTGGGAATTTTTATGATCCTCTCCTGTGAAGAGCATCTTAGATGTTCAAGATATATATGATCTTTTGTAAACTTCGATTTTTTTCTCTGACTTCTAAGTGATTGGGCTAATCACGCCATTCTTCCATAGATTATATAGAGGGAAGAAACTATATATGTTATCATAGTAAATTTGAAGTTTATAGGTTGTTACCGTTACCTCGAGTTAATAAACAATAATAACTCGATTCATGGTCAAATATTTTTTAGTTATCCCTATATTCATGATTATTTTTACCTATGATGTCCCTGTATTCATGTATTATTTTTTTATTTGCCGACTTCCTTTGCCTACATTGTTCCATCGACCGGAGGTTGTTCACTTTGGAGAGCTGATTGTAGCTTTATTGTTTCATGTATTGTTTTACTTTTGAATTCTACATTGCGGCTTTATTTTTTAAAGAATGTTCTTGAGTTGAAGGTGTTCGATCATTAACAAGAAAACATTTACTATTTTGCATATCAGTTTGCTTAATATATTGACATCTTTGCCTTAATATTTGTAATGTGAGAGTTGTGAGTAAATTAAGTAACATTCGGTATGAAATCAATTTCTTGAGTTTAATTCATTCCCAAGTAAACAATATATATAACTCTCAAGAGTCAATCTTGGCTATCTCTAAGGATATATTAATTAATATGATTGATCTAATCATTCCTAATTCAATGATACTAATTTATACTAATTTACAATCATCCTAAAATATATGAGTACAATATCTATGATTTATGATGATTGGAGATAATTATTGGATAGCCCCATAATTATCTTAACAGTCCCCCGCAGTTTTAGCGGGAGATTCTCGTATGCTGAGACTGTCCATGTAATCATCAAATAGTACGCGCTGAAGACCTCTGATGAAAATGTCGGCAATCTGATAACAAAACGGTATATGGAGAAAACGGACTTGTCCACGTGCAACATTTTCTCGGACAAATAATATATCCATTTCTATGTGTTTTGTGCGTTGAGGTTGGGCAGCATTACCGGATAAGTATATCGCACTTACATTATCACAATAAACCACGATTTCCTTTTCAATTGGACAATGGAGCCCTAAAAGAAGATTACAGAGCCAACATGATTCAACAACCACATTGGCTACCCCTCGGTATTCGACTTCAGCGCTTGACTGAGATATCGTTGGTTGTCGTTTGGATGACCATGAAATAAGGTTATCTCCCAAAAATACACTATAATCATATGTGAAATGTCGTGTGTCCGGGCAGCCACCCCAATCCGTATATGTATAAGACGAGAGACTCGAAATTGAGGACTTATACAGATGCAGTCCAAAATGAAGAGTACCCTTAACAAACTGCAGAATTCGCTTGAGAGCTCACATATGTTCATCTTTCGGATCATACATATGTAAACACACTTGCTGAACCACATAGGAGATATCAGGTCTCGTGAAAGTGAGGTATTACAAAGACCCTGCAAGGCTGCAGTAGTGTGTTGGATCACTGTATGGGGTCCTTGCATAGTTACTCAATTTGGCTTTTGTATCAACCGGTGTATGTGATGGTTTGCAGGAGGACATACCAGCTTTGTCAATGATTTCCTCGGCGTATTTCTTTTGACAGAGAAACATGCCACCTGCATATTGGGTTACAACAATGCCTAAAAATAATTTAAAGGACTCAAATCCTTCATTGCAAATTCGGCAGCAAAGAGGGACATAATTGACCGGCGAAGTGATGTAGATGAGGCTGTGAGGATAATGTCATCTACATATATGAGTATATATTCCATGTCGCTACCCTTCTTATAAACAAACAAGGACTGATCCGACTTGATGTGTGAGAAACCCAATGTAGATGCAAATCCTGCAAACCTGTTATACCATGCCAGGGGAGCATGTTTCAAATCATAGAAAGACTTTTTCAACAGGCAAACATAATCCGGATGTGTGGAGTCTCGAAAACCCAAAGGCTGGTGCATGTACACCGTCTCTTGTAAGTGGCCATGTAAGAATGAATTTTTTAATCCAACTGATGAATGGACCAGGATTCTGAAAATGCCAGGCTAAGAACAGTGCTGAGAGTTGTTGGCTTAACCACAGGATTGAATGTTTTACCACAATCTACGCCAACCTGCTGAGACCTGTCATCACCTACAAGATGAGCTGTGTATATCGCAAAGGAGCTATCAGAATTATTTTTATGACAAAAACCCCACATAGACCTGATAATGTTCACATTAGATGGACGGGATACTAACTCACACGTCTTAATTTTTAATAAGAGCATCAATTTCGTGTAATATTACAACTTTTCAATTCGGGTCTGATAGGGCTGCTTTGGGATTTTTGGGAATTGGGGATGGTTGGACCGAAGTTGTTAAGTTAAAATGTCGTTTGGACAAAAAAATCTCGTGCATGGCACAAATTTTAATGGTTCAGGGTTGGGCTAAAGTCGAGTGATGAGGATTAGGGCTACCGGGTATGGTGTTGGGCCGAGATGAGTTAGCATTTTGGGACAAAGCAAAATTTTGGTTAACTTGATTTTCTGCCGGGTTATTTGGCCGAGAGGGAGTAGGGATATGGCCCTGAAATTATGGGCCTGGATGCTGGGTTGGGTTCACGGGTGAGGGAGAAGTAGGCTCCCTCATGTGGGCCCGGTTGCCACTGGACGTGGACTGGGCCGAGACCAACGGTAAGAAGGTAGTGACCTCCGAACCGCGGACTGGTCCAGCCCCATTTTGTGGTTGGGCCGGTCCAATCTTATTTTGGGTATGTAGGTGGTGATGTAAAATTGGATGTATTCCGTCGTTCAAAAGATCATATGAAGGTGGGGATTCCACGTGGATTTAGCAAACGGGAATGTCGACTCATCAAAAACTATGTGACGAGAAATTATGATTTTTCCATTCGTCATATCATAACATTTATATCCCATATGATTTTCCGGGTATTCCAAAAACACACAATGAGTGGAACGAGCCTGAAGTTTGTTAATGGTAGTGGACGGAAACAAGGGATAACACAAACACCCAAAAACCCTCAAATGTGTAAAAGATGGGAGACGATGGTACAACATTTGTGTATGTGCCATGTTGGAAAGTAGTTTACTAGGAGGAATATTTAAGAGATATGTGACCATTTGAAGTACATGATGCCAAAACATTGGTGGTGTAGACGAATGCACAAGAAGTGTGTGAAATCATATTGTTAATTATTCGAATTTTTCTTTCGACTTTCCCATTTTAGGTGATGTGTGTGGACATGAAAGACGCAAAGACATCCAATTTAGGTGACAAAAATCATTAAATTGAGCATTTATGAATTTCTCTCAATGAAAACATTTAATGGATTTGTCAAATTGAGTTTTGATAAAAATACTAAATTGTTTAAAAATGGTGAAGGCTTGTGATTTATGCCCCAAGGGAAATGTCCATAGAAAATTAGAATAATCATCCAAAATAAGCATATAATATTTATGACATGGAGAACTCAAAACTGGAGATGTCCACAAATCACAATGCATAAGATCAAATGACATAAGTGTATGTGAAGTAGATGCTTAAAAAGACATTTTAACATGCTTCCCAAACACACAAGTTTGGCAAAAAGAAGAGTCCAAAAGTTTGTTACACGCAACAAAATTATTCTTCCTAAGATTATTGAAAACATGTGCTCTCGGGTGTCCCAACCGATTATGCTATACAATATGGGAATTAGCTGCAAAGGTTGATGTTTTGGTCACATGATTGTTGGAAATAGTAGTGATGAGATACAAGTCACTCATGCTATTACATCTCATTAGTGGCATCCCCGTCTGAAAATCCTTCACAGAAAATCCAAACGGATCAAAATTCACAGAAATGTTGTTGTCAATTGTAAAACGTCGTACATATATCAAGTTTTTAATTATTTTTGGCGTATGTTAGACGTTTTTCAAATATAATGGTGGGTGTGGGGGTAGTTTTACCTGACCAATACCACAAATTGGAATTTTCTGCCCACTGCCAACAATAATATTTTTATTACTGCTCATATTAAAATAAGATGAGAGATTACATTGAGATGCCGTAATTTGAGACGTAGCCCCTGTGTCCATGTACCATGACTCATCTGAAACATTCAGAATTCATGTTGTTCATGGCTTGTTTAATATCGGTGGGAGCATAACCTACATAAGATGGTGCTTGGGCTACAAAAACATGTTGCGGATGAGAACCTAGAATTCTGGACTGTCGATTTGAGGATGAGACTCTGGCCCACGACGCGATGGGGTATGGGCACGGATGGGCAGCCCACTGTGGGGCTCAAGCCCACAATGGGTACTACCCCCACCGGTTCTCGCCGGACTGGGTAGGTAGCTGGCACTAGTTGGGCCATCACTGCCCCTGTTGGTTGTGGTTGTTGCTTTCGTCGGCTGGTTGGACGCCGCCCCTACCCCGTCCCTTTCCACCATTATCTTTTCTTTGTTATTATTACGATTTGACCCTCGTTTTACCATTATTGTTTCGATTTCTAGTTCCACCGGAACCAAAATTTTATGGATGAAAATCTGCGGAAAATGAATTGGTGGAGACGATTGCAGTTCCAGCGGTGGCTGCCCCGGAGGCTGCCTACTTTGCTTTGCATGTTTCCTCGAGAATTAATCTCGAACGAGCCTCGCAAAATGGAGGTAATGGAGTACTATGGTGAATGAATGTAGCGACTCCATCATACTGTTCATTCAATCCTGCAATTAATTGAAGAACCAACCTTTGATTTGTTACCGGCGAACCAACATTGGATAGTTGGTCTGCAAGCACCTTCAATTATTGACAATAGGAGGACACATTTGAGAAGTCATCCAATTTGACGTTGTTAAATTAGTGTTCAAGATATACAACCCTAGAAAGTTTGTTATCTTGAAAAATGTTTTGTAAATGTTCCCACACATGTTTAGCCGTAGAGTTCGGCTCTAATATGGTATGCAAAAGATCGTTGGAGATATTGCCATAAATACGTTGAAGGACTATAACATCTAAACAGGACCATAACTTTTTGTCTACCTTAGTGTTGTCCGATGATGACTCAGAAGGGATGATATGGTCTATTACCTCATATGCGCGGCAATAAATTTTGAACAATTCCGCCCAAAAGGTGTATTGCTCTTTTTCCATCTCAAGTGTTATGGAAATAACGTTCTTGACGTTGTTTACGGCAAGAGCTGGATGAGAATTTTATTTTTCGGCCATAGTTTTTCACAAAAAACAACGCAAGAACAAAAGAAGAAGATAATAGTGTTTTGTGTTTGGTGGAATTGAATTATATTACCCTAAGTGTCGGCTAGGGTTTGGAAACGGAGAAGAAAAGAAGGATGAATAGCCGACGGGGGTAGTGGTTTAGGATTAGGGTTTTTAGAAAATCCTAGTGTGTGTTTAGTTTGTGGCCGAAAAAAAACTTAAATCAAAGGAGAAAAGAAAAGAAAAATTTGGCTAAAGAGGGAGGCCGAGGGGGAGGGGGGTGAGAAAAGTTTAGGGCAAAATATTTGTGGCTCTTGATACCATGTAGGAAATGAATTCTTTGAGTTTATTTTATTCCCAAGTATATAATATATACAACTCTCAAGAATCAATCTTGGCTATCTCTAATGATATACTAATTAATATGATTGATATAATCACTCCTAATTCTATGGTTCTAATTTACAATCATCCTAAAATATATGAGTAGAATATCTATGATTTATAATGATTGGAGATAATTATGGGATAGCCCCATAGTTATCTTTAACACATTCTATGAGGTAAAAATATATTTTATCTTTTACTTTTTTTTTGTTGTTTCTTATATTACTACTACTGATTCTTGATACGATTGGTTACAAGGAATTGAGTTAAGTACTATATGAAACGTCTTTCAAAGAGTCATGAAATACGACTTTCAAGATCAAGTGTGTTGGTATTTTCCTTTTTATTATCTATTAAGAGTCTATCGAGCAAGGTATTTTGGTAGAGAGTTTAATAGAGTACGATAGTCATCTTTAAGTTGTATATAGTGAACAATGACTTCTTATACTATAATTGCATTTTAATTTGCGCTAGCAATTTTATTTTTTTTAAATCAAGATTCCCTCAAGGGGGTATATTGCAAGGTTGAGAAAAGAGGTGGGGCTAAAGCCTGACCTTAATACAAAACAAGAATGTGGAAGGGACATTCTTGGAGTACAACCTACTAAGCAGTTATTAACATAAGAAAAGGGAGGGTTGCTCCGACTGCCTTTTTTTTTTAAAAAAAACAGAGCCCGGTGCACTAAGCTTCCTATGCGCGAGGTCCGGGTAGGGCCGGACCACAAGGATCTACTGTACGCAGCCTTACTTGCATTTATGCAAGAGGCTGTTATCACGACTTGAACCTGTGACCTCTAATTCACATGACAATAACTTTACTAGTTCCTCCGACTACCTTATCCTAATAATACTAAGATATAAAATTCTTAGTGCAACAAATCACTACTCATCTCAACTGGGTAGCAAATTAGTTACCATTAACTTATCACAGAAATTTACCTACAAGTAATCTGATTGATTGTGTAAATATCTTTATGCTCATTTATAAACTCTTTTCAAAATTGAGTGAAAAGGAAGGAGCAATGTATCAAGTTAATGTCAGGTTCTAATGGAATTTCTGCATCATATCATTTTAGACTTGAAGAATTATAAGGCATTGGAAATTATATTCTATATTCTCTTTTCCCTACCATTTTGATGTATCGCGGTAATGTCAAGTTTTCTTGATGGAGTTTCTTCAACTTTATCATTTTATAATTGGCTTTAGAAATTGAAGCATTGGAACTTACGTCTACATCTTCAATCATTTTCCAAGGTCACTAAATGTACAAATACATTAATGGATGCTAAAAATATCCTCCTTCCGTTTCAATTTATGCGAATATATTTGATTGAACACGAAATTTAAAAAGTAAGAAAAACTTTTGATATATATATTCTAACATAGCTGCAGCTTCTATAATGTCGCTAGTACCCTGGCCAGGATTTATGGATCAGTAGGCAAATATGATGGTTCTTGACTCTTTCTGACTAGATCTCCTCCACCAAAATTTCCTTGTATGCAACTTCCATCGCTATTGAGTTTCACAGTTATTGTGGCTGGTTTAAGCCAGTTAATAACCATGATAGTTGATGAATTTCAGCTTCAAAGACTTGGCATAAGCTGTTTCAGGTTTCACCTTGTCTGGCTCTTCCAAATTGGTTCCAGGCAATCTACAAAATAGTAGTATTAACAATGTTAGTTTTAGATTTATACTGTTCTAAAAAAATCTCTATTTTCCCACTTAATATCGGTGGAAAAATATAATTTTTTCATATGGAAAAATTAAGAAGTTTCTCAACGTTTCAATGAAACTTGTTTTCCACCATGTGTTTTTCTAGTGAGCTAATTTGGAGGGAATGAGGTAGAAAAATCATATTTTATAGCACAAATTTTCCTCACTGAATGTCGGGTGGGGAAACCTATGTTTCTAGTAGTGATAGATTGAAGTTTTTTCTACCTCAAACTTACTACTACATCTAGATCTCCATAGTTCCCTACTACTAGGGTTTGATAATTGATTAGCCTTTCGTGGATTGCTCATGTACTACTAGGGTGATAATTGATTATGAAAGATGGTGATATACACGGTCAAAATGTGTATATCATTGGGCCGGATTTTGTCTATATTATTATCATAGTTGTAAAATTCTTATACAAGTGTAATTATGGTATTACTCTTGTATTAGAAAAGGTATTAGAATTGTATTAGGAAAAGGTAGATTTATTTTTCATATTTAGAGATTGTATAGCATGTATATATACATCTTCATTAATGAAAATAATCAAGAGATTATTCTCTTTCATGGTATCAGTAGTCTAGGGCAAAATTTCCTTCTCCGAATTTCACCTTCCGCCGGCCCTACTCTCGGATTCCTACGTCGGTTTCCGGCCAAAAATCCCTTTCTCCCAATTTTTCTTCCAAATCCCAAATTCACCTCTTGGTCTTTCATCATGTCTACCTCAAAGAACACATTTCATCTTGCCCTTACAGTCTCCAACATCAAGAACCACATCCCTATAGTTCTTGAGATGGAAGACGTCCAATACGTGATGTGGGCGAAATTATTTGAAGTTCACGCACACTCGCATCAAATCCTTTATCACATCATCCCTCGGAAACAGGCAAGGAGAAGGTGCCTACCGCCGATGATGACCCTACGTTATGGACGACTCTTGATGCTACAGTACTCCAGTGGATTTATTCCACTATCTCTACAGACCTATTGCAGACGATTATTGAACCTGACGCCACGACAATGGAAACATAGAGTAGAGTGCGTGATATATTCCAAGATAACAAGAATTCATGTGCCGTCACTCGAGGATTTCCCGAATGTCTCAACCTATTGTAAAAGGGTGTAGGAATTGGTGGACCAACTCAAGAACGTTGGTGCACCCGTCACAAATGATCGTCTTGTTCTTCATATGGTTGCAGGCCTATCCGAGGCTTATAATGGCATTGGGACGCTTCTTCGTCAAAGTAATCCTCTCCCACCATTCTACCAGGCTCGTTCCATGCTCACATTAGAAGAGGTTGGCTTGGCTAAGAAGGCGGCTACCGGAACAAATTCCGTCATGATGATGGCCACGTCCGATAACCCTCACTCCTTCTCGGATAATTCTATTCAAAATCATAACAACGGTGGCGACAAAAAGGGTCAAAATCGGGAAAATGGTGGCAAGAACTGCGGCGGCAGCCACAGCAGTGGCGGTGGTCGGAGCAGTGGCGGACGTGGTGGCAGTGGGTCGGCTGGGCCACAGCCTTGGCCCAATGCAAACTGGTGTTGGGACTGGCATGGTGATATACACGGTCAAATTGGGCCGAATTTTGTCTCTATTATTACCATAATTTTAAAATTCTTGTACAAGTATAATTATGGTATTAGTCTTGTATTAGAAAAAGGTATTAGAATTGTATTAGGAAAAGATAGATTTATTTTTCATATTTAGAGATGGTATAGCATGTATATATACCTCTTCATTAATGAAAATAATCAAGGAATTATTCTCTTTCAAATTAGCCGTGGATTGCTCACATGAGTTTGGGAGCCGAACTGTTCTTGATTTTGTGGTTTGAATCCTCTTCCCCTTGACTGGCATCTTCCTCTATGAACATAGCCTCTTCCTCTTCCATTCGAGTTCCGAGCCTTTTTGTGTTGCAAAGGCCATGATTGTTTCAACTTGGTTGTTAAATGTATGACATCATCTTTTTCTTGATCATTTTGAACCCTCTCAATTGGTTCACAAATTGTGTGAACGTTGGATCATGGGGTTTGCCAAGCGTAATTGTCCTTTGTGTTTTATATTTTTTTCCCTAGTGCTCTTTCAAAACTAGTGACCTTATTATCTTCATCTAACGGTTTGTGTATAGTTATAAGACTATCACGAATTCCTCTAAATGATATATGTAATGCACTTTCTTATCGTTTTAGTTCCCAACTTGATGGTTTGTAGTTATTGCTTCAACAAGAACTTTTTATCCTTGCTAGTCTGTAGGTAGTTATCCTCAAGAAATTGTCATGCTTTTGTTTAGAACTCGAACAATCAACAATGAGAAACATTGATTCCTCTGTCATTATTTTAGAAAGCCAACTTCAAACAAGCACATCTTGTTCTTTTCATTCCTTGGATTTAGGAATTAATATGATATCACCTTTGTCATCTTCTAGAGTGCACATTGGTGGCACAAACTCACAATATGGCTGACCTTGAAGGTGTGCATAAGTTAGCCAAATTTGTGTCCTCCAAACAAAAAAGGTTGGAAGGCTTTAATTTGATTGGACAGATTGCAATTAGTTGATGCAAAGACAAGATAAAGTACATGATAGAGCTAAACTAGTTTTAATTTTTTGTGGAAGACATGATGTACTTCTTCAGGATCATTGTTATCTAAAGCCTAAGCTCTAATACCATAAAAAAAGCTAAAGAATATATATGTAGAACCAAAACTATCCTCAACGTGGAGATGAACAAAAGAAGTATATTTCTTTTCACAGCCTCAGCCGTTTATAATATTAAATTATACAACTAGAAGATGTCTCTTCTCTTGTGTTTGACTAGGACTTGACCGGTTATAGATGAATCCTAAATAGGTGAATACTCTTCAAAATCTACTCCCAATTGCTAAAGATATAGCATCTATAATCTATTGATAGTGTAAAACTTTTACTGTTTGATGCATATAGAATTCAAATCTATAGATGGGCATGCCCAAGACCTAGAGGAAACTTATAATATTGTATTACGATCTCTCTATTTCATTTATGTATTAGTATGACTACACATTAAGTTTAATAATGTAAAGTAGATTTTTAATTCATGTGATTTTCACAGGCGACGCAAAAATATAGTTACAGGTTTGTCTTGTATTTTATCTTAACTTTTTTTTATTAATTTAGAACTCAGTAATTCTAAAATGGTTAAAATTCATAAAGTTCAATTTTTGACTTCGCCTCTGATGATCTTAGATTAAAAATATGTACTAACATATCAAAAGTATCCTCAAAATATTGTGATCTTTAACATGTCATTTCAATAAAGGAGTGTTATTACATTAAAATGGGAATCTTAGAATTGAAAACTTAGTAGATATAATATGATGATATTCTTTTAACAGACAAAAACTGAGATAATAACGTTTTTTTTATCTTAAAAAGCTGAATCTTATCTCTTTGTCGAAACATGCATAGACAAAGGCTACCTATCAAAACTAGCATATGCCATTTCATTTGTCTCTCTTATAAGTATAGACGTAGCCAGACTTTCTTTCCGACTTACCTTGCTAGATTCCATTACACTGAATTTCATATATAAGCAACCTCTAGCTAGGCTAGAATGACTATATAAGTATTTTCTTTGATTCAATTTATATGAAGACATTGTTTGATTGAGTACTTTTGAAATTTGTTGTGTAAAAAAAAAGTTATAGTTATTTGTGTGGCTACAAATTATCTTATTAAGGATAAATATGATGTTTAAAGTTAATTTTTTTAAAAATAAGTGTGAAACATGAAAATTATATCACTAATTGGAAAAGAGGGAGTGACAAACATTGATGTACCAGTACTCTTTCTTGGATATTAGTTTTTCAATGTTGAATTGTTTAAGGTTTTTGTTTTCTTCTCTTTTTTTTCTGGATAATACTTACTTTATGCTTTACCTAATTCATTGCAGATATAGGGTGGTCACATGGATCGGATGTATCTTAAGTAGAGATATATAGAAGATGTTGCTGCCTACCAGAAGACAAATATCTACCTGAATAATAGCTAGCTAGCTAGCTAAGTTCTCTTATTAATAGGTTATTAAGTTATATATATACTAAAGTCTTAGTCTAAATAATTTAGCTAGATAATCCGTTTCTATCAATGAAATAACTGTCTTTTGGAAGTGTGAAGGAAATTTTCCACTGCTTAATTATTGCTGTAAATTAAAATTCCGAGCTATTACAATACTTGGCATCAATTACAGCAGGAGTCACATATAATAGTTGTAGTATTTCAGTTTTTTTTTTCAAGCATTTGGTTATATTCAGTAAGGTGCTATCTATTTGAAGTATTTAGTCGATGTTATACATCTCCCGTACGGTCTATAGTTTTTTTTTTTTGCTTAAAGAGATAAGTATTCTTCTTTCTTTCTTTCTTTCTTCAAATCCTTTTATATGTACTCTGTAGTATGCATGAGCAAGAGTCATTTATAACAAATGATCAAGAAAGATATGCAGCTTTCATTTTTTGGAGGAGTTCTCTTTATTCTCTTCTCTGGATTAACAAAATCTGGTACACTAATACATTTATTACACATTACTTTGCTTGGACTTGTGCTTTGTCTAGAGCCGAGGGTCTCTCAGAAACAACCGCTCTACCTACCAAGGTAAAGGTAAGGTTTGTGTACATTCTACTCTCCTCAGACCCCACATTGTGGGATTTCACTGGGTATGTTATTGTTGTGTATCCTTTGATAAAAGTTACATTAGTAGTACTACATTTAAACATATAAAAATGCTTGCTTAATATAAATACAATCAGTAATAACTTAATCTACTTTGAGATCTTGATGTAGCCAACATGGGAGGAATTGTACACTTTTACCAAAGCTCCAAGCTCAGGTACGACGTAACACTTTGAGCACTCCTCTCTGTAGAAAAAGCCCACACGTTTGCAGTTTTTATTGTTAAGAGTCTCACATCATTAATGGAAGTAGTATTATGGACTCCTTATATGGACTTAGACAATCCTCACCCTACAAGCTGACTTTTGGGGTTGAGTTAGGCCAAAGATTCATTCTTTACATTCTTTACAGACCCTGGCCCTGACCCTTCGAGGACCCTACGAGTCACGGGTCGGCCCTGATCCCACTCTACAAAATAAAATAAAATAGTAAGCAAACACTGCAATTCTACCAAATCCGTTATCCGATATAATTTGTCGTCACCAATTAAAAATTATAACAAACAGAAGCATGAAATCATTAAAAATTACACCAAAAAGAACTGAACCAACATCACGATAATTCATCAACATCATCATAAGCATAATCATCATCACTAGATTCTTCTTCGTTTGTCCCTTCACATATATAAGTAAAATATAAATATTAATAAAGAAAAAATAATATAAATTATATTAAAAAAACAAATATATATATATATATATATATATATACACACACACACACAAAATATACCTTCCGCAAGAACCCTTCGCGTGGGTCGGGTCGGATCGGTGATCGGGCCGGGTCAGATGGGTAAAAAAAATTGACCCTGACCCGACCCTACATATGAACGGGTCCCCGCTTTTTCATGTCAGATGACTCACGAGTCAGATATAAGCTGATTCTGACCCTGATTTTTTCGAATCGGGCCGGGAGGGTCCTCTACCCGATGGACAGGTCTACGTCATATCACATAAGACTAAAGAAGTCACAGGATTATAGTACTCAAAACTGATTTGAACAATATATGATAAACTTAGCTTCATGGGGTAGGGGTGCTAGTAATAATAGGCCCTCTAGGCTCTTGGTTTAACCAATTATTCCTGTTGTTTGGGTAAATAAAGGGGGGAAAAAAGAGGTACTATGAAATTGTATTACTTATATTGTAACATTGGAAACGAAAGTAATGATAAATAAATGTATAGTGCCTTTCATTATATTTTTCTCCGATCTCATCATGCAGACAGCTATCATCTTTCTGAAATTATGTATATTATTGTTTGGTTTACTTTAAATGTTTAATTAATTAATAGTAAAACAATGTCAGTGTATGAATGCTTATCTTTTAACCTATAAATAACTTCAAAGAAATTGAAGACCATGTGCTACTAATCCTTTAGAATTTAATTTTAGATTTATCCTTTTTTCTTTTAGGTAGTAGGGACCAATTTTGAGCTCAGTAATTACCCAAACATATAATAGTAGCAATAAATAAATGTAGATAGACGACCCCATACTTTAACATATTCAAGATATCATGGAGTAAGTACAATTTTGAAACTCTAAGTGCATTTTAAAATTTTATTTTTTACGTTTTGCATTCAAGGATGAATAAATTGTGAGGTTAAAAATTGTGAGATCTCAAATTTTAATGAACAACGTTACCGATCTTTGCTAGTGAGAAGTAGTAAGTATTCGATAAAATTAGTAGAATTGCATAAAAGCTATCTCAAACACCTCTACAAGAGTCTAAGAATGTCAAAGTTTAGGGTCTAAAGATGTTACACTTTTTCTTCTTTTTAACGTCAAACCTAATAATTATAACAAGAAGTAAAACAAGCAAAACTAGAAAGAGTTTAAGAGTTGGGTCACCAATATTTTTGTTTGAACTTGTAAAGAATGGATCTTGGGCCTAACTCAACCTCAAAATCTAGCTTGTAGGGTGAGGGTTGTCCAAGTCCATATAAGGTGTCCATGTTCCCATTCCATCTCCGATGTGGGACTCTTAACACTCCCCTGCACGCTCAGACCTCGTTAACTGAAGCATGGACAATATAATTTGGGTCCCCAACATCGACGAACAAAGAATTGGAATGAGCATGGCTCTGATACCATGTAAAATGATATTAATCTCCCTTATCGGTGTGATAAGTGGTCCTTGATCTCCTTATATGGACTTGGACAATACAAACTAGTTTTTGAGGTTGAGTTAGGCCCAAGATCCATTCTTTACATGGTATCAGAGTCAGACCCGTCTCAATTTACTGTTTTCGATGTTGGGCCCCTCTCTTATATTGTCCACGCTCCAGATGTCCAGCCCTGGGCGTGAGACGGGGTGTTGAGTTCTCCCACATCGGTGAGATAAGTGGTCATTGGTCTCCTTATATGGACTTAGACAATCCTCACCCTACAAGCTAGCTTTTGGAGTTGAGTTAGGTCCAAGATCCATTCTTTACATTAGGCCCAAGATCCATTCCTTACATGGTATCAAAGTCAGGTACATTTCAATTCTTTGTTCACCGATGTTGAGCCCCCAAATTATATTATTCACGCTTCAATTAACAAGATCTGGGCGTGCGGGAGTGTTAAGAGTCTCACATCGGATATGAAATAGGAACATGGATTCCTTATATGAACTTGGACAATCCTCACCATACAAGCATGTTTTTGGGGTTAAGTTAGATCCAAAATTCATTTCTTAAGTGGTGGTGGGCTTTGGGGAATATTTTGGGGCCCTTGACCTTTATGTAAATGACCTGACGATAAAAGTTCAATAATTATTACTTATAGTAATACAATTTGTTTACATTTTTTGAAAAGATAAATATTTATATAATTCCGTGAATTAGTTGAAGTTAGCGCCAACTGAGATGCAAAATTAAGTTTAACAACAGGCAATGAAATATGTTACTATAATAGATTTATAGATTATTAGTTGAAGTCAACTATGTCTACTGACATGCAGATGATAGTTGTTTCTATTTTTAGTCAAGGAAATTGTGTTGTTAGATCTACTAATATTAAATTTAATTGCTAAATTTTGGATTTTGGAAAGGTTTAATTAGATGGGGACTTATATTTAATTCTTTTGCAGTGTGGATAAAAGAAAGAGCACAAGATCTAGAAACCAGAATCCACATGATAAGAAAGTTGAAGACTATATATATGATTTGATTGTCTATCTGGATAACTTTTTGGTAAAGTTTTTGACAAAATGTTTTTTAAAAAACTATTTCGATTATTGTTGTTTTAAGTAACTTTGTTCTGAGAAGTTTCATTTGTATTTTGATTTCTTAAAAGGAAATAAAAGCCAGATACTTCGGAACCTAAAAGTGTTTTTTTAAGAAGCAGAGTATTAAAATTTGTTATATTAAAACAGTGTCTCTCCTGTTTTAGTTTTATTTTTAAGCAAACATAGGAAAAACAGATAGTATTAAACACTTTAAATACTTTTGTCGTCTAGATGTCTTAATCTTATGGAAGAAGTTCCTTCTGTGCTGCTAACGTTATTCCTTTTCTTGAGCTGGTATAAAAGAGCATATATTTTCCTGTCATTCTTTTTTTCCCTTTCTCACCACCTCTTTCTGTTAAGAGTCTCACATCGAAAATGAAATGCAAACATGAACTCCTTATATAGACTTGGACAATCCTCACCCTACAAACTAGCTTTTGGATTTTTTGGAATCGGTGATATAGTTTGTGTGAAGAGGTTAAAATGGACCTTGGATTTGAAAATCCGTGTTGTGCACGAGTCTCCATACGGTGGGTAGGCAGCAGTGAGTGGTCTGGGTTTTGTGGCTGCAGGCTTGCGGGTTATGGTGGGGTGTTGGCCAGTCTCGGGTTGTTGGCTGGTGGAGTTACCGGTGACTGGGTAGGTGACACAGGTGGGTCGAGCAGTGGAGGGTTCGACCGAGAGCTGGGTGGTGTCTGGTTGGCGTCGATGCAAGACACTGTGGGTAACAGAGCTGCTGGTGTAGGTGTCGTCGGAGCAGGAAACTGACGGTGGCACAGTGACTGGATAATGGGGGACAAATTGGACTCATCTAGAAATGTGTAATCTGTGGGTTGAAATTTGTGGAGATTGGAGAACGGAAAAGTCATCTCGTCAAGTGTGACGTGACGCGAGACAATGATTTTTCAAGTAGTTATGTCATAACACATGTAACCCCGGTGATTAGGTGAGAAACCGACAAAGACACAAGGCGTGGTACGAGGGCAAGTTTGTGAGGTGCAGTGGAGGCCAGGTTGGGATAGCATAGGCACCTGAAAATGCGTAGTTGGTCATAGGATGGGAACCTACGGTATAGGATTTCGGTGGGAGTCTTGTTTTGGAGAGTGCTGGTTGGTGTATATTCGAAAAAGAAGAAAAACCTAACCTTTAACTTGATAGTTATGTCGTCGTCTAGCATTTTAATTTAGTAAAACTTGTGTGTTTACATCAAATCAATTGATGCATAACAAGTGTTTACATATTTACTATCATTTAATTATGACTACTTAATGTGTATTATTATTTTATTACTTAACCTAATCATGATAAATAATATTAATTTGATGTAAACATCCGCTACAGTTAAGTATTTACTATTCCACTTTGTTTTGTTGAGTCGGCTATTTTAGCAGACAAGCTAGGAACAAAATTTGTTAAAACTAACTATAATAATTGAAAGAAATAATCCCTTGATTATTTTCATTGATAATGAGAGGTATATATACAAATATACAATTCCTAAATATGCACAATATAGGAAAATAATTCTACATTTTCTTATTCTAATTCTAATATATTTTTATAGTACAAGACTAATACCATAATTACAATTATACATGAATTACATTTTGTTGAGTCCAAATCGGACCATGATACACACGGTCCTTTACACCCCCGCAGTCATAGCGGGCGGTTGACGTACGTTGAGACTGTCCCTAAAATCTTCAAATAGAACCAAGGGAAGAGCCCTTAGTAAATATGTCTGCAATCTGGTATCGCGAAGGGACATGGAGGACGCATACTTGTCCACGAGCTACCTTTTCTAGAACAAAGTGTATGTCCATCTCGATATGTTTAGTGCACTGATGTTGGACCGGATTTTCAGAAAGATAGACTACACTCACATTATCACAATAGACCAATGTAGTTTTCTGAATAGGATAATGTAGCTCTAGTAGAAGATTATGTAGCCAACATGACTCAGACACCACATTGGCTACCCTTCGATACTCGGCCTCTGTACTGTATCGTGATAAAGTAGTCTGGCATTTTGCCGACCAAGAGACCAAGTTATCCCCAAGGAACATACAATAACCAGATGTCGAACGTCTGGTATCTGGACAGTCACCCCAATCAGCATCTGTATATGACACAATAGTAGAGACGGAGGACGGATATAAATGCAATCCAAAATCAAGTGTGTCATGTATGTATCGTATAATGCGTTTGAGCGCATGCATGTGCTCAATCCGTGGATCATGCATAAATAAACACACATGTTGTACTGGATAAGTAATATCTGGTCTCGTGAAAGTCAGATACTGAAGAGCCCATGCAAGACTATGATAATGGGTGGATCCTCGTATGGTGTGCTCGACGTAGCACTCAGCTTCGGTTTTGTATCAACCGGGATAGAAGTAGACTTACAAGATGACATGTTAGCTCTCTCAATAATCTCTGCCACATACTTTTTCTATGATAAAAATGGACCACCTGCATGACGAGTGACTGCTATGCCCAAAAAATAGCTCAAGGGTCCCAAGTCTTTCATAGCAAATTTGAAACTGAGAAAAGACATGATAGACTTGCGTAGAATTTTCGATAAGGCAGTCAATACAATATCATCAACATATAACAGAATGTATGCCAAAGAAGTACCACGCCGATAGATGAACAGATAATGATCAGACTTGCTGTGAGAAAATCCAATAGTAGACACATAATCTGCAAACCTTTTATACCAAGCCCTTGGGGCCTACTTAAGCCCATACAAGGGTTTTTTCAGCAAACAGACATGATGAGGATAATTGGGGTCCCTAAAATCCAAGGGCTGGTACATGTATACTGTCTCCTTAAAATCACCGTGTAAGAAAGCATTTTTCACATCCAGCTGGTGAATGGGCCATGCATTCGAGAGAGCTAGACTAAGCACAGTGTGAATGGTAGTCGGTTTGACCACCAGACTAAATGTATCTCCACAATCCACGCCAACCTGTTGTGGTTTATCATCACATACAAGACGAGCCTTATGCCTCTCAAAAGAATAGTCAGAATTTTCTTTATGAGTAAAAATCCACATAGACTGAATAATATTAACACCGGGTGGACGGGGCACCAACTCCCACGTCTTATTTTCAATAAGAGCATTATATTCGTCATCCATGGCTAATTTCCAATTCGGGTCATGAATGGCAGACACGAGGTTACGTGGGAGGAGAGATTTAGTGACATTAGAATTAAGATTAAAATGCCTTTTTGGTTTAAACATATCCCATTGGCTACGAGTAACTGACCATTGGCTCGATGTGGAATTGGACGGGATTGGGGGAATTACCGGGGTGGCAGTAGACTGAGCACCAGGCAGTGGGCCTGCTGGCCCAATAACTGACCTAGAAACTGAAGATGGAACAGTTCTGGAAGTGGGTCGTGATCCTGGATCATCACCAAAAAAGATCGGATCGAGATCAGGACGAGGTCGAAAGCTTGAGTTGGGCGGCGGTGAGTGGAACTCTTTGGCCAGGGTTACTGTTGGAATAGGATTTTATGGGCGGCGGTAGTGGACTCTTTGGCCAGGGTTACTGTTGGAATGGGATTTTATGGGCCAGCAGGCAGTGGGCCTGCTGGCGGATATGGGTCACGGGACATCTCAGATGAATGGTGGAGAATATACGGTGAGATTCCATCATCCAAAAAATTATATGAACTAGACATCGAACTACGCAATTTAGCAAACGGAAATTGAGTTTCATAAAAAATAACATGGAGACTAATTATGATTTTGCTAGAGGATAAATCAAAACATTTGTAACCATGATGATTAGTTGGATAACGCCAAAATACATAAGCGGTTGAACGAGCTTGAAGTTTGTTAATTGTAGAAGACGGAAAAAGTGGATAGCATAAACACTCTAAGATGAGAATACGAAGGATCTTTATTGTAAAGACTTTTAAGTGGGGATTGATATGCTAAGCCTTGGTTAGGAAGGATGTTAAGTAGATATGTAGTCATTTGTAAAGCATGATGCCAAAAAGAAGGAGGTAATGAAGCATGGGCTAGCAAAGTTCGGACAATATTACTAATGGTACGAATTTTTCTTTCGGCCTTCCTATTTTGAGAGGACGTATGTGGACAAGAAAACCGAAAAGATATGCCATGAGTGTCACAAAAATTCCGAAATGGCCCATTATCATATTCTCTGCCATTATCACATTGAATGTTTTTAATTTTCCGTTCGAATTGAGTATGGATGAATGCTCTAAAGTTTAAGAAAGTGGAAAAAACTTGAGACTTTTTGGATAAAGGAAAGGTCCACAAAAAACTAGAATAATCATCCAAGAATAAGACATAATAGCGATGACCCAAAGAACTTACGGGAGATGTCCACAAATCACTATGAATAATGTCAAACGGCATAAATGTACGAGAAGTAGAGGCTACAAACGGTAATCGAACATGTTTTTCTAATGGACAAGAAGGACAAAGTGGAGTACTACGCGTACCCTTACAATCAATAAAATTATTTTATGTAGAGAAGAAATAATAGATGACCCCGGATGACACAAACGTGCATGCCACAAGGAAGGAGCAAGAGCGGCAAACATGTGAGGTGTGGCTTGACTTGTGGAAATGGTTGTGGTGGTGAGTGGATAAAGTTCTCCCCTACTATTACATCTCATTATAGGTATCCATGACTTGAAATCCTTCACAGATAATCCAAATGGGTCAAAATTAACAGACACCCAATTATAAATGGTGAATTTTCGGACAGACACAAAATTTGTAATTAAGTGAGGGGCATGAAGAATATTTTTTAAGACAAGAGGTGGATGTGGGAGAGATAAATTTGTGTGACCATAACCACAAATTAGAATTGAATGACCATTACCAACAGTTATACCACGATTATTACTCAAATTGAAATAAGACGAAAGAGTACCTGGTGCGGATATCATGTGAGAAGTGACATCGGTGTCCATATACCAATTTACGTTCGAGGAATTAATCCGAGTGTATGCATTGCGGGCTCAATATCCGTAGGTGTTGGGACCGAAGTTGGGCCCGCTGTAGTGAAGGCCTATAGAGGCCGAGAACTGGAATTGGAATGCTGGACCGGGAAACTGGGCTTGGAAGCATTTTGGAATTGGGCCCAGTTCCCGGGAATTGGTGACGGTGGGTAAGGGTAGTTGGGCCCAGCCCACGGCCGATGAGCCCATTTATTCTTTGCCCGGTTGGTGCGTGGCCCACTGTTCCGACCACCATTATTTCTACCGCCACTATTCCAATTTTTGGTACCGCCGCGACTGCCGCCGCGGTTCTTGCAATTATTTTTATAATTTTTGCCGCTACCATTATTACAGTTTTGGCTAGAATATTCGGAGAATAAGTGAGGATTGTCTGACGTGGCCATCATCATGAAGAAATTTGCTCCGATTGCCCCCTTTTTAGCCAAGCCAGCCTCTTCCAAATACGAGCATGGAACGGGCCTGCTAAAATGGTGGTACTGGACTACTCTGACGAAGTAGTGTTCTAACGCCATGATAGGCCTCAGATAGGCCTGCAACCATTTGAAGAACAAGACGATCATTGGTAACGGGCGCACCAACATTGTGGAGTTGGTCCGCCAATTCTTTCAGCCTTTTACAATAGGCCGAGACGTTAGAAAAATCTTTCATGTTAATATTGAAAAATTCCTACTCAAGGGTGACAACACGAAAATTATTGTTATCTTGGAATATATCACGCACTCTATTCCAAGTGTCCATCGCCGTAGTGTCGGGTTCAATAATCGTTTGTAAGAGGTCTGTAGAGATAGTGGAATAAATCCACTGGAGAACGGTAGCATCAAGGGTTGTCCATAACGTAGGATTATCCTCGGGGTAGGCACCTTCTCCACGCCAGGTACCGAGGGGATTATGTGATAGAGGACTTGATGCGAGCGTGCGTGAAATTTGAATAATTTTGCCCACGTCGCGTATTGGATGTTTTTCATTTCAAGAACAATAGGGATGTGGTTCTTGATGTTGGAGACTGTAAGGGCGGGATGAAACATGTTCTTTGATGTAGACATAACGAAAGAACAATAGGTGAATGAGAGATTTTGGAAGAAAATTTGGGAATAAAGGAGGAGAAAATATATGCACGGAATCCGAGAGGGGGCACGAAAACCGAGAAAAGAAGGGGGCAACAGAAGTGTTGGAGAGAAGGTATTTTAGCCCTATACTTCTGATATCATGAAAGAAATAATTCATTGATTATTTTCATTGATAATGAGAGGTATATACATAAATATACAATTCCTAAATATGGACAATATAGGAAAATAATTATACCTTTTCTTATTCTAATTCTAATACATTTCCTAGTACAAGACTAATACAATAATTACAATTATACATTAATTACATTTTGTTAAGTCCAAATCGGACCATGATACCCACGGTCTTTTAATAATCTTCCAAAGTTATAATCAAAATGTCATATGTGACACTTCTCCTAATTTGCAAGGACTGTTTTTGGATATTAATATAGAAGTAATTATTATCAGTTGTTATCAAAGAAAGAAAGTTGTTGGGGTAATCCCTTCATTCGGTTTGACTAGTGCAGATAAAAATAAATATCTCTTTTACTTGTCTATTTTAGTAATTAAGAGAGATTTATTTTTTATCAATTTTATCCTTATTATTAAGCAATTATTTTAAAATTAATTGGAGTAATAGATAAATTTAGATTTTCAAGGCTTAGTTAATATGAACTATTTAATTGAACAAGCATTTAATAAATAATTTTTAAAATTGTGCAAAGTTAATATTGAACTAGTAAAAGAAAACATAAGAAGGGAGTATTATTACTCCTAAAGTCGTGCAAATTCATTATATCTCTTCGCCATACATCTAGTTTTTAGTTTGTTGTTTTGATGCATTAGCTATAATATACTACTAGATAACAAGTTACAATCAAGTGAAAGATTAAAAAAAACTTAGATATAATAAGTTACGGCATATCGTATATCAGAAAAAAATACTTACATTTTTAAATATTTTTCTTCGAACACATCGTACTTTTATGCATCAAAAATATATATAAAAAATATTTGAGAACATAATTATCAATACAAAATAATCATACTATATGAGTATGACTATAAGCATACTATATGAGTATGACGGGAAAAAAAAATTAGAAAACAGAGCAAAAATGACATAATATGAACAAATAATTAGCAATAACAAAACAAGAAAAAAATGGCTTAAAGCGAAATCTTATGCTGCATAAGAAAATAGTGAACCAGAAAAAACCCTTTTTCTTTTTTATTAGTAGCACTTAGAAAAAGAAAACTACAGTATATAATTCCCAATTAATAATGACGATGTGACCTTACCATACACGGAGGAATAAACAAACGCTCAAGGGAACCCCAGATGTTTTCCCACTATTCATATTCAAATAAACAATAGATGAAGGGCAACATCGTCATTTCGGTCTGCTTTTCCCCCCCAATTCCGGAAACTAACTATCTAAATCCATAATCATAATGCAAAATTTCAATTTACCCCTTTGAATTAAAATTGAGGGTGGTAGTTAGGGATGGCAATTGGGTGGGGCGGGTGCGGGTACCCCCTCCCCCGCACCCGTACCCGCCAAAAAAAATTATATCCGTCGCCTACCCGCCACCCGTGGCGGGTACAATTTTCAACATCCATACCCGCCTAGGCGGGTATATTCCTATACCCGCCACCTACCTACCCGTCCGCCTACCCGCCACCTACCCGCCCGCCTACCCGTCCGCCTACCCGCCACCCATTTTTTTCACCTCTTCCCCATTGCACAACAAAGAATCAAGAAAATAAAATTTCTAAGAAACCCAAAAAATTATCCACCCAAATAACTATATATTACAAATGTAGACAAAACTCAGATATTATTTTAGCTATATAAGCTAGGCGGGTAGGCGGGCGGGCGGGCGGGTAGGCGGGTAGGCGGGCGGGTAGGCGGATATGACTGCAAATCCACCACCTACCCGCCTACCCGTGACGGGTACATTTTCAATACCATACCCGCCTACTACCCGCCAAAGTTATACCCATACCCGCCCCAATTGGGGCGGGTGCGGTGCGGAATCCGCAAAATTATACCCACCTGCCATCCCTAGTGGTAGTTACCCCTAAATATATTTTTCACTATCAAAATTTCCTTGAGGAAGTATCTCACTATCTCCCTTCAAAATAATGTAGCAAGTCGTCCTGATAAAATGAAAATTTTAACGTTCAAAATTGTAGGTTTATGTAGATAGACATGTAGTTAACGCTTTTGTTTGTTGGACTTTGTTAAAATGTTGTTATAGCTTTTCATTAAAGTATATTTCAATATCAATAATATAGAATTTTTGAATATATTTTGAGTGAGATAAAAAATTGTAAAATAAATGAACTCCACAAATGGGAGGAAAAACATGATTGAAAATCAAATTATGATTGATTTATTCTATAAGTTATATTTTTTTCTTTTTCGTTTTTGTTAAACAAAGGTAATATATCTGTGATATACACTGAATATACAACAGTATATATCACAGGTATACAAAAGCATGGCAGTGGCGGCCAGCGGTGGAAGCGATGGCGGCCCAGTGAGCGACAATTGGCCCAACTCGTCCAGGCCATTCACGGTACTAGGGCAGCAAAACAGTAGGACATAGTTGTATATTAAGGAAAGTATATTGTGTGTATATTGTAGTATATTTGTTACCTAGATTAGGATATACACTTACCATATTTAGGATATACACTTACCATAATTGTATAGTTAGAATTATGGTAGAATAAGGTTTTAGGAATAGAATAGGAATAGGATTCTCCTATTTTGTAACTTGTATATATATCTATTCAATCAATGAAAATAATCAAGGGGATTATTTCTTTCATGGTATCAAGAGACTAGGTCTAAACAAAAAAATTTCTCTCAACTTTTGTCCTCCTTTTGGCCGAGACACCCCACCCCCCCTCTCGGGTTTCTCTTCCAAAATTCGTCTTCCGCTCTCAAAAACACCTTTCTTAAATTTCCCTTTCTTCTTTGTTCTTTCAATATGTCTAAGAACAATTATCACCCTGCCCTCACAGTTTCCAATATCAAGAGCAGTATCCCTATTGTCCTTGAGATGGAAAACGTCCAATATGCGACATGGGCGGAGTTGTTTAAAATTCACGCCATCTCTTATCAAGTTCTTCATCACATCATTCCTCCCGCTAAACCCCTTCCTACGGAGGATCCTGAGTTATGGATTACACTTGATGCTACCGTTCTCCGGTGGATCTACGCCACTATTTCGGTGGACCTTCTACAGACGATTATTGAGCCGGATACCACGACTATGACTGCATGGAATAGATTGCGTGACATATTCCAAGACAACCAACATTCCCGTGTCGTCACACTCGAGCAGGAATTCTCTCTCGTTCAAATGGACGAATTTCCGAACGTTTCTGCATATTGCAAGAAACTAAAGAAGTTGACGGATCAACTTCGTAATGTTGGCGCACCAATAACGAATAATCGTCTAGTTCTACAGTTGGTTGCCGATCTTTCGGAGGCCTATAATGGTGTTGGAACTCTCCTTCGCCAAAGCAACCCTCTTCCCGACTTCTATCAAGCCCGCTCCATGCTTACGTTGGAAGAAGCCGGTTTGGCTAAAAAGGCGGCTATCGGAGCAAGCCCAGTCGTCATGGTGGCTTCCTCTCCTAGTCCTTCGGGTTTTGTTAATAATTTGGGCCAAAACCATAATAATGGTGGCGGCAAGAATAATCGCAAGAATAATAACAAAAACCGCGGGGGCAAATGCGGCGGTTCTAGTGGCGGTACCGGTGGTCAGCAAGCAGGCGGTGAGTCCCATCCAGTGAACAGTGGCACACCACCCCCCTGGGGCCCATGGCAGTGGGGCTGGGGCAGTGGGTCGTGGGCCAGCAGCCCATACAATCATGCAGTGAATTCCAGCGGCCAGTGGGCTGACCAACAATCCAGGCCCAACACCCAGCAGTGGCGGCCCACTGGCCAGTGGCCCAGCAGTGGCAGCAACAGCAGCTACAGCCTAGCTCCGTCATGGACAGGAGTTCTTGGGCCCCGACCTCCGCATGCCCATCATGCAGTAGGTCCCACTCAAACCGATATCGAGGCCGCGATGCACACGTTGGGATTGACTCAACCGAACCCAAATTGGTATATGGACACCGGGGCCACTACTCACATGACTTCCGAATCAGGTACTCTCTCCTCTTATTCCAATTTGAGCACCCCTCGGGGTATAATTGTTGGTAATGACAACTCTATTCCAATTCAGGGTTATGGTCAGAAAATGTTGTCTCCCTCCCCCCCCCAATCCACTCCTTCTCTTGAAAAATACTTTACATGCTCCTAAATTGATTAAAAACTTAGTGTCTGTCCGAAAATTCACTACTGACAATTCTGTTTCCGTTGAATTTGATCCTTTTGGTTTCCCTGTGAAGGATTTCAAGACGGGGAGTCATCTCATGAGGTGTGATAGTAAGGGGGATCTGTATCCTATCATGCATGGTTTCAGTCCATCGAGTCAAGCCTTGCCATCAGCTTTTGCAGCCATCTCTCATTCTATGTGGCATGCTCGTCTGGGTCATCCGAGATCTTCTATTTTATCCGTTTTAGATAAAAATAACTTTATTTCATGTAAGGGTACGAGTCGTACTCCACTTTGTCAGTCTCGCTCCTTAGGGAAAAGTGTTAAGTTGCCATTTGTAGACTCCAATTCTCATACTTCAATGTCATTTGATATTATTCATAGCGACTTATGGACGTCTCATGTTCTTAGTTCATTGGGTCATCAATATTATGTTCTCTTTTTAGATGATTATTCTAGATTTTTGTGGACGTTTCCAATTGTGAATAAATAGCAAGTGTTTTCCGCCTTCATCAAATTTAGAGCGTTCATTCGTACTCAATTCGAAAGAGAAATAAAAAATATTCAATGTGATAATGGGAAAGAGTATGACAATAGGGAGTTTCGGGAATTTTGTGCTAATAATGGGATACATTTTTATTTTTCGTGTCCTCGTACATCTTCACAAAATGGGAAAGCCGAACGCAAAATTCGTTCCATAAATAACATTGTCTGAACTCTCTTAATCCATGCCTCCGTACCTCCATATTTTTGGCATCATGCTCTACAAATGGCCACATATCTTCTTAACATAATTCCTTCTAAAGGTCTGACATATTCCTCCCCCCTCAAAATCCTATATAATAAGGATCCGTCTTATTCTCATCTTCGGATTTTTGGGTGCTTGTGTTATCCGTTATTCCCATCCACCACAATTAACAAACTTCAGGCTCGGTCTACCCCGTGTGTATTTTTGGGTTATCCGTCGAATCATCGTGGTTATAAGTGTTTTGATTTATCCTCCAAGAAAATCATAATTAATCGCCATGTCATTTTTGATGAAATCCAATTCCCTTTTACGAAAGTTCATACTCCCGAGCCTTAGTCGTATAATTTTTTGGATGACTAAATATCCCCGTATATTATTCGGAATTTTTCGGACATCTCCCGCACCCAAAATCCTCCAGCGGGCCCACTGCCCGGACCCTGATCTGCCGTAGCAACATCTTGACCATCGGAGCAGTTCCGGCAATTGGGCGATCCGACTAATTAGGCTGGTCCAGACGGCGAGTCCATTTACCGATTTGGGCGGCCAGCCTCTTTGCTTGGCCACCCGTCGAGCCGAAAATTCCCAAAATTCCCTCAATTCTTCGTCGAGTCATAGACCGGTCACTCGTAGTCAGCGGGGTATTTTTACACCTAAAAGACATTTTAATTTACATTCTAATGTCTCTAAATTCCCCTTGCCCCGCAATCCTGTGTCCGCATTAAATGACCCTAATTGGAAAATTGCAATGACTAATGAATATAATGCTCTTATTGATAATAAGACGTGGGAGTTGGTGCCCCGTCCATATGGTATTAATGTTATCAGGTCTATGTGGATTTTTGCTCATAAGGAGAATTCAGATGGGTCCTTTGCTCGACATAAGGCAAGACTTGTTGGTGATGGTAAGACTCATCATGTTGGGATAGATTGTGGTGAGACGTTTAGTCCGGTGGTCAAACCGGCTACCATTCGCACTGTGCTTAGCTTGACTCTTTCAATGACTTGGCCAATTCAGCAGTTGGATGTCAAGAATGCTTTCCTACATGGTGATCTCAAGGAAGCTTGATCTATATGCATCGGTAGTTGGGTTTTAGGGATCCAAACCGTCCTCATCATGTATGTTTGTTGAAGAAGTCCTTATATGGGCTTAGCAGTCTCGAGGGCACATTACACGAGTTTTGCTGACTTTGTTTCAACTATTGGGTTCACTCACAGCAGGTCAGATAATTTCTTGTTCATCTACCGCCGTGGTTCGTCCTTGGCCTACTTTCTGTTGTATGTGGATGATATCATCTTGACTGCCTCTTCCGCTGCCTTGCGCCAGTCTATCATGAACATGCTCAGTTCTGAGTTTGCTATGAAAGACTTAGGGCCTTTGAGTTATTTTTTGGGGATTGCCGTCAAGCGTCATTCAGGTGGCTTGTTTTTGTCTCAATGAAAGTATGTTGCTGAGATCATAGAGAGGCCTGGGATGTCATCCTGTAAGTCCACTTCCACGCCAGTTGATGTAAACCCAAAGCTAAGTGCCGCAGCAGGTGCACCATACGAGGACCCGACCCGCTATTGCAGTCTGGCAGGGGCCCTCCAGTATCTTACCTTTACTAGACCGGATATTACGTATGCGGTTCAGCAGGTGTGTTTATTCATGCATGATCTCAGGGTTGAGCACATGAATGCAATCAAACGCATCATTCGGTATATTCAAGGGACACTGGACTATGGGTTGCACTTGTATCCTTCATCTACATCCACACTTGTCTCTTACACAGATGCTGATTGGGGTAGGTGTCCCGATACCAGACGGTCGACTTCTGGCTACTGTATGTTCCTTGGCAACAACTTGGTCTCCTGGTCGGCAAAGCGTCAGGCAACGCTATCACGCTCACGTGCAGAGGCAGAATATCGAGGGGTAACGAATGTGGTCTCCGAATCATGTTGGCTACGTAATTTGCTTTTGGAGCTTCATTGTCCCATTCAGAAGGCAACCTTGGTATATTGCGATAACATTAGTGCCATCTACCTTTCAGGCAACCCAGTTCAACACCAACGTACTAAGCATATCGAAATGGACATTCACTTTGTCCGTGAAAAAGTTGCAAAGGGTCTCTTTATCAAATTGCAGACATCTTTACAAATGATCTACCAGCGGTTCTCTTTGAAGATTTTAGGGACAGTCTCAGCGTTCGAAGACCGCCCGCTATGACTGCGGGGGGTGTTAAACAAAGGTAATATACCTGTGATATACACTGAATATACAACAGTATATATCACAGGTATACAAAACAGTGAGCAGTGGCAGCCCAGCAGAGGCGGCCCAAATGGCCCAACTCGTCCAGGCCATTCACGGTACTAGGGCAGCAAAACAGTAGGACATAGTTGTATATTAAGGAAAGTATATTGTGTGTATATTGTAGTATATTTGTTACCTAGATTAGGATATACACTTACCATATTTAGGATATACACTTACCATAATTGTATAGTTAGAATTATGGTAGAATAAGGTTTTAGGAATAGAATAGGAATATGATTCTCCTATTTTGTAACTTGTAATATATCTATTAAATCAATGAAAATAATCAAGGAGATTATTTCTTTCAGTTTTAGAAATTACTCATTGTTATTTTGTCGATCGTTTGTCCACTCTAACTTATAATTTTTCTTAAAACATACATAGGGAAAAGGAAGAAAATTACAAGACGAAAAGATTAATTTTCATCAATCAAGTGAAATTTTGAACAACCAACCAATTTTTCACTTGAATTCAAACAATAAGGGCAAGGTAAAACAAAAATCGAGTACTTGATCTTAGGAGGGTAAATTGAAATTTCGTTCCTCATAAAGGGCAACAGAGTCTTTTCAGTGTTCCTCCACCTACCCAGGGAAGCATGGCTTGCAGAGTTGGCAATGTCGTTTCACCATTTTCACTTTGTTTCTCCCAGCTGAAAACTACAATATACATACATAAATCTAATTGATAGCAGTAGTTAAGCTGCTCCACTCCTTCAACTACTTTCTCTCTCATCATTCCTTCATTTATTACTCCATTTAAGAGCGAGAGAGAGAGAGGTGTGAAACGAAACGATGCCGTTGGTGAGAACTACGGTGAGGAATGTGTACGGATTAGGAACGCCGGAATTGTACCGAGACGCCGATAAAGAGGATCCAAAGGCGGTGCTTGACGGAGTTGCAGTCGCTGGACTCGTCGGGATCTTGCGTCAGCTCGGCGATCTCGCTGAGTACGTTTTTCAAAATTTTTATATACATTTTTCATTTTGTGCTCTCTGCAAGCTCTGAAGCATTCTCATTCTTTCTTATTGCTTAATCTTAAAACGTTTTCCGAATAAGTTTCATCTTTGATTTTCTGTGAAGTTCTATTTTGTTACTGCTGTGGTTAAGTTGAAGTAATTTCTGACAAAAAGGAAGTATTGCTGAAATTTGCTAAATCTCGAATGAATTTTGTAGTAGCTTAGTAAAGTTACATTGTTTCGATGAGAAGGAATTGTCTGAATTTTATTTTTCTTTCTTGTTGTTTTCATAATTATTTCCTTACTCTTAGTGCATGCAAAATAAGTTGCCCCACTTCTCATGACACAAGTATGTTAATTTGACTTGTAGAATTATATATAACAAGTAGTGGAAGAAAATGCTTATGTGGTTTAAATTCGTTGGTATCAATTCAGACTTAGCTGAAGATCAAAGAAAAAGATTCCTATATGTCATATTTACTAGTTGAGAATAGGTTTTAAACTTGTCAGATAACTTCTAATATTGTTGTTATTATTTATCTTATATAGTTAACTTAAATGAAGAAGTGGGGATGAGGCGTTGTTGTTGTTGTTGTTGCTTGATTTGGATTTGTGAAACTATAGTATTACTACTAGTGAAGTTACGCACTTCTGGATATTTCAAAATGGAAAAATGTCATCCAATTTAGGAGAAAAAAGATGATGTCTTATAGATTAGAAAAAAGAAAAAGCTAACTTCTTTCTCTGTTTCAATATTTTGGTTACTTCGAATCTACCAGAGTCAAGTCGACTGATTTTTGGAGCAAAATGAGGAAAGGATAAACTTTTCATTTAAAGATAGCAGATAGAGATTTACGAAGGAAAATTGTGGTCAAAGTTGTCATATTGACTCTAGAGAATTGTGTAGTGAAAAATCTTTAGACGATAGGGTTATTCATTAAGTGCATGCAAAAGAATCTTACTCTATAGCCAATCATGCCGTAAGAAAAAAATGTTGTATTTGGAGAATTTATTGTTATTCTGCTTACATTTGCCACACTTATGATGAGGCACTTGATAAACATGATCAGATAAAGTTAAACTATTGATAATCTTAACATGTGACTGCATTACAATTGTTTTCTTGACTTGAGTTGTGGTTCTTCACACATACATTCGGCTGTCAACTCGACTAAGGCTTTCAGCAGTTATCTTCTACAATTATGGTGGGGTTTGTCGGGGAATACTATGGTTCTAGCATTCAACATCAATATATTTCCTTTTCTAGGATTTGTCATCTTTAAATTTGTTATCTTTTGAAGAATCTTTCTTTGTTATTTTTAATTATCAAGAGTCACTTTGTTGATATAAAATAAAGAAAAGTGACTTTAATAGATAAATTCATCAAGGTGTGTGACCACTTGAGATATTTATTCCCTCATGTATCATAATTGAAGAAAAAAAAAAGATCTTACATTTCTTTGTTTTTTTTCTTCTGTGAAGTGCTAGTCTGCTATAAACAAGCTTTTCTTAGGCTATTTAGAAGTTATGGTTGGTTTCAATATGGTAATGATAACCTGTATGGCCAATAAAAACTCAGCAGAAAGCCTGAATCGTGATAGCTCATACAGATTATACAGAGTTGTTATAATGCATCTAAGAAATGGTAAAATGCTGGGCTAGCATAGCAAAAATGTAGTTTAATGAGCACCCAAGGATACCACTTAGAGGTCAATGAAATTGGAACGAAGACCATGAGAGATCAAGTTCGAATCCTAGCAGAGGCAAAAAACTAGGGTGATTTCTTCCCATCAGTCTAAGCCTAGTCTACGCCTTGACATGTAAAGTTACCAAATACACATGTACTGGTGGGAAGATGCAAGTACCTGTGAAATAGTTGAGGTGCATGCAAGCCGGTACAGACACTCTGTTCTAATCCGTATATTAAAAGAGGAAGAGGAGTTCAATGTGATGGTCTTACCTTCTTATCAGAGGTTAATGACTCATTGTCTTTTGGAGGAAGAAGTAATGAGTACTGTGCCTAATTATGCATTTGAATTCTGTTGAGCAGAATTCTTTTTGTTGCTTTTGGTTGTTTTCTGAGCTTTAATTCTAGTATATCTTTTATTGCAAATAACTTTAGTACTCTGAATTAGTCATCTGTTATTTGGAGTCTGAGGTGGATATTGAAATATAAGTTGCAGTGGGTATTTCAAACAGCCAATAATAGCATGTTTGGCTAAGCTTTTGAGAGGTCAAAAGAGCTTTTTTTTTTATAGAAAAAAAGCTTATTTTAGAGAATTGAGGTGTTTGGCCAAGTTTTTAGGAAAAAAATAAGTGTTTCTGAATAGTAGCATAAGCTGAAAAAGTAGTTTTTTCGCATAAGCACTTTTGGAATATTGGCCAAGCACAAATTATTGCTCAAATATTGGCAAAAGCGCTTTCCAAATCGATTAGCCAAACACAAACTGCTACACTCTAGAAGTATTTTTTCAAAAAAATCACTTTTCAAAATAGCAGATTTTGGCAGCTTGGCTAAACAGGCTATAAGTCTCAAAAGTGTTAACGTTTCATCTTATCCTTTAAGATCTACACAAGGTCCTTAGGAAGATTAGGGGCACATACTATTATCTATTGCTCATAATATTCTCTGGTCTTCATTTGGTGGAATGAAATACATGTAAGTTTACTCCCAGTTTGATGTCCAATTAAGGATTGGAAATGTTACTTTTGAATGCTAAGAAACATAGTAGTTAAGAGTAGTTTTGTACTTGTAGATTTGCAGCGGAGGTGTTTCATGGCTTACAAGAGCAAGTGATGGTTACATCCTCGAGAAGTAATAAGTTGGTTGCTCGTGTGAAAAAAATTGAAGCTGCACTTCCTCCACTTGAGAGAGCAGTATTGGCACAACAGAGTCATTTACACTTGGCTTATACTGCTGGTATGACTTTTTAATCTCAATTACTGAGTTCTTTCAACCGAGGAAAGATGACAGTGAGAAAACTCAGATATACCTGTTTATGATACAAAGTTTGTTCCAAATAGTTCCACCATAAAGTTTTGCTTGTAGGAAATATTTCAACTTTGGTGTATTTGGAATATCCATTTCTGCAGTTTGAATGGCTTCTTTTTCATGTTCTTCGAGTTTTTTTATGGAAGCAGTTGGTATGCAGGATCCAATTGGCATGCCCGTATCCGTAGTGAACAAAATCATTTTATATACAATGACTTGCCAAGATTTATCATGGATTCATACGAAGAATGTTGTGGTCCGCCACGCTTGCATTTGCTTGACAAGTATGTGAACTCAACTTTATAGCTATATTTATATCTCCTGATTGCACTGTTACACTTGTGAAACTTTTACTTGTCTCTTCAGATTTGACCCTGGTGGACCTGGATCTTGCTTGAAAAGGTATTCAGATCCGGCTTTCTTTAAGAGAGCATCAGTTGGGTACGGTGAAGAATATATTGCCAAAGTCCTAAAAGAAAAGAAGGGTCGAAAGATTAAGGTATCTCATGAATAATTCTGATATTACCTGCCACAGCTTAACTAGTGTAGATTTACTTGGGGTTTTTATTAGCAGTATCTTCCTGTATCTTCACAGGATGTTACATAAAAGGATGTTAAAAAGTTGAAGACCTACATCTTAATCGACAAATACAAGTATCACACACATCAGTGAAGGCCTCTCCAAATGTCCCATGCGTATAGTTAGAACCAAAAGTATGATGGATGGGTATGTTAGCACCATATAATTAGCAGGGACAGTAGAGATTTGATTCAGAGGGAGATCTTTTTGTGTCAAATATATTTGGCATATATATATTTATGTCAAATATACAGATTTATGAGTATAAATTTGTATCATCTTTATATACATAGACGAGAAGTCAAAAATGAGATTAAAATTATTGACAACTGAATGAAATGAAATGTAGGTTCTGTTTGGAAAGCCACTACACAGTATAATAATTACGACAGGCCTGTTTGTTTGTCATAACGTAATTACAGTGTAATTATGTACTAAACTTTGATTGAAAACTATCTCACAAATTTAGCAGATAAAAAGAAAACAAATGACTAGCATGTTAATTAATATCTCAATGGAACTATATTTTCAGAAAAGTTGCAACCTGATCTTTTATAATTAAAATTACTTTCAAGAAATAAGTCAATGAAGCTAAACATCAATTCCTCACTGTTGGATACATTTAATTGAAAGAAGAAACATATCAATAACATATTTTTTGTACAAGTTAAATATAACTATATAATTCAAGTGGTAGTTCATATCAAATTATCTTTTGGACATAGCATTGTCATCTCAATAGACTAAATGCAACTAATATATAATTTACATCTGTCAATCATTGGAACAAAGAAATAGGGCAGTCCGGTGCACTAAGTTCCCACTATGTGCAGGGTCTAGGTAAGGGACGGACTACATTAGGTCTATTGTACGCTACCTTACCTTTCATTTCTGCAAGGCTCCCCCATTTGCAGAACTTTCTTTGTGTGGAAAGTTGTATCTCATGTATTACTTACTATCCTCGATAGGGAGGGAGGGAGCACATAAATAGAAACCAAACAGAGTCCAACATTAAATAGTCGTATTAAGTCATGCCAAATGTTAGGTATTCACTGGCAAATATGAATGTAGGATTGTCCTTTTTCCTTTATTTTTTGTTTTTGTTTTGGGGTTGCTCATGGGAAGGCGCTAAGGGATTTTGGCAGAAATTTTTGGGGGGTGGGGGCTGAGAGGACAATTCCCTCTAACACCTCCTTTTTCATCTGTGCATACTGGTGCTCGACATTGATGAAATCTTGCAGGTTGAACATCAAGGAGTTACTAAAAGCACGTCATAGTACTGTCTGTTTATAGTTGCATTAATCTTAAAATTGTTTCCATAGACATACTCCTAACAAAGAACAAAAATGAAGGCAATGCTATATATGCAGATTGAGCTGCTTAAGAGTCGTCCTTCCATTAGTGTAAAATGAAAAAGATCAGCTCTTATTTGCACTGAGATTTTGTTCTATTCCCTAGTATAGACAATAGTCTTTTGTGAAGGGGTTCTTACTTTGGCCCTGAAATATTAGAATTAACATTCTGCAGTGCTTCTTATTATAAGCTCAAGAAAGCATGTAATTCAATTGGTGTTCTTCCAGCAAGTGCTCATGAATGTTAAACAAAAATCTGTGCTATAGCAATCTTGTTACTTTCTGATGGTCATTTCAATGAATTTCTAACTCAAATATGTGTCAACATTGAACAGAAGAGACGGTCATGGAGGAAGAATGGAGAAGTCTCTCGTAGTGCGTCTATGCCCAATTATGGTAGTAGGTATGCATTACTTGTCTTCTCTTGTGGACTGAAAAGATGGAGAAAAGGTGTCCACTTTACAGAATTGACGAATGATAGGGGTAGTATATATTTGTAGCTTTTACAGATCGGACTTTGCTGAAAGATAACTTTGTGATATTTGCACATTGCAGAATGCAATTTTCTTCTAGAAATTTGGATAGGCGTCCTTCGTTGGTTCATAGTTTCTCCACATATGATACCACCATAAAAAATGACATAGATTCGAGACATCGGTCGAGCCCGATGGAATGTGTTACACAGCCAAGTTTCTCAATCCAACCTGAAGATGGCAAATCTGAGACTGTCCCGTCTCCAATAAAAATGCAGCACAATCAGTCCTTCGATTATTCTTTTCTTGAAGAAAAGTGTGATCATGCTTACAATGATACTGGCACTGATTTGTCACAAGAGCTAATTGAACTTGTTTCGACGTCTGTTGCTTGGAACTTGAAGATGCAACCTGACACGCTAGAGTCTAAAGGATCCTTTAATTCAACTTCACAGCTACATCCTAACAATATGCTTGATCATGCTTTTCTTGAGGAAAGAGGTGAAGTTGTTTATGATGACATTGGTAATAGTGTATCAGAAGAGCAAGCTGGTCATTGCATGTCTTCTGTTAATTGGAATGATAAAACAGGACGTGAGAAACAAGAGTTTAGAGAATCCTTCTCTTCTCAATCCCAGATTCATCATGATGCTTTTCCTGATTGTGCTTCCCCTGATCGAAAAGGTGATGATGAGGACAGTGCTATGGGAAATAGCTTAAAAGATGACCAAGTTGATCGCAACTTACTGTCTGTTGCTTTGAGTGGTAAGATGAAAGCTGCAGAAGTAGAGTCTAAAGAAATCTTCTACTCTCCATTGCAGATGAATCCAAGTGCTTCCATAGAAGATGCTTCTCCTGATGAAAAGCTTTGGGTCATATCTGATGAAGAGAGTAACAGTTTTCCACAAGAGCAAGTTGTTCCTAGTTCACCTTTCTTAACTAGCAGTGTTAAGAATGAACAATTGGACCTTATTATTCAGAAGTATGATATTGATGAGAGTTTGGAGACACATCAAGAAAATCTACTCCTAGATACACATGTATTGGGTTTAGCAACTTCTGAAAATATTGAACAACAGAGTTCTGAGCCTGAGGCTGAAATTATACCAAGGTCAATTTCTTATGAAAGCCAGTTGAATGACATTGAAAGTGAAACTGACAATTATATGGATGCACTTAACACCATTGAGTCAGAGTCTGAAACTGATTTGGATTGTCAAAGAAAACGAGCAATGGAGCTGGAGTCTAGTTTGAAGACTGAATCATCCCTGAATGGAATCCTTGGAAATAGAGCAGAACTTTCTGATCGGAATATGTCTACTCCTACACCTGAAGTCACAGCTAGAAATTCCCCTGAGAACAATGGTTTTGGTGGCAATACCAACTTTGCATCTGCTGACTCTGATCCTGGAGCTTTCTCTTCCTCTGACAAAGTAAAATGTGAGGAAATTCAAGAGAATCTCTCTTCAGGGTTTAGTGAGTTTTTGTCACCTCCTCAGATAGCTAGCATTACTTTAAACCCAGACAGTTCTATAGTTGTCCCTTCAAGTAAAAGATCCAATATTCTGGAAGCATCACAAGAGGAACCACTTGTTAGCAATCATATCACCTCTAGCCCTAGGAATCATGGTTCAGCATTGCCAGTGATCAATAAGATCCAGTGTGGTCCTTCCGACTCTGAAAAACCTCCACCCCAACTTCTGGGCACTCCTTCAGTCAAATTCTGGACAAATGGTGGCTTGCTTGGGCTTGAGCCCTCAAAGCCACCAGATGGTGTAATAAATACTGTTGGTCAAGTTTATGAAGCTAATCAAAATGATGTAGTCTTTACTTCAAGGCAAGATCCTGTTCCCAGCAGTGAAAAACATGCAGGAAAACAAGATAATATACAGAATACGTCAAGAGAGAAAGCTGATTGCCAAAATTCTGGTCAAGCAGTTTCTATTTCTATTAAGAACATATCTTCAAGATTTTCAGCCAAAGATTTAGATGTCAAACTTGAGAAGTCAAGTAACTTATACCAGCAAAATTGCGCCGATAAGCCCCTACACAGTTGTTTAAATGGGTCTGGTGTAACATCTAGGACAATGGGACCAGTGAGTCCAGAAGCCTTAACTATTGGAGCTGGTCAAGAGAATGGAAAGAATTCATCACGTATTCTTGAACTAGGTAATAGATTTCTTACAAATGGGTTCCACGGGAAACTCTCACTTGGTTGGAATGATAACACTGATTCAGTTAGTTCCTTGAACACTGGAAGCAATGAGCCGATAAATGATTACCAACATTTTGTGGGTAGAACAGTTAAAGACTTCCCAGGAAGAGGATCCCCGTTTACATCACCTTCTTCGTCACCCCCACTTGGACATATGAAAATATCATTCCAGCCAATTGACAGCATTGAGACTTCGAAACTGAAACTCAGATTTCCTGATAGGAGTAGTATCCATGAAAGCAATAGCGATATGTTTCCTTCATTTCAGCTGGTACCAGAGCCTTCTATTCCTCTGCAAGAAGTTGGTTCAGACTCGGATGATGACACATTTTCCAGATCATCTCCCGATCTATCAGATGATTATCTTAGCCATCAGTCTGAGTCAAACTCTGAACAGTGGGAAAGTGGTAACTCTCCTAATTTAAAGGACCAAGATGTATACAATGCTTTACATAGAATATCGTTAACAGAATCAACTTCAACGTCTTTCGAGAATGGCCGAACAGCTCATCAGGATTTGCACGCCTGCAGTAGACGTCATATTCCTTTTGCAGAATACTCTCTGGAGGATGCTCAATCTGATAATTTATTTGATATTCCAGTTCTGGATACCCAGCATTCTTCATTCAAGCATGGAGTAGGTAATGCTTCGTCTGCAAGAGATCTTCTAGAGCCATTGTCTAGTAAGGAGTCTACGCCACCTCCTCCACCTCTCCCTCCAATGCAGTGGCAGAGTATGCAATCACACTTAGATGACGAACAAGATGATCTACATATGTCCTCTGAAAACCGTCATGAGTTTGATCACAAGGTGTCTGGATCTACCATTTCACATCAACCTAAGCCGCCTCCATTTAAACAAAACCAATTTATTGAAGCTGCATTTACATTGAAAATCAAGGTATTTTTCTTGACCCCACTACAAAAGATCAAAAGGAAATGAAAAAAGAAAAAGAAACAGAAATTTTGTTTTGAAGGTTCACTTTTCCACTTTCATATCACACTGGATTAAGTAGGAGGTAACAATAATGCATTTACACATGCAGCAGCCACACTCAATAGACACAACTGGGCAACAATTTGCTGATCATGGTGAAAATGGCAGAGGAATCAATGAAAAGGAAGACTTCCTGCACCAGATTAGAGCAAAAGTGAGTGGTCATTATTGTCCCGTTGGTGATCGAATATGTGCCTGCAACTGGTTTTGATATTTGATTTAGTTCAGATTTGTTTACCATCTTATCTGTTAATTTTCTTTTAGCTTGTGTAAATTACTTGAATACTTCCAAGAATTTATATCTGATCTGGAAAATCAGCAAGCAGATCTTTTTTAAATTGGATAGCTAAGCTAGTTGTAGCCTGCTTCCTCAATGGGTTCACTAGCTTCTTTAAGCCCGATGTTTCTTTGAACTACCCTATAATTTGCTTTAATGAACGCGAATCACCTTCTCTAGATAATTTCTCCAAAGCTTTCGTTGTAATCTTCTACTCTTCTTCGAAATGTGAGTGAGGGTTGAAGTCACTTTGAAGTTATGATTTTTTACTCGAGGATGATGAAGCATCTAATATTTACCAATTTCATGCCATTTGACGAATTCTCATTATCTATTTTTCCTTTTTATTATATGACTCAGTCCTTCAATCTCAGACGAACTGTTCCAGCAAAAGCAACTGGAACTACAGGACCTCCAGCAAGCGTCAAGGTCACTGCAATTTTGGAGAAGGCCAATGCAATCCGTCAGGTATCAACATCTTCGCCTGCATCCTTCTCTCCCTTCTACAACCCCTACTACCAAATCCCCACCTTCCTGGTCACTCCAAGAATAATGAACAGAAAATGGTGGACTGAGGAGGTCCCAAATTACCAACACATTTAGCTAATTGTTCCTTCCATTGACTTATTATTATCCAACTTGTTGTATTCAGGCAGTTGGAAGTGATGATGGAGAAGATAACTGGAGTGACACTTGAAATATTTTCCAATCATGATGACATTAGTCTATCAAACCCAACCATGTATAATTTTGCCTCTGGAGTTAGGTGAGAGTGTCTTATAAATATGTAAATAACTAGTTCTTATCTGTAAGTATTTTTAGGCCCTGTTTTTGTATCTCGATTAGCTTTTTGCCTTAGGTAGCTTTCGAGCTGTTTCCGTAAACATTTTGCTCTAGACTTTAGTATGACCCAGCAATATTTTCTTGATTACAAGGCATAAATATATGCATAAGCCTTTTTATATGAAGACACCTCTCGTTGATGCATTCAACATTTTATCTATTATTCTTCCACAGCTCCAACTGCACGTTCCGGAGACCTAATAATTGCTACATTTATATGTGCTCTTTGACTCCTTACCAAATCATTGAGATTCTCGTAATGCGACGAGATGATGACAGATTATATGAAGATGGTGACATCTTTGTAATAGAGCGAGATTCTTGTCATCAGCTTTCATGAAGATGGTACGATGGTTTTTTAGTGATAAGTTCGTGTTACTACATTTGATCTATTTTACCTGACAGCGATTGATCAACTACTGAGTCAAAAAAATGTTTTGTGCTTGTATATTATTAGCTCTACTAGAAAACATATTAAACTAATGATTGAAAACCTAATTTGACAAGAAACATCACTTAAATTGATGATTGTTAGTCCCTTAGTTTTAAGACAGAAAAGAAGATGTTACAAAATTTTAAGAGAAAAGAAGATATTACAAATTTCTTGGTTTGTTTTCTGAGGACTTTGTTGATTTTTTTGTTTGGTTTATATTTACCAACTGACAAATTAGGGATTTATACGTGAATTATTCTATTAAAATGATTATTACTACATCTTAATTTGCCAAGCCAAAATGGCTTTAAGGTCATTAAGGATAAAACTAAAGACAGAAAAAAGGCTTTGATGAAAAAATAAATAAAATATTTAAAATTATTCATAAAAATTATACATTATATATATAGTAATTATAAAACATGTGTATATAATTTATGTATATTATTGAAATTATCCCTATAATTTATGTGTTTGGTTCGAATTTTTCTTATTTTTGATAATAAAAACAAACAAAACTAAATATTATCGTTTTTTAATTTAAAACAATATCAAATCAAACAAAAAAATATATTACTAGTTTTCTAGATCAATTTGGTTCGATTCTTTACCGAACCTAGGGCTGACAATTTCACCCTAACCCGATAGATATATGATCCACCCGATTCGATTATATGGAAGAAAATTCGACAAAACATGGATTTAATCGGGTGACGGATTGGGTCGGATTCGGGTGGACATACATCCAACCCACCACCCGACCCACCCATCCACCCGTTATAAATTAATTAGTTTCAATCCACCCCTCTTGTAGATCTTTTAATATTTGATATAAATAATTGATAAACATGATTGCTAATTATATCTACCAATTTATGGATCTATTTTACAAAATATAAACTTGTGGTCAACTTTTACATTTAAAATTTGAAATCTCAAATCATGCCTTTTTGGATGATTTGGAATTTCATCTCATGAGATGAAATTGCATGTCCAAACGCTTAATAAAGGCTATTTTTAATTTGACTGAATCAGGCTAATCAAAATAACTTGAGTTAAGAAATATGTGGGTCGCTAACTCGTCCAAATTTAAACAGATTGAACAAATTATATTTTTATCTGCTAATTATACCACTCTAAGTTTGATAATGTAAAACGTACATTGAACAACATAAGAAAGGGAAAAAACAAATGTTGATCGTTTTCACATAAAAATATGAACTCACGGTACTAGGAGGATTGATGATATTTATTTTATCTTAACAGTTGATATAATCAAATGCAACTTTGTGGGTTTACCAGACCCTGCCATTTTCGAATTAATCCGTACAATTCTCTACTTCCAATAAAATGAACAAAGTAAAGTTCATTTTTGTGAAATTTGAACTGACATATTTATTAACTGTCATAAATTACCTACAAGACTTGAGTATCGACCAATTTTCATAAGTCTTCGTCGCTTCCATCCGCGAAGCACCCGATTCACCCGTGGATGATGGGTGATCGGATGTGGATTAAAAAAAATTAGGTGATGGATGGGTCGAGGTGGATGGATCGTTGGCGGGTGGAGGCGGATTGAGCTCCACCCGATTCACCTCCAATCCATTGCCAGCCCTAACCGAGCCGTGATCATCCCTAGCTACAATAGTACATTTTTATGCTAACAATAAAACCAGCATAAATCACCAGATATGATGGACAAAGATAGAAATCATTTTGTGAATTTTGCAAATGGCATAAAGCATATAAAGAATAATTAATGCATTTCAAAAATGATAATTGACCATTTATTACATCATTTGCAAATGACAAATATTTAGTAATTACTTTTTTATAAGCCGCACTTCAAAAATGTGATTTATAAATCGCGTTTCAGAAATATCGTTTATAAGTCGTGGCAAATGTGATTTATGAATCGTGTTTCTAAAATGTAAGTTATAACCGCGATGCACAGTTATTATTACAACTCGCGTCTTTAATCAGTAGTGTTTCTGAAATGCGATTTATAACTCGTTTCAAAAATGTGTTTACATAGCTATTTCACAAATATGATTTGTTTGTATAAGCCGCACTGAGATTTGAGCTAACGTCATTTTTCTCAAATGGTCTATTACCTCACTTGGTTTATAAGATACTTGTAGAATTGTATTAATCTCTCTTGAGGAGTGTTTCTCATTAATATAAATATATATATAGTGTGTACAATGTGAAATTCTAATATAATATGGATCATATTTCTATCATAATTATACATCACTAATAATTACACGAGTTATGGTGAATATTTAAATAATATTCACTAATACATGTAAATCCGCATTTCATTCCAAATTGCACATTTTGAGTTAAATTTCTAAAACAAGTTATAGATATTTGTGTCACTAGAAATCATCTCATTAAGAGAAAAATAATTCTTTTAAAAGTTAAGATATTTTTAAATATAAATAAGTTGTCATATTTTAGAAGACAAACTAAATATAAAGTGTGTTGTATAAAATGTGATAGATTAATACCTAAATGAATTCGAATTCTTGAAATTTGTTAGAGATTATCATCATAACATTAATTAGTGAAACAAATATCTTGTAATGTTTCAAAATGGAAAGAGTCGTATAATTACCGTAAAGAAAGGATCTTGTGTCTAACTCCACCCCAAAAGCTAGCTTGTAGGGTGAGAATTGTCCAAGTCCATATAAGGGGTCCATGTTCCCATTCTATATCCGATGTGGAACTCTTAACACTCCCCTGCATGCCCAGACCTTGTTAACTGGAGCGTTGATAATATAATTTTTTGGCCCAACAATCGGTGAACAAAGAATTGGAATGAGTCTGACTCTGATACCATGTAAAGAATGAATTTTGGGCCTAACTCAACCCCAAAAACTAGCTTATAGGGTGAGGATTGTCCAAGTCCATATAAGGAGTCCATGCTACCATTCCATTTCCGATGTGGGACTCTTAACACTCCCCGCACGTCCAGACCTTGTTAACTGGAGCGTGAATAATATAATTTGGGGGCCCAACAATCGGTGAACAAAGAATTAGAATGAGTCTGCCTCTGATATCATGTAAATAATGGATCTTGGGCCTAACTCAACCCCAAAAGCTAGCTTGTAGGGTGAAGATTGTCCAAGTCCATATAAGGAATCCATGTTCCCATCCCATATCCAATGTGAGACTCTTAACAATTACCATGGGTGAAATATCTTATTTAACCGTGGATTTTTTTTTTAAAATTAGGATTAGGAGAAGGTGAAATGGGGGAATGGATTACAAGATGAGAATCGAACTCTTACCAATAACGTGAAATTTAAGCTAGCCAACTTACCGAGCTACTAAAATTCCCTCCGTGGGGATTAAATTCACTACCTAAATTAACATTTTTATCTTTATTTTTATTTTTTTATTTTTTTATTTTTTTATTTTTTTATTGTATCTTAGCCGGCTCTTCACGACTCAAAAAGTTTCTGACCGTGTCATTTGCATCTAGGAAGGAATCATGGGACAAAACTGAAAAGGTGCATTTGTTTATATAGCTTCGGTTTGACCGACTTTTTCTTCTGGTGATCTACACTGAAAATTAGGGTCAAACTCCGAGAACCATGGCAACTTGTGCTTAAAATATTAATTAAGTACCTAATTTGCAAATTGCAATTGAGCTTCTGTACTAGTTGCTCCACTAAAACAGGATTTCATTTACTTATAGACAATATGGTTTTGTAGGAATAAATTAGAAAGGTTGAAAGATAGAATCATCTGAAATTAATTCTCAATAACCACGAGTGTCATATAGTAGCGGGGGATGACCATTTTAGGATTAATGGAATAATTGAGATTTTTTCATTTTTGTTGATAGGTCTCGAATTAAAATTGTGAAAATGAAAAACCCTTTACAATAAGGTTTAATAAGCATTCTACCTCCTAAGTGAATAGAGGGCAATCCGGTGCACTAAGCTCTCGCTATGCGCGGGGTTTGGGGAAGGACCGAACCACAAGGGTCTATTGTATGCAGTCTTACCTTGCATTTCTGCAAGAGACTGTTTTCACGGCTTGAATCCATGACCTCCTAGTCACATGATAGCAACTTTACCAATTTCTCTTAAGCTCCCCTTCTTACCTCCTATGTGAGTCTACATCGCAAATATGAATTAATAAGGCAAGTGGATTTCAAATGCACAAATACTTAAAAAAGAAAAGATAATTAAAAAAAATGAGATTTTGGACAACCTTAAGCAGATAATAAACCGCGACTCTTGTAAGTGATATAATCATAATCATAATCATAATTAATAATATTCCAATTATTAATTATGATTAGTGTAGTAAATGTAATATCTTATGTATATTTTATGGAGAATTAGAATAGATTAGAAGGCTTGATTTTAGCATATCTTGTCTTATTCATTACCTTAATTTATGCTTCTAATATTGGTATATGTACCACCTCTTTGTAAGGAAATGATTGAGGAAAATATTCCATAATTCTTACATGATATCAAGAGATTAGGAAGAGATCCTACCTTACCAAAATACCCTCCCAAAAATCGGCCACCCCCTCCACCGATTTTTGATATCTCCTTGTTCTTTTGTTTCATCTCCATTATTGTTCTTCATAATTTTTTTGTTCAACTTTGCGTATTCCAATTAACCATGTCTGACTTCAAAATCAATTTTCACTCAGCCCTTACCGTTTCAAACATTAAAACGCACGTTTCCATCACCATGGAGATGGAAAATGTTCACTATGCCACTTGGGCTGAACTGTTTAAAATTTGATGTCGTTCCCACCGGGTGATTGATCATATAATCCCGTCGGAAAATGAGAAAGGAAAGGAGTTGAAGATGGCTGATAACCAAGAACTCTGAAAAACTCTTGACGCCAGAGTTCTATCTTGGATTTATGCAACAATCTCCTCGGATTTGCTACACACAATAATGGAGCCAGATTCTATAGCCATGGAGGCTTGGAATCGATTGCTCGGGACATTTTCAAGACAACAAAAATTCTCGAGCCGTTACGTTAGAACAAGAATTCTCCACCATTGATACGTCAGATTTTCCAAATACGTCGGCATATTGTGAATGCCTTAAAGTCTTGTCGGATCAACTTAAAAATGTTGGTTTACCGATTACCAATAATCGCTTGGTTTTGCAAATGGTTGCCGGCCTTACCGACGCATATAGTGGTGTGGGGACACTCATCCGAAAAAGCAATCCTCTCCCATTATTTTGTCAAGCACGTTTGATGCTTATACTTGAAGAGACGGGATTCGCTAAAAAGACCGCCACCGTCTCCAATTCCGCCATGATTGCTACTCCTACAAATAACGGTGATATACATTTTGAACCCACACAATAAAATCGGAGACAAAAAGGAAAAAAAAATGGTAATAAAAATCGGGGTGGAAATCGCGGAAATAATAAATATGGAGGCCACTGGAATTCCGGTGGCGGTGGTGGAAATTCTGGCAGGTAGACTACCGGTGCACAGCAGCTGTGGCAGCCCCGCGGCGGCCCAGCCAGTGGGCTTGGCAGTGGCCGTGGGCAGTGCCACCATTCCCTTACCCAATTGGGAACTAGGCCAGACCCAGTTTTTGTCCAAGTGGAATGCCCACTGCCGGGCCAGGCACTGTTGGGCCAAGCAGTTTTGGGCCCAGAATATTTTCCAGCAGCTCCAGTCACGGACAAGGCAGTAATGGGCTAATGCCGAACCAGTGGCAGGAGGCCCATTCGACGATGGCAAGCCCAACTAACATTGAGTCCGCCATGCACACTCTTGGGCTCAATCCACCTGATGAAAATTGGTATATGGACTCGGGTGCAACTTCTCATATGACATCCTCTCAAGGTAACCTCTCGTCCTATTTTAATTTGAGCAAAAATAATGATATAATTGTCGAAAATGCTCATTCTATTCCAATTCTAGGTTATGGGTCTGCTAAATTGTCACCCCCCAATCCACTACTAACCTTAAAGAATGTGCTTCATGCCCCACAATTAATTAAGAACTTGGTATCTGTTCGAAAGTTTACTACTGATAATTGGGTGTCTGTTGTATTTGACCCTTTTGAATTTTTCGTGAAGGATTTTCAGACGGGAACAATTCTTATGAGATGTGATAGTCAAATGGAGCTATATCCAATCACTTCACCCCTTCAACAATCCAAGTTACCATCTACTTTTGCAGCTTTCAACCATTCATTATGGCATGAACGTTTGGGGCATCTGTTTTAGCCTCCCTCAAACAAAATTATTTTATTTCTTGTATACAAACACGGAATTTGGATAAATGTCGTTCATTTCCATTGGGTAAACATGTTCAATTGCCATTTACTTCATCTAATTCATGCACTTTATTGCCATTTGACATTATACATTGTGATATTTGGACTTCACCCATTTTGAGCTCTCCAGGCCATCGGTATTACTTGCTATTATTAGATGATTACTCAAATATTTTGTGGACTTTTCCCTTATCTAAAAAATCGCAAGTCTTTTCCACATTTCTAAAATTTAGAACATTCATCCGAACAGGAAATAAAAAATATCCAATGTGATAATGGTAGGGAGTTAGATAATCGGCAGTTTTGGGATTTTTGTAACTCTTATGGTTTGAATTTTCCTGTCCACGCACCTCTTCTCAAAACGGAAAGGCCGAACGTAAAATCTGAACCATAAATAACATTGTTCGAACTTCCCTTGCCCATGCCTCATTACCCCCCTCCTTTTGGCATCATGCACTTCACATGGCTACATATTTATTGAACATACTCCCTCACAAAAACCTATCCTACCAGGCCCCCCTTAAGATACTCTATTTATGGGACCCCTCATATACATATTTACTGGTATTCGGGTGTCTATGCTATCCCCTTTTTTCATCCACCACTATCAATAAACTCTAACCCCGGTCCATACCTTGTGTTTTCTTGAGATATCCGTCTAATCATCGGGGATACATATGTTATGACCTCTCCTCAAATAAAATACATGTGAGTCGTCGTGTCCTTTTTGATGAAACAAATTTCCCATTTGGTAAAATTCACAAGTCTGGACCCTCCACCTATGCATTTTTAGATGATGGATTGCCCCCGTATTTGTCCCATATTTTTTCGTGCCTACTGTTTCGTCCAGCCCACAACATTTAGACCATAAAATAGTGGCCCAGTCGCAGGACACAATTGCCCAGTAACTGGCCGTCTGTTTTGGGCCTAAATATTTCTAGGACAATAACAGTGGCCCAACCGCAACACAGTGCCCAGCGAACTGGGCCTAATCTTGCTAGCCCATTGCCTAATATAATATCCATCCTTGGCACTAGCTTGGGCCAAAGCCCATCCCCCTACCATGCAGTGTTTCCCAACCCATCGACCCACTTGAAAATTCAACCCGTCGTCCGGTCACCCGTAATCAACATGGTATTGTCAAACCCAATACAAAATGTAGCCTACACACCCAAGTCTCAAAATCACCTTTACCTCACAATCATGTGTCTGCACTCAGCGACCCGAATTGGAAAATGGCTATGGATGATGAATTTAATGCTCTTATTAAAAATAAGACGTGGGAGTTAGTACCTCATCCTTCTAATGCCAATATAATTTGTTCTATGTAGATTTTTAGTCACAAGGAAAAATCTGATGGTACTTTTGAGAGGCATAAAGCCCGTCGTGTAGGTGATAGAAAGACACAACAGGTTGGTGTAGATTGCGGGGAGACGTTCAGTCCGGTGGTGAAACCAGCAACTATAAGGACGGTCCTCAGTTTGGCTCTCTCAAAGTCATGGCCACTCCATCAGTTGGATGTTAAAAATGCTTTTCTTCATGGCTCGCGGACAAGTGTGTGTCTTACATGTCCATCGCGACCATATTGCGGATATCTTCACTAAAGGTCTTTCGCTGATACTATTTGAAGATTTCCGGGACAGTCTCAGCATTCGTATCCCTCCCGCTTCGACTGCAGGGGAGTGATAGAATCATAATCATAATTAATAATATTCCATTTATTAATTATGATTAGTGTAGTAAATGTAATATCTTATGTATATGGTAGGGGGAATTAGAATAGATTATAAGGCTTGATTTTAGCATATCTTGTCTTATTCATTACCTTAATTTATGCTTGTAATATTGGTATATGTACCACCTCTTGGAAGGAAATGATTGAGAAAAATATTTCATAATTCTTACGTGGTATCAAGAGATTAGGAAGAGATCCTACCCTACCGAAATACCCTCCCAAAAATCGGTCACCCCCTCCACCGATTTTTTATTTCTCCTTGTTCTTTTGTTTCATCTCCATTATTGTTCTTCATAATTTTTTTGTTCAACTTTGTGTATTCAATTAACCATGTCTGACTCCAAAACCAATTTTTCACTCAACCCTTACCGTTTCAAACATTAAAACGTATTGGGTTTGACAATATCATGTTGTCAAACCCAATACAAGAACCAACATGGGTTGTAGTGAGATGGTTGAGATTCATCCACCCTTAATATCAAATGTCTCATGTTTGAGCCTTTTAGAATGAAAATATTCTGCTGGCGCGGGCTGCAATATAGGTATCAGACACTGGACATGAAAAAAGAAAACCTTAAAGCAAGCTGGTCATACTAGGTAGAAAGCTTTGTCTTGACTCTTGAGGGCTTTGGAATTGACTTTTGGACAGGACTTAATTACCCAGAAATGAACTGAACTTGCTTAAGTAAACACCTTCGACTGGCTTTGCTTGTTTGTATTGAGATGTTCCTTGTTTTCTGCTACTTTGTTTTCTTTAGAGAGAATCTTTTACAACAAATAAAATGCAATTACCTTTTTGCCTTGGTCTTGAAGGAGACGCAACTAAATACTATACGTGAAATTTGTCCCTCTTTTCACGCTGGTGTTTTTGTGATATGCTGCAACTTTCTCATCTCGAAATAATCAACTTTATGTTTCATGTTTTTAGAAATTGATAAGTTCTTTTTTTTTTTGAAATTATTATTATTAGTAAAATAATTCGACAATCAATTAAAACCAACCAAATACTGACTGGTTACAAAACTAGCTTGATAAAGAATCTTATTGAATTAGATGAGGTCATCCAAATTGCATGGGTCATTACCATTTCTTAATTAAATTAATTATACACTCATTTCGGAGTTTACTCATCGAATTCCTAACTCCCAACCCCCAATAACCATGAAAAAATTATGAAGTTGATTAGTTTGATCCGAGTAAGTCATGAGAATAAAAGATTGAAAATATGATGAATACTAATAAAATAAAAAAAGCACATTATCTTCAAATCATTTTTAATATCAAGAACAAAAAAGGTTTCCATAACAAGTAAGAGACCAAAGCAATGTGAGAAGAAATTTTAGTGGTATAAAAGGACGTAACCCCATTAGACCTTATCCGTTTCTTTCGTAAAAAGCCATGTGTATTTGCTAACATCGTGATGAATTCACCAAGAATAAATTTTAAGACCATAAAACAATATCTTTTGAAAAGGATGCATGTATCCAGAGCAGATTACTCTTATCTTCAGCAATATCAACAGTTATTACGTTAATTATTTTTTAATCATGATGATGCATTCCGAAGTCTTCAACTTGGTCTTGATTGGAGGAAAGTAGCATTAATTACAGAAGAAGATATAAATTAAATAAAATAAAAGAAAGAAATTAAAGAAAGTCTTTGCTTTCCCTTGATTAGTTTAAGCAACTTGGTTATCATCCACAACAGCACTAATATGCAATCTAGCCTTTCCAACACACCCTAATAGGCTTTTTATTAGTTTGACTTCTTTTTCTTTTCTTTTTCAATTTTCAAAAACTAGATACAATCAGACCTCTTTATAATAATTATTTTCTATAATATATAACATTTCATTAATTCAACCAAGTTTTCTTTGAAACCAACTTTTTATATTATATTTTACCCATTTATAACATATTTATTCTACCTATAACAACAAATATCATCATTAGTACATTCTTTATAAAATTACCTCTGGCCTTATAAAATCCTGCTAAAGAAATATTGATTGATTTTGTCTTTTATTATAATGATGCTAATCTACTACTTGGATTGAGATAGAATAGAAGATTCAATTGTTACTCTCTCAAATTGCATGCCTTCACGGGAAGGCAATAATATACTATTTTGTTGAAAATTTGGACGAAAATCTTCACTAATTCAAGCTTATATTACCACAAAGAGATTAGACTCTATGAAACAAGCAACAACTACAGATTTCTTCCATTAAACTTGAATTTTTTTTAGTTTTAAATCATCTTTAAAATACATATTGTTTTATAGGGTTCAAATCTTTTAGGTAACGTACAACTAGTTATGCAATATAATGTTTTTAAAACTCTTAAATAAAGGAATCTGAATATTGAGATTTGAAATTTAATTTTTTCCTTTTATAACATAAAAAGTTTGGGTAAACGTAAATTTTTATCTATAACAACCAAATAGTATAAGTATATAGCCCCTAGCAAACCAACCAACAAAGTAGAAATATTTCCTCTAAACATCCCGGCAACTACATGTACAAGGTTATATATATTGCTATTTGTACTGGTAACTCTAAGGTCAGTTAAGTGGAAAATGTGAAAAACTATATACAATTACCATAAGATTGAATATTCTATATATCCAACGAAACTTCTTGAAAAAATTTAAGCAGACCCTTAAAAGCAATCCATAAAGAAAAAGTGCATACATCTTTTCCATGTAAAGGACGAGAATGCGTGTTTCTCTACATTTTATTTTAATATGGAATAAAAGAGAAAAGTATTATGTTGGAAATGAAGAAGCTTTACTTTTGTAGTAATAACCTGTTTTGATTATTAAAAAAGAAGGAAAAGATAACTTTATTAAAGTTAACTCCATAATCTTGAAAATTGAAAAGGTACCCCTCTACTTTTTCATTTGATTAATAATAGAACTGAAAGCTACCCAGACAACTACACATTGCAAAAATTCTGATTGATATTTGAAAAAGATGATACAACAAAGGTCATTAAAAAAAATTAGATGCTTGAAAAGCAAAAGACTTTTCTTATAAAAAAAAAATAAAATAACAATAATAACATACCCAATGAAAGAACAAATAAAGCCAAAAGGAATAGCATTTATTTACCATAACAAGCATCCAGCTTTAAAGTATCAAATTCACCCCTTTTTTGGTCACTCAAAATATCTTATCAGTTCTTAATTTCTAATCTCTTTTTATGGTTTTTCTTTTCCCCTCATTTAAGTCAAGTCAATGATTTTTCCGTTAGTTTAGGTTTAGGGGGAAAAAACTTTTTCTTTCTTTTTCCTTTTTCTTCTTTCGATTTGCCTTTCTTTCTTTCTTTTTTGGGTGACCGGCTTGAGAATATTTAAGCTTAATGCATAGTTTACCTCCAAACTTGCCGCCAAATTCTTATTCGGTGAAAATCATTTACACTATTAATTTTTCTTTGATAATCATGTAGAATAGTGTAATTCTCCTTAGTTGAAGGCTTCTCATTAACTCAATATTTATATGTGTTTACAATTTACAAATCTAATTGGAGAAGGATCTCTACTTTACCTAATTACACTAGAATAATAATTATAAAATATATGGAGAATATTAATATATTCTCTATCACACCCCCTCAGTCGGAGCGGGAGGAGGTCGGACGCTGAGACTGGATCTGAAGTCAAGGAACAACTGCCGAGGAAGTCCCTTAATAAATATCTATGCGTATTGATATGAAGAATGAGCATATAACACCCTAATGACCCATGAAAACCTTATCACGAACAAAACGAATATCCATCTCAATATGTTTGGTTCGTTGATGCTGGATCGGGTTATGAGACAAGTAAACATCATATATGGTATCATAGTAGACAAGAGATGCCTTACGTAAGGGACATTGAAGCTCTAGAAGAAGGTTTTTGGCAGATCTCGGAAACAACGTTCGCAACGCCTATATATTATATTTCTACACTCGAACGGGATAGCGTGGCTTGCCGTTTGGCAGACCACGAGATGAGATTATCACAAAAAAATACACAGTAACCGAAAGTAGATCGACGTGTGTCCGGACAGCCGCCCCAATCGGCGTCCGTATACAATATCAGCCTGGTCGATGCAGATGGATAAAGATATAATCCGTAGTAAAAAATACCCTTAACATACCGAATAATACGTTTAAGAGCGGTAAAGTGAGGCTCCATTGGAGCATGCATGAACAAACACACATGTTGAACGACATAAGCAATATCGTGCCTAGTGAAGATAAGATACTGAAGTGCACCAGTAAGACTCCTATAAAGAAAAGGATTGAGCACAGGATCCCCGTCATCGGCACTAAGTTTCGACTTCGAGTCGACTGAAGTGGACATGATCTTGCAGTTTACCATTTTAGCCCTGTAAATAATTTCTTCGGCATACTTACGCTGGCACAAGAATATTGCATTTTCGGATATGGTCACTGAAATCCCCAAAAACTAACTCAATTTATCCAAATATGTTATAGCAAATTTGGATTTGAGTAGGGTAATGATTTCATGTTTTAGCACATCAGATGAGGCAGTCAGAACAATATCATCCATAGAGAGCAAAAGGTATGCAGTGTCATTACCTCAATAAAAAATAAAAAGTGAGTTATCACTTTTGCTACACACGAACCCGATTTGCATGATGTAAATGGCAAAACGCTCATACCAAGCCCTATGGGCTTGTTTCAAGCCATATAGTGACTTTCGAAGACGACAGACATAATGAGGACCATCTGGATGCACAAAGCCATGCAGTTTATGCATATATATGGTTTCTTTTAAATCCTCATGTAAGAACGCATTTTTCATATCAAGTTGATGAATTGACCAGTTCTTTCCCATAGCTATGCTCAAAACAGTGCGAATAATGGCTGGTTTAACCACTGGACTGAAGGTCCCACCACAATCAACTCCCTCTTATTTCCCCGTGCCATTTGCCACAAGTCTCAACATATTTTGGTCGAAAATGGCAATCGCATTCCAATTCAAGGTTATGGCACCACACAAACACCACCACCTCGCCCTCCATTTACCCTAATAAATATCCTATACGCGTCTAACATAATTAAAAACTTAATATCTATTAGAAAGTTCACTAGTGACAATTCCGTATCTATTGAGTTTGACCCTTTTGGTTTTTCTATGAAGGACCTACGTACAACGACAACTCTTATGTGATGCAATAGTGTGGGGGGCCTCTATCCATTCTCATCCAATTCCGCTCCCAGTGTCAATCCACATACCTCTCTAGCTGCAATCTTTCTATCAACTTAACACGATAGACTTGGGCACCCGCGAGAACTCATTTTTAATTTTCTTAGGAGTCACAATTTAATTCAATGTAATAAAGGGAATTTTTCCCACAATCGCTACTCTTGTCCATTAGGGAAGCATGCATCACTAAGTGTAACATTCTCTCATTTTGATATTATTCATGGGGATTTATGGACCTCTCCAATTACTAGCAAGAGGGTGAGGCCCAAATTCTGTGGGTGGGCCACAATATTAGGCTGGCCCACAAATATGGAGACTGGGCTTGCCGTGGCTGACCACCGGAATTAGGCCGGCCCCTTCCCTTGCTGCCACGGTTATTTCCTCCGCCTCAGCCACCGCCTCGGCCACCGCGCTGATTGTGGTGGTCCGCGGGTTGCGGTGGTCCGGCAGGTGCAGGGGTGATCAGCGGTGCGTCTACTACTAACGCCTTCTAATTATGTTCTTCTTGTTTGACACGTATAGTCTCTTCCAATAGCAACTGTGATCGGGCCTTGTTGAAGCTACGAAGTGGGTCAGCTTGCTGGATCATCGTCGCAAGTGTATCGTACTCACATTTTGGCAACCCATTAATAAGTTGCAGCACTATTTTTGTGTAAAAAATTGGAGTGCCAACATTAGATAATTGATCAACAACTAATTTAAGTTATTTACAATAGTCTGACATGTTAGCAAAGTTCTCAAGACGGATGTTGTTAAATTATTCCTCCAAATATACGGCACATGTATGTTTGTTGTCTAGAAATATTTCTTCTAGCCTCGTCCATAAGTCGTGAGCTGAAGCTCATGTCTTCATAATGGTATGAAGTAAATCCTTGGATATGGTGTCATATATCCATTGTTTGACGATCGCATCAAAGCGCTTCCACGTTGGGTTGTCAACGTCGGTTGGACGGGGGATGGAGGCGTCGATGTGATCAAGGACGTTGTAAGCACATGCATGAATTCGGAATAGTTCAACCCACGACGAGTATTAACCATCCTCTTGATCAAGAACTAAAGGGATAAAGTTCTTGATATTTGTGACGACGAAGGTCGGATGAAAAGGATTGGTAGAGGAGGAGGATGTGTGACGTCTTGTGTGGAGGAGGAGGAATCATGAGAACCCATGTTGCCGCTGAAATTTTGGGAAGAGAAGGGAGGGGCGGCGAAATTTTTTTAGGGTTTGAGGGGGTTGCCGCCGGAAAGAGAGAGGGGGGGGGGGGGGCGCAAAAAGAAGGAATTTTAGGGTGTTAGTGTTTGACTCTTGATACCATATAGAATAGTGTAATTCTCCTTAATTAGAGGCTTCTCATTAATGCAATATTTATAGGTGTTTACAATTTACAAACCTAATTGGAGAATGATCTCTATTTTACCTAATTACATAATATATGGAGAATATTAATATATTCTCTATCAAATCAAACTCCTCCTCAACTATGAATAATAGAACTTCTTCCCTTATTTTTATGCAATATCGATATCTTTCTTTCACGGATAATCTTTTTACACATCAAAATAGTTCTCCGAATGGGTCACACGTCATTTTTGTGCTTGACCAGTTTTTCAGAACATCGTATATAATTAAGTCACGCACCAATAGAGTAAAAGGGGTCTCTCTCTTCTTCTTTTTTCTGGTTAATAAGGATTTTAGGACTTTGAGGTTATATGGAGGTTCTTTTTTTCATACTCAGTGTTGAGGCAGCATCATCATTGTTAAGAGATAAGATCTATGCTACGCATTATATGCAATCATGTCTAATAACTTCTTTCCCTGGTCTAAAGAAGAACAGGTTATTCTTTAAGGGCCTGAATGAATGATGAGGGACTTAAAAGAACTGAAACTCAAACAGGTATACATTGGGATTCATATTTGGCCAAAGGACATGACTAGATGAGATCAAAATATAAGTCCAAGTTACACTATTAGAAAAAAATATTTTTTCCACCGATATTCAGTAAGAAATTTGTGCTATAAAATTTAATTTTTTTATATAATTCCCACCGAATCAATTCAGTGGGAAAACGCATGATGAGAAACATATTCCCATTGAAACGCTGAGAAACTTTCTAATTTTTTCGTGTAAAAACACTACTATTTAGGTTTTTCTCACTGACATTCAATAAGAAATAGTCATTGAATATTTTTTGAAAATCAATGGAAAATAGAAATCTTTTAATAGTGTTATATTATTATTGATGTTAGTTTTATATGTGTCTTAGTTTTACTAATATGAAGTGTAAGACAAAAATTGATCTTAAATGTCATATCAAAAATAAATTTGAATAATTATGATCTTAAACCTGCTATGAATTATTATAGGAGATTGTCATTAACCGATTGTCTTGTTACAACTTACAAGGATAAGGGATTATAATCCCAGAATAATACTTAGAAGAGCATGAAGAAGAAATCAATAGAAGATATATACACGACTAAAGTATTTACATATATATGGACAAAATAGGAAATACGATGTTATTTTAATGATTTTTCATCATTTCATATTAGATTTTTCGAACTCTTTCTTAAGAAAACATAAACTTATCAACACTAGCTAACTTTAACTATTGAAGTTTATGGATTAGAGATTTTAAATCTTTAAAGTTACTAAGTTTTAAATTAATAATTTATATATATTAAATAAAAAATTTAATACAAAACAAAGTGTTGATTAAAGTTACTCGGTTCAGCTAAACTCGTAACCGAATACCTAGCTCCGCCACAGTGATCTTAATAATCAGGCCATATAGAATAGTACATACTAAAATATTCTTACCTAGTTCACGAAAATCCTAGCTTGGATATGGCCTGATCAAGATTGGACAAAAGATAATTTTCATCCAATCGTGAAATATGTTGGAAATTTGCCTTTGACGAGAGTAGCATCCAACCATCTTTAATGGCTTAAACACTAGTGTTCCGCATATTGAAAACATTGGTTCTTCACACGTGCATAATCTACTAAGTAAGTAGATGACCGTAGGGCCAAGGATCGTCAAATTTCGTTGAGAAATGAAAGAGATATTGGTCTATAAAGTGAGGTGTTTGAAGCATGGAAAAAAGGTGGTAAAGACCAATCCTCCCTCATCGATGGAGGAAGAAAAATTTGTTTAGTTTATAAGTCTCAACATTGGCTTGGGGTTTGGGACCCCAAGGGGTATCCCATGTGTTTAAAGGAGGGAGGACCTAGATGTGCTTCGGTTCAAGGATAAGCCCATGCGCGCGCCGCCGCCCGCCCGTCCCGTCCGGTCGTGGGCTTCTTCTGGTATTATCTTTTTGGAACCAAATAGCTTCATATTTACAGTTTGGTCCCTGAAGTTTCTGGTAAGTTAAATTGGGCAGAGAACTTGTGCTTTTGTTGGCTGTTGGTTTTTGGAACGTTAACCAGCCTTAATATGCACTCAATTCAGTCATTTATTTTGGCTGAATTACTACCTCCATAATTGCCATTACTTGGCCAGTAACAACAATTATGTGGGCAGTTGGTAAGTCATCTCCTACAACTATATAATGGAGCATTTGCCAATTGTTGAGAACACACAAACGAAATCAGTTTCTTCCTACTACTTTCCAACATCATTTCATTACTCAAAATTCTTCAAGGTAACACTTGAGTTTCCTTTGCTCATTTGTTGAGTTGTTGTTTTATCTTGGGAGACTATTGTTCAGAACGTAGAAATGATATATATACGGGGCAATCTTGTCTTAAAGACAGAGTGTCATCACTCGACTCAGCATATCAAAAACTGTTCCACTTTCTTGTTCCAGTTTGTTGTAATTTTATTGTGTTGTAATACTTAGCAGTTACTTATTTATGTTTCTTGCACCATTGTAACCAACAAAATATTGCACCAATTCATCCCACAAAGGTAGGCATATTGTAAAGAGTAGTGGATATGGAGATGGTGAGTACTGACTACTGAGGACTAAAAGTTTTACAAACATGGGTGATAGAAAAAATTTATGGCAACTTTCGAAAGAAATAAAACGCAACTTCAAATTTTGAAAAAAGAAATGGTCGTAAACTTTTTCACCCATTTCCCCTTTCCAATGCCACCTAAATGTATCCGACCCTACTGACCGAAAGAAATAATTTCTTGATTATTCTCATTAATGAAAGAGTATATATATAATTTATAATTTTTATAATAGGAAAATCTTATTCCTAATCTACTCTCAAAACCTTATTCTACTTGTACAATAATTAAACAATTATGATAAATGTACAATTTTAATTTAATACAAAACCTATGTTACCTAATATACACCAAACTGTGATATACAAGTTATGTATATCACGAACTGCTACTATTTATCACACCCCCACAGTCATAGCGGGCGTTCTTCGTACGCTGAGACTGTCCTAAAATCTTCAAAAAGGACCGAGGGAAAACCTTTGGTAAAGATGCCTCCAATTTGATACCTGAAAGGGACATGACAGACACGTACTTATCCACGAGCTACCTTTTCACGAACAAAGTGGATATCCATCTCTATATGTTTAGTGCGCTGGTGTTGAACCAGATTACTAGAAAGGTATATGACACTAATATTATCACAATAAACCAAGGTAGCTTTCTGAATAGGCCAATGAAGCTCTAAAAGAAGATTATGTAACCAACAGGGTTCAGAGACCACATTGGCTACCCCTCGATACTCGGCCTCTGCACTAGAGCGTGATAATGTAGATTGACGCTTCGTAGGCCATGAGACCAAGTTATTACTAAGAAACATACAATAGCCAGACGTGGAACATCCGGTATCTGGATAGCCACCCCAATAAGCATCTGTATACGAGACAAGTGTAGACGTCGATGAAAGATAAATGTAAGTCATAGTCAAGTGTCCCCTGGATGTATTGAATAATGCGTTTGAGCGCATTCATGTGCTCAACCCTGGGATCATGCATAAACAAATATACCTGCTGTACGGCATACGTAATATCTAGTATTCTGAAAGTAAGTTACTGAAGAGCCCCTGTAAGACAGAGATAGCGGGTTAGATCATCGTAAGGTGAGCCAGCCGCAACACCTAGCTTGGGTTTAGTATCAACTGGAGTGGAAGTGGACTTGCATGATGACATACCAGCTTGCTCAATGATCTCAGCTGCATACTTCCGTTATGATAAGAATAGCCCACCTGCATGACGAGTGACAATAATCCCAAAAAAGTAACTTAAGGGCCCCAAGTCTTTCATAGCAATCTCAGAACTGAGCATTGTTATGATAGACTGGTGCAAAGCATCAGAAGAGGAATCAAGATAGTATCATCAACATATAATAATATATATGCCAGGGAAGTACCACGACGATATATGAACAACGAATTATCAGACCTGCTATGAGAAAACCCAATAGTCGAAACATAGTCTGCAAATCTCTTATACCAAGCCCGCAGGGCCTGCTTAAGCCCATACAAGGACTTCTTCAATAAACATACATGATGAGGATATTTGGGATCTCTAAAACCCAAGGGCTGATGCATGTAAATTGTTTCCTTATGATCACCATGTAAGAAAGTATTTTTCACATCTAACTGATGAATGGTCTATGCTTTCGAAAGAGCTAAGCTGAGCACAGTGCGAATGGTAGCCGACTTGACCACCGGACTAAATGTCTCACCACAATCTACACCAACCTGCTGAGTCTTACCATTACCTACAAGACGATCTTTATGCCTCACAAAAGAACAGTCAGAATTTTCTTTATGAGTATCAATCCACATTGACCGAATAATATTAACACCAGACGGACGGGGCACCAACTCTCACGTCTTATTATCAATAAGAGCATTATATTCGTCGATCATAACAATTTTCCAATTCGGGTCATGTAAAACGGACACTAGGTTACGGGGCAGGAGGGATCTAAGAACATTAAAATTTAATTAAAATGCCTTTTTGGTTGAAAAATACTCCGTTGACTACAAGTGACCGGTCTGTGACTCGGGGGAGAATTGGGTGGATTTTGTGACAAATATAGAGGGGTGACGGATCGGCGCCAAGCGATGGGCTTCTTTGGTCAAACATTGACGCAGAAATGTGAGCCGACCATGAATAGAACCGCCCAAGATGGCTAAATAGGCCCAGAAACATGGGCAGAACTGGGCTGAATATTCGGCCCAGTTGTTAGACCCGTGACTGGAGGGCTGGGCAGAGGCGATAAGTTGGATGGTCAAGCGGGAAGTGGGACCATAGGCTGATTTTGGGTACGTGACAAGTCCGATAAATGGTGGATAATATATGGGGAGACATCGTCATCCAAAAAATTATACGAACTAGACACGGGATCACTCACATTAGAAAACGAAAATTGGGTTTCATCAAAAAGAACATGGCGACTAATGATTATTTTATTAGACGATAAATCAAAATATTTATAACCACGATGATTAGACGGATAACCCAAAAACACACAAGGGGTAGAACGGGCCTGAAGTTTGTTAATTGACGAAAATAGTGGATAACATAAGCACCTAAAGACCCTATAAGATGTGAATACGAAAGAGTCTTATTAAATAAGATTTGAAGATGGGAGGAATATGCCAAACCTTTTGTTGGAAGTATGTTAAGAAGATAAGTAGTCATTTGTAGAGCATGATGACAAAAGGAAAGGGGTACGGAATCATGGACCAATAAAGTTTGAACTATATTATTAATGGTACGAATTTTGCGTTTGGCTTTTTCATTTTGTGAGGACGTATGAGGACAAGAAAAATGAAAATTTATTCCATTAGTACCACAAAAATCCCGAAACACTCCATTATCATATTCTTTGCTATTATCACATTGAATATTTTTTATTTTCCGTTTGAACTGGGTCTGGATGAATGTTCTAAATTTTAAAAAGGTGGAAAACACTTGACATTTTTCGCTAATGGGAAAGTCCATAAAAAATTAGAATAATCATCACAAAATAGAACATAATAACGATGGTCCAAAGAACTGAGAACATGAGATGTCCATAAATCGCTATGAATAATATCAAATGACATTAAAGTACGAGAATTAGAGTCTACAAACGATAATCTAACAAATTTTCCTAGAGGACAAGATTGACAAAGTGGAGTATTACGCGTACCCTTACAAGAAATAAAATTATTTTTATCTAAGGAAGACAAAATTGACGACCCCGGATGACCTAGACGTGCATGCCACAAGGAAGGAGCAAGAGCTGCAAAAGTAAAGGGCAAGGCTTGACTCGAGAGACCGGATGCGGGCGTGATAGGATAAAGATCTCCCTACTATCACATCTCATGAGAGGAATTCCCATCTTGAAATCCTTCACAGAAAATCCAAAGGATCAAAATCAACAAAAACTCAATTATCAGTGGTGAATTTACGGACATACACCAATCCATTGATTATTCTCATTAATGAAAGAGTATATATACAATTTATAATTTCCAGGAAAATTTTATTCCTATTCTACTCTCAAAATCTTATTTTACGTGTACAATAATTATACAATTATGATAAATATATAATTCTAATTTAATACAAAATATATGTTACCTAATATACATCAAACCGTGATATACAAGTTATGTATATCACGGACGGCACCTATTTATCACTGACATCATAATTCATTATCATCAATTTTGGTCTTATTTAAATATACCGTTTGTTAGTACTCCGTAGATCATAATTTTAATGATATCCACAAGTTATCTGCCTCTTAGGACTTAGGAGAGCGTAAGGGTTGGAAATAGGACCCGCCGTGAGTGTTACTAAGCCAATACGTAACCATAGGAGTTCAATTTCAAATGAGATACTCCCATCGTCTCAATTTAAGTATTTTAATTTTACTTGACACGAATTTTAAGAATTAAAAGAATTTTTTTGAATCTTGTGATCTTAAATCTAAAATGTATAGGTCTTTTAAATCTTGTAATTTTAAATTTGTCTTGAAATTAGAAACCTTACTAAATATAGAAAGAAAAACTTTTTTTGAAATAAACTAAAAAAAAATAAGATACTTAAATTGGAATGGATAAAGTATAATTCTTTTAGCAGCCTACCTAAAATTGCATTAAATTAATTAGTAGGCGTTTGGATTGAGATTTGAAGATTTAGTAGTATTTGAAGTTAAATTGATAAAGGATATTTGGGAGGTGGATTTGTATTTGAAAATGAAAATAGACTCAAAACTTTGTAGCGTGAGTGAAACTTGAAAAACTCTAATTTAGAAACTATTTTTCAAATTTCAAAATTTATATTTTAAATTTGAAAGTGAAATAATGAGTCAGTTTGATAAACAAACACATATTTGAAATAGTCTGTAAGTATTATTTAAAATCTTATTCATGGCCACGTGACTCCTAGTGTATGATATTTGTTACTCTTAAATTGTTGATATTATTTTAATTTAAAAAAATTATGTTCAATCATTGTATTATTCCAGTGTATTTTATTTAACTTATTTATCTGCGTTAGTTGCTGCTTCTTTTTCAGAATGAGCTATCATGACTTACTCGCTTTTGCTACCAGCATTTCATACTGCTTTAAATTTTCTATCTGGGTCTAACCGTTTCTCTTGCTTTGCTTGTGTTTGTGCTTTGTCTTGAGCCGAGAGTCTCTCGAAAACAACCGTTTTACCTACCAAGGTAGATGTAAGGTCTGCGTAGACTCTACCCTTCCCAGACCCCACGTTGTGGAATTTCACTGGGTATGTTGTTGTTGTTATTGTTATTGTTGTATTCTATTATTCCAACATTTTGTACGCTTGAAAATATGTTTTACGTTTTACTTCATAAATAATATTTTATTTGTTCTATATATAGATAAGTTCATAATATAGATTAAAAAGAGAAAAAAACTAATCATAGTATTTAAGAAATAAAAATGCACATAATTTAGAGGGTAACATAAGTATTTCAAATATTCAATTGAGATAAAAGGAAGAGATATCAATTGTTCAAAGTTATATTAAGTAAATTTGGAGGAGAAAAAATATTTTTCACCCGATATAGTTTGATCTGACACGAAGTTAAAACGACACTCAAATCATTAAGCCCGAAGAAGAGGGCTTGATGGAGGGGAAAAGAATAAGATGAAAAAAAAATCTTGGAGCTTCACCCTTAAGTATTAAACCATATGAACATGATGTGTCAGCACAATCTCAATCTTGATTAAATAAAAGAAAGCACTTTAGGCTAAAGCTAATCAAAATTTGATATTAAACTAAACATTAGAAAAGACCTCCCCTTTTTTTTTTAGCTTTATCTCTTTTAATTCACCCCCTTATCTTTTATACTCCCACTTTGTTGAAAAATATAAGCAACCTACCTGGTGCTGGGTCCCACTTCTTTGGAGAGACTTTCAACACAACAAGATGACGTGAAGTGTGATGTGTACAAAAAGTTCAGCATCAACATTTTTATAACCCCCCCCCTCCCCACCCCGAACACCTCAACAAAAGAAATCACCCTCTTCTATATCATAGAATAAACAATAAAAGAATAAAAAGAAAAAAAAGAACCTTGTTTGTTGCTCATGGCGGCTCCCTTTTTCCTTTTATTCTTTTACTGGAAAGTTTACAACTTGCTTTATTCCCTTTGCACTTTTTGCTCCCCTAATTATATCTATCACACGTATATGGTTACTAACCTATTCATATACTTGAAAAACAATGATTTTACTTTTTCCTTTTTTGAGCAAAAAGTAAGTTACATACTAAATTCTATTTTATTTTCTTTATTTTTATGTGTCTTAATGTGATTGAATTAAGATTTATTTTATAGTTTTAAATTAAAAATGTGTATAAAAATATAAAAATGTCCGTTGAATTTTTGGGATCTTCATATCATTTTCTATAACAGAGATAAAATACAAATATAAAAAAATCATTAAATATATAAAAATAATATTTTTTAAATAAATTAAAAATAAAAAGCTACACCTTTCAACTAAAAAGTAGCAGCATTAAATATAGTGACTTTTTTTAGATAAAGAGTTTCATAAAGTTATTGGACAAAAAGTCATACACAAAACTTGGGGAATCATAATACACAGGACTCTAAAAATTCCCATTTTATTTCCATATTTTTCCTTTTAATCAGTCTAATAACGACTCTGTTTTTTGGACCTTTTTTGAAAAAACAAATTTTAAATCTTGACCACAGGTTTTGAATTTTCTGACAATATAATATATTTTTAACTTTATACTAAATTTTCGTAGTAAAAGGCTAAAAGCAACTAACACAGTAAATTTATAACCAGAGTAACGGAAAGAAATAATTTCTTCATTATTTTCATTAATAAATAAATATATATATAATTTATAATTTTTATAATAGGAAAATCATATTTCTATTCTACTCCTAAAACCTTATTCTACTTGTATAATAATTCTACAATTATGGTAAGTGTACAATGCTAATTAAATACAAACTAAAATTACCAAAATGTGCTCCATAAATCATCATATACACAACCGTATATGTCGTGTATATCACGGCTCAAACAGTCTTGAATCTGCATGTATTACCGTGATATACACTGTTGTATATGCCGTGTATATCATGGCATATTCTGTCACACCCCCGCAGGCATAGCGGGCGGTCTTCGTACGCTGAGACTGTCCCTAAAATCTTCAAAAAGGACCGATGGAAGACCCTTAGTAAGGATGTCTGTAATTTGATACTTGGAAGGGACATGACATATTTGTACTTGTCCACGAGCTACCTTTTCGCGAACAAAGTGAATATCCATCTCGATGTGTTTAGTGCGCTGGTGTTGAACCGGATTACCAGAAAGGTAGACGACACTAATATTATCACAATAAATCAAGGTAGCTTTCTGAATAGGACAATGAAGCTCTAAAAGAAGATTACGTAACCAACATGATTTAGAGACCACATTGGCTACCCCTCGATACTCGGCCTCTACACTAGAGCGTGATAATGTAGATTGTCGCTTCGCAGACCACGAGACCAAGTTATTACCAAGAAACATACAATAGCCAAACGTGGAGCGTCTGGTATCTGGACAGCCACCCCAGTCAGCATCTGTATACGAGACAAGTGTAGATGTCGATAAATGATATAAATGTAAGCCAAAGTCAAGTGTCCTCTGGATGCATCGAATAATGCATTTGAGCGCATTCATGTACTCAACCCTAGGATCATGCATAAACAAACACACCTGCTGTACGTCATACGTAATATCCGGTCTCGTGAAAGTAAGATACTGAAGAGCCCCTGCAAGACTGCGATAGTGGGTCGGATCCTCGTAAGGTGAGCTAGCTGTAGCACCCAACTTTGGTTTAGTATCAACTGGAGTGGAAGTAGACTTGGACGAGGACATACCAGCTCGCTCAATGATCTCAGCGACATACTTCCTTTGTGATAAGAATAACCCATCTGCATGACGAGTGACAACAATCCCCAAAAAGTAACTCAAGGGCCCCAAGTCTTTCATAGCAAACTCAGAACCGAGCATTGTCATGATAGACTTGCGCAAAGCATCAGAAGAGGCAGTCAAGATAATATCATCCGCATATAATAGAATATATGCCAGGGAAGTACCACGATGATACATGAACAATGAATTATCAGACCTGCTGTGAGAAAACCCAATAGATGAAACATAATCTACAAATCTCTTATACCAAGTCCGAGGGGCCTGCTTAAGCCCATACAATGACTTCTTCAATAAACAGACATGATGAGGATATTTGGGGTTTCGAAAACCTAAGGGTTGATGCATGTAAACGGTCTTCTTAAGATCACCATGTAAGAAAGCATTCTTCACACCCAACTGATGAATGAGCCATGCCTTCGAAAGAGACAAACTGAGAACAATGAGAATGGTAGATGGCTTGACCACCAAACTAAATGTCTCACCACAATCCACGCCAACCTGTTGAGATTTACCATCACCTACAAGACGAGCCTTATGTCTCGCAAAAGATCCATCATAATTATCTTTATGAGTAAAAATCCACATAGACCGAATAATATTAACACAAAAAAGGATAAGGCACCAACTCCCACTCTTATTTGCAATAAGAGCATCATATTCGTCGTTCATAGCCAATTTCCAATTTGGGTCATTTAACGCAGACACTGGGTTACGGGGAATGGGGGACTTAAGAACATTAGAATTTAGATTAAAATGTCATTTTAGTTTAAAAATACCATGTTGACTACGAGTGATCGGTCTGTGACTCGGGAGAGAATCAGATGGATTTTGGGGAAAATTCGGATGGGTGACGGACTGGCCAGCAGGCAGTGGGCCTGCTGGCCCAACACAAGATGCTGGATCGAGATGGGAAACAGTAGCATGGGCAGAACTGGGCTGGGTAGTCAGCCCAGTTGTTGAACCTGAGACCTGAGGGACTGGCCCACTAGGCAGAGGTGACGAAATAAGAGGTCCAGCGGGTAGTGGGCCCGCTGGCGGATTTTAGGTGCGGGACAAGTTTGATAACTTTTGGATAATATATGGGGAGACATCGTCATCTAAAAAATTATACGAACTAGGATTATGACTACTTACTTTAGCAAACAGAAATTGGGATTCATAAAAAATAACGTAGTGACTAATTATGATTTTATTAAATGATAAATCAAAACATTTGTAACCACGATGATTGGATGGATAACCCAAAAACACACAAGTGGTAGAACGGGCTTGAAGTTTGTTAATTATAGTTGACGAAAATAGCGGATAACATAAGCACTCAAAGACCCTAAGATGTGAATACGAATGAGTCTTATTATATATAGACAATGAAGGGGGGATGAATATGCCAACCCTTTGGTAGGAAGTATGTTAAGAAGATACGTAGTCATTTGTAGAGCATGATGCCAAAATGAAGGGGGTACGGAAGCATGGACCCATAAGGTTCGGATAATATTATTAATTGTACAAATTTTTCGTTCGGCTTTTCCATTTTGAGAGGACGTATGAGGACAAGAGACACGAAAAACTATGCCATTATTTTCACAAAATTCCCGAAATTGTAAGAAAGTGGAAAAAACATGAGATTTTTTTGCTAACGGAAAGGTCCACAAAAAATTAGAATAATCATCCAAACGTAGAATATAATAATGATGGCCCACGGAACTTAAAACGGGAGATGTCCATAAATCGCTATGAATAATATCAATGGCATTAAAGTACGAGAAGTAGAGGCTACAAATGATAATCTAACATATTTTCCTAGAGGACAAGATTGACAAATTGGAGTACTACGCGTACCCTCACAAGAAATAAAAATGTTTTTATGTAAGGAAGAAATAATAGAGGACCCATGGTGACCCAAACGTGCATGCGAAAAGGAAAGAGCTAGAGCTGTAAAAGTAGATGGCAAAGTTTGATTCGAGAGATCGGATACGAGCATGATAGGATAAAGATCTCCCCTACTATCACATCTCATGAGAGGAATCTCCGTCTTGAAATCCTTCACAGAAAACCAAAAGGATCAAAATCAAAAGAAACCTAATTATCTGTGGTGTTACAGACAAATATCAAATTTTTAATTAAGTTAGGGGTATGAAGGACATTTTTCAAGACAAGTGGTGGATGGGGGGGGAGACAGTTTTATGACCGTAACTACGAATTAGAATTGAGTTGCCATTATCAATAATTATGCCACGACTGTTGCTCAAATTAGAATTGGAGTAGGTCCCGCAGCATGATGGCCATGTGGGGGCCGAGGCCCAAGCATACTTGTTTGCTGCCCCGGCCCAGTGAAGTTGCGGAAGCCACTGTTCGCGGTCGAATTGGTCCTGAAGGACTGCTGGGCAGCCCATTATACAGGGGCTGAAGATGTTGGAAAATAGGGGTCATTGGACCACTAGCCACCAGCCCAGGCCCACTGCCAAGGGGCTCATGGTTGGGACCAGTTGGCCTGAGGCCCACCGCCACCGTATCGGGGCCCACTGCCACTATTCTGGCCACCCCCACCACCGTCCGAAACCACCACGATTGCCACCGCAATTTTTTTCATTATTTTTCTTGCCTCTACCGTGAGCATGGTTTTGGCCCAAATTATCAATAAAACCTTGAGAATTAGCGGAGGACGCCATCATGACTACGAGACTAGCGCCGGTAGCCGCCTTTTTTGCCAAATCGGCTTCTTCTAATGTGAGCATCGAACGGGCTTGATAAAAAAGTGGAAGCGGATTACTTTGATGGAGGAGAGTCCCCACGCCATTGTAGTCCTCAGATAGGCCTGCAACCATTTGTAGAATAAGACGATTATTGGTAACGGACGCTCTGACATTACGGAGTTGGTCTGCCAATTCCTTGAGCCATTTACAATAAACGGAAACATTCGGGAAATCTTCCATGCGGACTTGGGAAAATTCCTGCTTATGGGTGACAACGCGGGAATGTTGATTATCTTGGAATATATCACGCAATCTATTTCATGTAGCCATAGTCGTAGTGTCCGACTCAATAATCGTTTGTAAAAGGTCAATAGAAATAGTGGAATAAATTCACTGAAGGACGGTAGCATCAAGAGTAATCCATAACTGAGGATCCTCCGTGGGAGTAGGGGTAGCGGGAGGAATTATGTGATGGAGAACTTGATGGGAGATGGCGTCAATTTTGAACAACTCCGCCCACATCGCGTATTGGACGTTTTTCATATCAAGAACAATAGGGATGTGGTTCTTGATGTTGGAAACAGTAAGGGCAGGATGAAATACGTTCTTTGACGTAGACATAACGAAAGAACAATATGTGATTTGAGGGATTTTGGAAGAAAATTTGGGAATAGAGGAGGAAGACTTGGCACGGAAACTGAGAAAAGGCTCAAAAATCGAGGCAGCCGAGACAATCAGAAGCTTGGGAGAGAAGGAAGTATGTGAAACCTAGACTTCTGATAACATGAAGGAAATAATCCCTTGATTATTTTCATTAATGAATGAATATATATATAATTTACAATTTTCATAATAAGAAAATCATATTCTTATTCTAATCCTAAAACCTTATTCTACTTGTACAATAATTTTACAATTATGGTAAGTGTACAATGCTAATTAAATATAAATTAAAGTTACCAAAATGTGCTCCATAAATCGTGATATACACAACTGTATATGCCATGTATATCACGGCTCAAACAGTCTTGAATCCGCATGTATTATCGTAATATACACTGTTGTATATGCCGTGTATATCATGGTATATTCTGTCAGTAACACTCGAGGAATATAAATGTTCTCCTCATCACCCATTAACTTTTTCTTTCTTGAATTAGTGTAAAGAATTGGCCCACATCGAATATGGAATGAGAATATTTACTCCTTATATGGACTTGTACAATCCTCACATTCTAAACTAGCTTTCGGGGTTGAGTTAGGCCCAAAATACATTATTTACCCTTATCCAAAAGAAAATAAAAAGACTCCCTTTTCTCTCTTTTTCTCTCATGTCCATTTTATTCTCTACTTTTATATTCTTCACCCCCTATCAACCCCACCATCAACCCCGCTACCTCTGCAACGCACTCTGCACTTTTTTCCCTTTTTAAGTACACATACATATAGTCATATACACATCTCTAGCTATATATATAAATCAACTTCCTTATCCCTTATAAGTCCTCTACATAACATTTACTGCCTCCCCACCCCACCCCTCAAAACCAAGAAAATATGGCTCAAGTTCAAGAAAGTCGCATCTCACAAGGCATCAAGTTGTTTGGTGCAACAATACAAATTCAAGAAAAACAAGCCAAAGGCCATGATCATCATCATCAACCAATAACAAACAAAGTTGATGATGATCAAGAAAAAAGGCCGGACAAGATCATCCCTTGCCCTAGATGCAAAAGCATGGAAACCAAGTTTTGTTACTTCAACAACTACAATGTTAACCAGCCAAGACACTTTTGCAAAGGTTGTCAGAGGTACTGGACGGCCGGCGGGGCCCTACGGAACGTGCCCGTAGGAGCAGGTCGTCGCAAGGCCAAGCCGCCTTGCGGGCCGGGCCACGATGGCAACATGGCCAGATTATCAGATGGTTGTTATTTTGATGTTACTAATCATCATGGGAATATTCACCAGCTTGACTTTGATGGAGTGGTGGCTGAGGATCAATGGCATCTTTTTCCGGCGGCCAAGCGTAGAAGGAGCACCTCCGGTAGCCAATCTTGTTGATTCCCTATTTGTCTTTTAGTGCTTATAAATTATTCTATGTACGTGGAATTAGTAAATGAAAACAAAAAAAATTGGAATGAGAAAAAAATAATGTAAAACATTTTTCAGGCTGACTTTAATTTGCTTCCTTGATTGTATATACAAGCTGTCTTTAATTAGTTAAACAAAGTTGTCTTAATTAAGTAATAGTTATATGGCTGTTAGCATTGAAGGTTCCACTGATTTATATCCTAATCAATCATGTTGATCACGAGTTGAGGGACAAGATAGCATGCCACAACCCATCATAAGGGCTTGTAGTCCGACACGCTTGTTAGTATCATATTGGCCCAATAATTTCATGTCCCTTATTTTGGGTGAATTTATTTTACTCTCTCCGTTCTTATTTATATGATGATTTTTTATTGGCTAAATATCAAGATATCAATTAGCTAATTAGTGTAATAATCAGAAAATAAGATTAAAAATTAGTTGGGTAGGAAATTAATATATATTTCCTCTGTTCACTTTTTCTTGTCATGTTTCGCTTTCAGAGAGTCAAACTACATCAATTTTAACTAATATTTTAATATATATATTTTTATTATATTAATATGAAAATAATTGCAACTTATAGTGTTATTCGTATAGTTTTCAAACATCTAAATTTTGATTTTAACATATTGAATTAATCTAGCTCAATTTAGCTTTGAATATTAATCAAATTAACTCTTAAAAAGCGAAACATGACAAGTAAATATGAACATACGGATGTATTGATCACATCAAACTTCACAATTAAATTCTTGAAAGTTTATTAAATTCATGAAAGTTTGTGAATAATAATTGCATCTTACGATTGGGATAAAGAGGCTAGAGTACTTATTATCATATGCACAGACGTGAAAAGATACCTCGAGTACATACATTAAGAGAATATATAGTTGCATCACTGTTAACCCTGTATGCTTATATTTGTCTAGATATAAGATGAAATGATATGTACGTATATGAAAACAAATTGTGAGCCCTAAAACAGACTTATAGATGAAGTCTAGTGAAAGACAAGAATATAGCTTAGTGGTCAGTAAAGTGGTTGAGAACCACGAGGGAGGGAAACCTACCCCTATAGTAGGGGCCGGAGTCACGTGCCCCCGGTAACCTCTTAAATACGAGGTATATATTTTGATTGACACCCTCATTCACAAAGGTTGTACAGCTGCACTGGTTGATATATGATGCACAACTGATCCTTTAGGTGCAGATCTGTGTTTGATTCCCCCTCCAACATTCACTCAAAAAAAATTCCTGACATTTTTGTAGCCAGAGACTAGTAGTGCTACGACTACTCTCAAGTCTTGGGTCCGCATCTGGGTTTAAATCACAACTGAGGCAAAAGGATGTGGTTAATGAAGGTCAAGAGCCAAGAGATCTTAAGTTTAAATCATAATGAAGGCAAAATATTAGGTAATTTCTTAGTGAATAGTGTTATTCGATATTTGTGCTAGTGGAGATAGACAAACGATTATATTTACTCCAAAATTAGTTAATTAAGAAGATGTCTTACATTTTTGCGAAAAAGATCAATGAGAAATGGCAAGAACCGAATAAACTAGTTAGTAAAATGTACATTTTTGAAAATAATAAGAAATGCAAAACTTCGACGTACAAGCACTGGAAAATACAATTTAGTGTATGGTGGAAATTTTTCCATTTTAAGATACCCAACAATTGTTCCAAAACACATGTTGATCACAATTTCAATAAAATTGACTCTTAAAAAAGCTAAAACGAATAAGGAACTTGAAACCGGAGAGAATATTATTTCTTCTTTCTTGTTCATAAAATTTTTGAGTAGTGATAGTTGTTTCCAATCCAACAGTGACATGAGTCGAGGTATTTATTCTCAACTTTCAATATGCATTTTAAATTTCTATCATTCTTTCTTGAAGAAGGTTTGGGGGAGCCAGGGAGTTGGGTGGGCTTGAGGCCTAGACCTCTAAAGTTGATGCCGACGATGAAATAGTGTTTACTAGTCACTTTTTAATTCAATCTTTAGAAAATAATTATTATTATGGAAATTTTAATTTCATGACACTATACTGAATTTTAACTTGCAAAATTTAATATTTTATGAAAATGATGTGATTATTTTTTAATTACGAGAACTAAAAATGGCTATTTGCTAATTTTATTCGACGTAGACTTCGCACATATTCGAGGAATTGAATTGGTATATGTACATTCTAGAGTTCAATCCAAGCAAAAGAATTATAATGAATGGGAATGCATCAAGTAAAGTTGTGTAAGGTACACTTGCATTCACATTAAATTATCACACTTTCTCAAATTGTCATTAGAATTTTTTTCCTTTCTCTTTTGTTCTTGGATTGTTTTTCTTGTACTCTTCCATCTCAATTTATCTATCATAGTTTCTAAAAAGATTTATCTCAAATTATTCTCCATTTTAAATGTTCAGGATAATTTTTTTATTTTATCCTTAATAGTAATTGTTCTTAAAGATTACAAATTCCTCAATATTTAAAGAATATATTTAATATAAAAAGTTTATATCTTAAAATACAAATAAAAATAAAATAATTTAAAAAAATTTTAATTAACATTTTCTTAAAATACGTGTAAAAAAGAAACACAACACATCATTTTAAAAATATTCTGTTTATGCTTATTATCATAAACTCGTTCGGTTTCTAATTCCTGTAATTATTTGCCATTACTAAGGTCTATTTTGATCAACGTCGATTCAGAGGTCAATTTTTTTTTTAAGTTCACTATTTAGGTTTATGGGAATAATGGATCAACTTCGAACGAAAAAAAAAATGATTTTTAAATATTTAGGAAGAAAACAAAAAAAACTGCAGTTAAAAACCACACATGTACTATGTACACTTAGCTTCTAAAATCAAGAAGCATTGTCCAATAATTCCACATACACCTTATTCTTGTTTTTTGGCCTAATGCCTGTAATGTTCTATAGTACTTCTTTAAAGCGTGTGTACAGAATCAGAACTAGATACCACGTGAATATTTACATATTTTTGTATATCTTTTATATTTGATTAGTTAATATTTTAATTGTAATTAGTTAAATTAGTTATCTAATTTGTAGCATAACTTGTACTATATATATATTATACACCATAATGAATGAAAATGCAGGTAACATATTTCTTTATGCTATCAGACAAACCCTAAACCTAAAACCTACCCTAAGCTGCCGGTTCCCCCGCCACCATCGCCCTACTCCGCCATCTTCCGCCCTTTTCTTCTTCTTGGAAACCTTCTCTCTCGTCATCATCCCCCTTTTTCTTTTTCAATGGATGAACAACCTAAATTACATCCTGCTATTGCCGTTAACAACATCAATAATTTTATTCTCATAACTCTTGAGCTGAAAAAAGTTCAGTATTCATCTTGGGCGGAATTGTTTAAGATTCATTGTCGTGTGTACAAAGTCATCGATCACATCATCCCTCATAAACCCAAGCCAACCGACGAAAACATGGGGAAACATGATAGTTTTGATGAAGAACTTTGGTCACGATTAGATGCGGTTGTTCTACAATGGATCTACGGCACAATCTCGAACGATCTCTTGCATACAATCATCGAAACCGATGTTACTGCGCAACAAAAATGGGAGAGATTAGAGAGCATTTTTCATGATAACAAGACCCCAACGTGTCTTGTATTTAGAAAATCAATTTAAGGACATTAAACAGGATGATTTTCCAAATGCATCGGCCTATTGTCAAGAAATTAAAATGATTGTCGATCAACACTCCAACGTCGGTGCGCCGATCACGAATCAAAGGTTGGTCATGCAACTAATTGCGGGGTTAAATGAAAATTATGATGGCGTTGCTACAATCCTTCAATAAAGCACTATGTTGCTTCTGTTCTATGAGGCCCGTTTGAGACTTATCCTTGAAGAAACCCAAAAATCCAAGCGGGCAGCAGCTAACGCTAGCACCGTCAACACAACCCTCCTCACCACCGGCGGTTCACTTGCCGATGAGAGGGGCTCGGCTTACGGCCAGCAACATCGGCACACCATTGACCCGAAATGAGGTCAGCATATTCAGAATAACAACAAAAGCGAAAATTCTGGCAAAGGCCGTAGTGGCAGCAGCAACAGTGGTGGACGGGGACATCCACAGTAGTCCGACAACCACTCACAGCGGCAGCCGCAGTAGCAGCAACCTCCACAGTCGGTTGCGTACCCACATAGGCAGCGTGGGGAAATCAGGCTTGGGCTGCTCCACCATGCCCCTATCCGACCTCCTCTTGGGCCCGTCCTCCGGCTCGACAACCCCAGCCCAGAATTCTTGGGGTGTGCCCACAACAAGCATATAGTGCACATGCTTCTATTCCTCAACCCACGCACCAACGGATATTGAGGCGACAATGCACACGATGTCTCTCAATGTTTAGGATGAAAATTGGTACATGGATACTCGTGCAACATCTTATATGATGGCATCCCAAGGTACTCTCTTGTCTTATTTCAATATGAGCAATTTAAACCATAATATTATTGTTGATAGTGGATAAGGCATTCCCATTCGTGGTTATGGACAATCATCCTTCCCCCATTAAATTTAAAAGGTGTCCTTCATGCCTAAACTTTTCAAAAAATTGATCTCTGTGCGTCGTTTCACAACCGACAGTAATGTTTCCCTTGAATTTGATCATTTTGATTTTTCTGTGAAGGACCTTCAGACAAGGATGCGAATAATGAGATGTGATAGCACCGAAGATCTTTATCCTATTACCACCACCATCGTCCCTCACACCTCATCTCCATCAACATTTGCAGTTATTTCGTCTGTTCTATGGCATAATAGATTGAAACATCCGGAAGACTCTGTTTTACGCTCCCTTAGCAAAAATAGGCTTATTGATTGTAAACATTTGTCTTGCCCTACTGTTTGTAAATCTTGCATTTTTGGAAAACATGTCAAATTGCAATTTTATTCTTCACCTTCCTTGCTCACGCCTCCATGCCCCCTTCCTTTTGGCATCACGCTCTATCAATGTCAACTTATCTCTTGAACATTCTTCCAAATAAGTCTCTTAAACACAAGTCCGTAACTCAAGTTCTCGATCTTCGGGATCTTTCCTATAAGCACTTATGAACGTTTGGGTGTTTATGTTATCCCTTCATCCTTACACCAAAATCAATAAACTTCAACCTCATCCTAACCCGTGTGTATTCCTGGGTTACCCATCTAATCATAGATGTTATAACTATTATGATATGTCAAGCCGAAAAATAATCATTTCTAGACATGTCATATTCGATGAGTTCCAATTCCATTTTGTCAAGCTGCATTCTCCATCTCTGGATTCTTATAAGTTATTAAATGACAGCTTAAACCCCATTTTGATTCATCATTTGCAAAATCTGTCACTCCCACCACACCAAACGGAACACGTCACACCTTCAAGCCCACAACAAAACTAGTCGACACCAGTACAGCCCACTACAGCACCTACATGGACCATGACAACTCGTGCCATGCACGGTATTTTTCAACTGAAAAGACAATTCAATTCATCGACTTCGGTTGTCCCTTCACCTCTTCCTCGCAATCCGAAAAATGCCTTGTCCGATCCAAATTGGAAAGCTGCCATGTTAGATGAATATAATGCTCTTATAGAAAATAAGACGTGGGATCTAGTGCCCCATCCTCCTGATGCTAATGTTATTCGTTATATGTAGATTTTTCTACATAAAAAGAAATCTGATGGTTCTTTTGAGCGACATAAGGCCCGTCTTGTAGCTGATGACAGGTCTCAATAGGTTGGTGTGGATTATGCTGAAACTTTCAGCCCAGTGGTGAAACCGACAACTATTCGGACTGTTCTCAGCATTACTTTATCCAAATAATGGGTTATTCATCAGCTTGATGTTAAAAATATTTTCTTGCACGATGAACTTCATGAAACTGTGTATATGCATCAACCTATGGGATTCAGGAATCCGATTCATCCAGATTATGTGTGTCATTTGAAAAAATCACTCCATGGACTGAAACATGCTCCTTGTGCATGGTATCAACGGTTTGCTAATTTTGTATCCTCTATTGGCTTTTCACATAGTAAATATGATAATTCATTTTTTATCTATAGCAAGGGTAATGACATGGCATACTTTCTATTATATGTTGATGATATCATACTCACTGCCTCTTCTGATGCACTTCACCAATCTATGACGACACTTCTTGCTTCTGAATTTGCTATGAAGGATTTAGGTCCCCTAAGCTATTTTTGGGCATTACCGTTTCGAGACATGCAGGTGGTTTATTTCTTTTTCAGAGAAAGTATGTCGAGGAGATTCTTGATCGAGCTGTCATGACTTCTTGTAAACCTGCTCCAACATCGGTTGACACTAAATCTAAACTTAGTGCCTCTCAGGTTCTCCATATGAAGATCTCACTCACTATCGCAGTTTAGTAGAAGCATTACAATATCTCACTTTCATGAGACCGGATATATCCTATGTCATGCAATAAATATACTTACATATGCATGACTCGAATGATGAACATATGAGTGCTCTCAAACGAATTATGCGATATGTACAAGACACTCTCCATTTTGGCTTGCACCTGTACAAGTCCTCAGTCTCTGGTCTCGCCTCTTACACTGATGCGCATTGGGGTGGATGTCCCGACACTAGATGATCCATTTCAGGTTACTGTATTTTCCCCGGAGATAACTTATTTTCTTGGTCTTTTAAATGACAACTTACTTTATCTCGGTCTAGTGCCGAAGCCGAGTACAGAGGCGTAGCGAATGTTCTTTCCGAGTCTTGTTGGATACGTAACCTTCTGTTGGAACTTCACTGCCCGATTCGCAAGATTACATTGGTTTACTGTGACAATGTAAGTGCGATATATCTTTCCGAAAATCTCGTTCAATATCAACGCACTAAACACATTGAAATGGATATTCATTTTGTACGTGAGAATGTTGCTCATGGACAAGTTCGTGTCCTTCATATCCCTCTCAGTATCAAATTGCTGACATCTTTACTAAAGGACTTCCGCGCATACTCTTTGATGATTTCCGAGCCAGTCTCAGCATACGAGAACCTCTCGCTTCAACTGAGGGGGTGTGATAGAATATTTACATATTCTTGTATATCTTTTATATTTGATTAGTTAATATTCTAATTGTAATTAATCAAATTAATTATCTAGTTTGTAGCCTAACTTGTACTATATATATTATACACCATAATGAATGAAAATACAGGTAACATATTCCTTTAACTTTGATGATGAGTTTTATTCACATCAAATACAGAAGAATGAAGAATTTTTGCGGAAAGTAAAAAGAGGAAGAAAAAAGAGACCCTTACGTACTAAAATAAATATATAATAATTGTATGGACTTTCTAACAATATGGACATTTAAATAAGATAATCGACAATTCAACATGCAGGTGGAGGTCCTAAATTCAAATCTTACTTTAACCTATCTACAAACATATTTTCATGTGCTCAACATATTAAATGAATTAAATCTATATGTGAGATGGCCGAGATAGATAAAAAGATTGTATTGATGCATATATCGGTTCACATGTAAAGGAAAATATAAGAAAAAGGGTCAAAATATTTCTTTACTATGGGAAACGGATCATTTTATGCCCTCTGTTATATTTTTGGTCTACCATTACCCCAACGTTACAAAATTGGTGCGAAAACTCCCCATTTTTCGTTAATGTCCCCATTATTAATTTCCTTGGCGTTACAAAATTGATGCAAACATACCCCTTCCTTTGTATGTCCTCCAACATGGCAAACATTAGTCCAAGTGGCTTAATATTTCGATGAGGTGAATGCCACGTGTCATACCATTCTACCGTTCCAACCCCGTTTTACCCCCTCGCTCCACTTCTTCTTCCACTGCTGCCTCCCCTTTCGCCAACCACCATCACCTCCTCCTTTAAAATTTGATTCTCACATTTGACTCGAAGTGAGAACTTCATACCTGCTATAAATAAGTAATAATAAATCAGAGGATCGAGCCTTGTGTGTCTCCCTAACATCCATAATGCATACTCATAATAGTTAATTGTCAAAAGAAGTCACACACTTCAACGCTCCATTGGTAATTCAGAAAAAAAAAATATAATCTAATTTGATGTATGAAATTCATCAGAAGAATCATAGTATTATAATCACAATTCAGCGGAATGAGCATGGAGCACAGCTCCTTTGATTTTTAATTTTGTTAGCATTAATGAGATCAATACTAGCCTGAACAAAAAATCATACAAAATCCAGTAATTTAGTCATGGAATACATAGAATTCTGTGAAAAAATGATTTTATATATATACTCTAATTGATGGCCTATCTATATCTATATATAATATAAAATTAGACATTAGAGAAGGTGATGTGACACCTCTTAGGTCATGATTTGCATTTCTCCTTTTTCTCAAATTTTTGAGGTTTTTCTACTTTTTAATACAGTAAAAAATTAATAATAAATATGAAACAACATCACACCGTTTCCAAAAATTAAGGCTACTAAATGTGAAACAGAAACACAACACTTCCAAAATTCAAGGCTAACGTTTCCAAAGATTAAGGCTATAATTGTAGCACCATAAGAAAGAGAAAGACAACGTTTCAAAACCTCCGTGTAAAATAAAATCATCCTTTTCAATTTAATTTCAACTGTTCGTCCGAAAAAAACGTCCCAATCTTTTCATCCTCTATATGTTTTCTTGAATATCTCTAATACCTTTTGCTTGTGAGGCTGCTATATTCTCTTCACGTAAATGATATTTATCTTCTCGCTGGCTTCTTCCTCTCCCTATTTTTTTCTTTTTGGAAAATATGGAACTTGCGTCACTTTACAAAGAATAAATGCTAATTATAATGTGTCTACATCAGTTCACGATGGTGGCAGAAGTGATAGCAGTGAAGATGCACCATCCTTGGATTCTCCGGCAAAAGATTGTTACATGTAATGCATGATAAAATTATGCACTTTTGATGAAAAATGGAGTTAAATTAATCTTTTCTGTAATCTCTCTCCATGTGATAGTAGTTAAATTCCGGCTATACTTCCTCATTTTTTTGGGTTTGAATATATATGGAAGAAAGTGATGAAAACTTGTAATTGGTCGATATAGCTTTTCTGACGTTATGGGGGTACTTTTAGGATGTTTAATGTGATTATTGGATGATTTTTTTTTTGTAGATAAGGAAATTTCCTTGCTTTGTAAAGTTACTAGATAGTACGCCGGGGAAGTCGCAATGATGTTTATCTGTGTTGATTGATAAAATTATTGGGATTTTATCAGCATCATTTCAAGTATATAATTGTTTACTCCTAGCTTGGAAACAAAAGTTTTACTTCTGTGATAACATTGAAAAATTAAGCACTTTTGTGAGATAATACGTCAAATTCCAAACAACGATCAGAGTCTTAATAAATTTCAATTTTCCAACTGAAGGCTTACAAATGTCCAACCACACCTATGACATTTTTGTGTAAGAATATCTAATACTCCCTCCGTCCCTAAAAAGATTGACTTTGAAATGTGTGGTCCAAAATTATTTCTAAGATAGTTCTTTTGAGACAAACTAATAAGGAAAATAAACCAATTTTTTTGGGACAGAGAGAGTGTTAAACAGACCAGAATGTTGGGATTGATTGTGCTCGGCCAGAAATAGTTGTAGTATATATGGTATATATATTTGTAGTATATTGTAATAAAAAGGATACCTTAATTAGTGTTATACACCTACCATAATTGTATAGTTAGAATTATGGTAGAATAAGGATTTAGTAGTAGAATAGGAAAAGGATTTGTAGTATTATGGAAAGATGTAACTTGTATATATACCTATTCAATCAATGAAAATAATCAAGGGGATTATTTCTTTCAGAGAGTATCTTCTCTTTTCAAGTTTATTCATATTTTTTCCTGGTGACATATTAAAATAGGGGTAAGTTCTAAAGAAGAATAATTAACCTTGTAAGGAAATAAATTTTAAAAAAAATGTAATATAGCATGTGGATAGAGTATCTAACTCTTAAAAATACACAACGCAATTTAGAAATTACATAATGTTTTCATGTATAAGTGGCGTATGAAGAAAAAAAACATGTATGTATTCTCTTTTAATCAATACTTGTGTTTTCATTTCTCTATGCTTGAAAAATTATTATCTTTATTTTGATAGCTGGTAAATTTAATGCTTGTAAGTGTAAGCGGTAAAGTTCTCACTTGCAAATATGGTGAAATCGATATGTAAATATTTTAAAAAAGTAAACCTTAATATCAATCGATTCTTGAGGACAAGTATGGTATACATTGTACATGAAGTTGAAGATTCTATACTTTTAGTGACCAAAAAAGTTCTTAAAATATCCTTGATTATCATTTCCTTGTTACGGACATTAATATTTTTCCATTTATACCAAAATTTCTTCCATATTTTAGGTGTTATGGTCCTATCATTTAATATATGTTGGGATTGTTTATATGATTTTTATTTGAGTATTTGAACAGATCATTTTGTTAGTTTAATGAGGATTCTCTGACCACGCAAAGCGCGAACAAATTTTCTAGTTTTATATACTCCACTACACATATAGATCCTTAGACTTTTGTTTTCCCAAATAAAGGAAGATCCTTGGACTTTGTTGTTATTATGTTGATATAAAAGCAAGCTCCAAGGTTAAATTCAGAGAATTGCCACCCTAGATGTATTAAACATTAATTAGGGCTGGTTTATAGTCTTTCTATAAATTTATTTTTAATTTTTATTTTTTTATAAGAAAAAATTATTTTAATACATAAAAAATCTGAAAATGATACACAAAAAATATTATTGAATCATTTCCTTTTATTTAAATTGTAGAAAATTATGTTCATTCAGTTGCTCCATTTTTTGAGTAAACAACTATAGGTACCATTTAGACATGTATTTTCCCGCCTTTTTTTCAAAAACAAAAATCAAAACAATATTTGATTATACAATAGATTAATTTTTTGATTTTTTTTTAAATGAGTTTGAATTTGAAAAAGTAGTTTAGATCAATTCTTCAAATGAATTTTTTCTATTCAGAAGATCGCGAATTTTTTTCAAATTAAATGCATGTCCAAACATAACTTCAAATATCTTTTTTGTCTTTTCTTTAATACTCATAATTTTAATATCTAAACAACCTACTAAAAATACTTGTGGATTTCAAATATATTTTTTATTCTTTCTTGTTTTTTTTAAGTGGGGAAGGCAATTACATTAGTACGTATCTATTTATAAGAAGGGTCCAAATTCACAAGTTTTGATAAAAGACGGATAAATGGGTCAGGTGCAGGACCTATGCCATTTTCATCAGGGTTTGTCCCAAAAAATGTACAATCAAATTTATTTTGTGGTTTAATGAACATGTGAAGTAGCTTAAGCGATGAATAAAATAACGAAATTAGTAAATCAAAAGAAATGAAACAGAGTAAAGTGAGTAATTAATTTTAAAATAGCATGATCAACCTAAGCTCGGATGAATCTCCTGATGAAGATATCTCAGGAATGATTTTGGGATTTGATTAAATAATAATAAACTGGAATAAAATGATTAAAATAACCTGTATATTGCTAAGTTTTTGAGAACTTTGATTGTTAAACATAAAATTTGATGCCCTTCTAACATAAATGTTGAGCTCTTTAATTTTATAGGGGTTAAAACAAGGTCTGTATGCCCTTGAATCCCTCTAAATTAAAGTGCAATAACTAAAATATTAAAAACTTTTAAATATTAAAAGAGTAACATTTGGCGTCCGGACCGGATCTACAGTGTTCAATGCTCATAACTTCCTTCGATAGCGACCATAGCAACTTGTCCGTTTCGTCCCCTAAATTGCTTACTCCGGATTCACATCTTAATCGGGCTTGTGAGAATTTTGTCTTGCCTCTAACTACACCCAGACCTTGCCACATGTCATGCCAACTTTTACTGTATATAGTTAGAAAAATAATATTAAATGATGTTAAAAGGTTGTGCATTTTTGCTCTTTTATGGGAAGTTGGGTGTTAGGTATGCAGTTTCAAAAATAAAATTTACTCTAATTTTTTTCATACTAATAAATTAGTTGAATTGACCATCAAAGCATGTTAATATGTTCAGCAAATTGGTTATTTGACATATTTTTATCAGAGGCCAGTCTAGGTACGTGATGTTACGCTGAGTTTGATTTAGAATGCCGAAAAGAAAAAAACAACAATTTGTGACGAAGAGAATACTAGATTAAAAAGTTGGGAGAAATTTACAAAATCTAAGAGCATAGAGAATATACAGTTACGGCAGCCAAAATTTTTGCTTCATGATACCCTTTCTATTTTCTTAATAATGGAAAAACATAGTACATATACATTTGAGCCTTAAAATAATAGAATATTGAAAATCAGAACTAGACATAAAGTATTGGGAAAAATCAATGAAACATAAAGTAAAAAACCAAAAATGAGGTATTTAGTTACTTATTCTTTTAATTTCTTATTAGTAAATCACATTAATACATTTGAGCCTTGAATGAAAATTTCCACTACGTACAAAGCTCTAAAGGATAAAGTTTAGAAACTCCTCAAGCCTCAAATCAAGATTTAACACAAAACAACATAAAAATTTGACCACATCGTCCTAAAATATAGATGTAAGTATATATGAAAATATAGGACTTCTAGTCTTGTTATTATTCACCTAGTCCCCAAATTAAATATTCATGCCTGGTTGATATCCTTAAGTTCAGGGATATATTCCATCTCCTGGAATTCTTTTTCACATTCTGGTGCGGCTTTTTTGGCCAAGAAAAAGAGAGGATTGGCAGTACAATGCTTTCCCGGCATGCCATTGTTGTTAGTGAGAGTAACTCTTGATGATTCTCTGGCATGTCCTTCAGTTGGTATTTCACTGCAATCTTCTCTAGGACTTCTTATAAAAAAGTTCTCGCAGATTTCATTTTCGTGGTCTCCACTTATCAGCATGTGGTAATATCCCGAGGAGTTAGTCGAAGCGGAGACGGTTATGGTGACTTTTTCATCTTCGGGGTGTCGGCATTGCATCCCCACCCTCGCATCTGCATGCATGCAAATATGTATAGTGCAAATCTAAACACTACAAACAATAATAATGATATATTTATAAAAAGAATAATAATAATAATAACTTAAATAAGTTTTTGTTTTTTAAGTCCTAAATCTGTCACCATCTATCCCCCGACACACCCAAAGCCCACCAAATTATAGCAGAAAAACATCACAAGAAATTTATATTTGTTAAGAATGGATATTGGACCTAATTCAATCCCAAAAGCTAGCTTGTAGGGTGATGATTGTTCAAATTCATATAAGGAGTCCATGTTCCCATTTCATATCCGATATTTTTTAGGGTTGAGTTAGGCCTAAGATCCATTTTTTACATGGTATCAGAGTCAGACTCATTTCAATTCTTTGTTCACCGATATTGGGCCCCCAAATTATATTATCCACGCTCCAGTTAACAAGGTCTGAGCGTGCGGGGAGTGTTAAGAATACCACATTGGATATGGAATGGGAACACGGACTCCTTATATGAACTTGAACAATACTCACCCTACAAACTAGCTTTTGGGGTCGAGTCCATGTTCTCATTCCATATCCGATATGAGACTCTTAACACTATTCAGCATGGCATGTAGATGAATGTTTTGTGTTTTTTCTTGAAGCTTCATTTTATTTTTGTGGGATAATTAACATGACTTCGAAATTCTATTATTGCATTATAAACGGATAATAAAACACACATTTTCTTCAGAGCTTCACTATTTTTTAATATATTTTAAAACTTTTTCTTTTTCCTTTGCTGAATTTGAAAAATTGGGAAAAGAATAAGATGCAAAATGAAGCAAAGAAAACCTTAAAATATACGTACCTCTTAAGGGCTGACTAAGATTGGTTTTGAATTCTGAACGACAAGGGTCACAGTAGACAATTCCTTCAAGAACAAATTTGATAAAGATCAGACTCAACAAAGGGTTTTTTATTTGGTATGAACTCATCATAGGCTTGAGTAATCCCTATCAGGGAGAACAAGGCACTAGCAATAAATATTACTCTTGATTTTCCCATTTTTCGTTTCCTTCTTTTTGTTTTTTTATAAATATTTTTGGCCTTTCTTTATTTCTCTCTGCAGGTTGCAAAATCGAAAATAGATTGCACCTTTGTTTTGTCAAAGGAAAGTATGGAACCTACAATCTGGAAAGGATGCTTTATATACTTGTATTCTGGCAGTTATACATATTAGGTTGTTATTTAATTGAAGTCGTTTTGTGGTCACAATTTTTTCTATTTTACTTAACTAAGCAAATTTCTTGCTTGTTTTTTAAATTTCCAATGGAAGATAAAAAGTCATTCCTCCTATTTTAACTCTTGTTCTTTCATTTGGTTTCCCTTTCTCTCTCGCATACACAGAAATTAGTGGAGTGGCCTTTATTGAGGTTTGTGTACCACTCAAATTCAATTTCATTTCAAACAAACTCAACAGAAATTTTAGAAAAATTAAGTATAGTAACAATTAACTTAGAGTAATTACTAGTAGTTTTCACCAAAATATTCCCATATACGTTTATATTATGAGAAATAAAGGAGGTAACGACAGTGCTTTCCGTAAGTTTTACTTGTTTGTCACATTTCATTTCCCCATATTCTAATATAAGTAAACTCTAATGGACTAATATCTTAAAGTACTTAGAGTTTGCTATGCTATTTGTTATTAGGAAAATCATAACTTGTAGTAATATTTTTTGTGTGTAACTTCTGAATATGTATGGTTAATAGCAGAGGTTAACTAACTGGAGTTTCTAGTGCATAAATCAACATTTCAATGCCTTGACAAAAAATAAAAAACTAGATCCCAGCATGTTTGGCCAAGCTTCAAAAGTGTTTTTTCTTATTACCAAAAATATTTATTTTAGAGAATTGGGGGTGTTTGACCAAGCTTTTAGGGAAAAATAAGCATTTTCGACTAGTAGAAAAAGCTAAAAAAACAGTTTTTTTGCGGAAGCACATTTAGAACCTTGGTCAACACAAATTGATGCTCTAATACTTGACAAATTTATTTTTCTAATTGATTAGCCAAACACAAGCTTCTACTCTCCAAAAGTATTTCTTAGAGAATTACTTTTCAAAATAAATAAATTTAGAAAGCTTGGCCAAAAATTAAATACTAACAAATATAATAGGATGGAGAGGGAGTAACATATAAAAAATCCAAAGTTTCTTAAAAAAATTATTTTATTACATATGGGTAGGGGATTACAAGATGGGGAATCGAACCCTCACTAGCAAAGTGAAAGTTTGAATACATGATACATTCATTATGAAAGCCTCATGCTCAACCAACTGAACTACCCTCGCTGGTACTTGCATTATTTTTTTTCTTTTTGAAATAATGCCCTTTGTATAGGAAACATTGCCTGGATAATGTTTTTTTTCCTGTTCCGTAATTTGATTTTGAAATACAAATGATAACTAATTTTCGTGTAAATATATATATATATATATATATATATATATATATATATATATATATATATATATATATATATATATATATATATTTTGTTGTGTTTAATATGATGACTAGTCAATATGCATATGCATTGCAAAATTTTAAATTAATAAGTGTAGTTTTTAATACCATTTTAAGGTCCTTTAAAAGCCATTACACAATATCTACAGGATAATTAATGTAATTCAAACTCCTCCTACATGTGTTACCCAACTTTTGGGTTCACATATTTGATGCAGACTTAAGTTTGAGTATAGAATGACAAATTCACATGTTTAGGCCCAATTAACGAGGAATGTCTAAAAAACTAACATGTAGTCTATCATTTACTAATTGATATGAGTGGTCAATATTGATAGCCCAACCCAAGTCTCTGTCACCGTCTTTTGTTAAACAACATTTTCTAGTATTTGGTCCTAAAAATAATCTCTATTTCTTGTGGGAGGTGTACTGAATAATAAATAAGTAAATAAAAATACATAATTTCTAATTGTTTAAATTTTTAAATGAGTAGTTACACGATTGGGTATTACTATCATAATTGGAAATGTTGTGATTTTAAATCCCACTTGTCACTCATAACTAATTCCTATAATAATTTGAACTTCTGCCAAATGTAGCTTAAAAGCAGCACAGAATGTGCTAAAATGTGATGGCTTAAATTAGTGAAAGAATTCAATTACAATTTAACCAAGTTATTATGTAGTTAGTATAATCTAAAATTAAATTGGACTAAATATGCATGTATATGCGTAGCTTCATGACTATCCTCCAATTAATCATTTAATAATGCTCTGTTTGGTTTTTAAGTGAATGAGATGTTATTTGCAGGGGCGGAGCTATATGTAGTTGAGGGGTTTGACCCCTTCGTCAAAAAATTACGTTATATTTAGTTGGTTGAATGATTCATTTTAGAATTTCATTTTCTCTTCTGGCTTTCCAGAAACTCATGGTGTGAAATGCAAAAGTTAGATCAATTTGTATTACAAGACCTTCTGAATACATTTTAATGAGAATGTTAAATAGGATAATGGAGTCGTGAGAAAGCAATAAATGAAAATTAATGTAAGGAATAAGAGGAATTGGGAAGAAGAAGCAAGAAGAGGGAGAGAGGGTAATTCTCGCAGGACGCTATAGAAATAACTGAACCCCTTTGCCGCTGAGCAATACTTTTGATTTGTACTCTAATCAGAGCCTCCTTTTTCATTGCTAGGCAAAAAAAAGTAGTTCAATTTATTAAGGTCTCACTATACACTATTTGAAAAATAGTTCATACAAATAGAATTTATTTATATACAATTTTATCTTGCATGTAAATATGATTTAAATCTCTAACTTTATGGTGACACACCGAGAATTTTTATATTTATGTCAAATCCTTTGTCATGGCTCATGAAGATTAATTGAGAAAGAAAAAACGCAAACATAAATATTGATTTGAGATGAACTAAGAAGTCATTTGGTTGCTGGTTTTGAAAGGATATATAAACTCACTCATATTTAATTCGATCCGCTCATATTTATCTGACCCGCTCATTTATCAATATTATTAGTGCGCTTAATATTTTTTAACCATCTTGATGAAACCCTTTCCTTCGTAGATGGTTATTTGGCTCAGTTAAATAACAGTAAAGGCATAATGATGTGGCTTAGTAGTTAATAAAGTGGATTGACACGAAGGGGTGGAATTTATGAATTTCTCGTACTTAAAATCACTTTTAAAAAATCTCGTAAAGATTATTCCAACTTTTATTTTTGAGCTCCTGGCCTTCTTGCTTTGTGGTTGTGGATAACAATCACACAGGCGTCTTCACTTATCTTCTACTGTATTCCACAGTTACGCACCTTCCAAGAAAAGAAACCGAAAAAAAAAAAAAAATTAGCAAAACGCCAACTACCCCGTTAAGCTCTTTCCCAACGATGTGGAGCAGATGAAGAAGCTTCTAATTCAACATCAATGTATACTATTATTCTCTCTCTTTCAATTTATTTTATATTTAAAAATAATTTAATTTTATGAGATATATTTATTTAAAAGTACACATTTTAAATTATTTTTTCTTAAACTCGGATAAAAATATTCCTTTGCAGTGAGAAAATGAAAGTAAAGAGAAATGGTGGGTGTTGCTGACATAACACACTGTGGCATAGTGATTAGCCAAGAGTGTAACAGAATTCCAAAAGGGTCCTTTCTCTCTTTCTCTTTCTACACTTGTTCGGTTTTGTTTTCCCCAATATATATATATATATATATATATGGCGTCATCAGCGACATTACTTCATCATTATTCACCTCGCCCTTCTTCCTCTTCGCCTTGTTCTTCCTCATCTTCTTCCTCCTTTGACCTACGCCGAGGCTATAATTGGAAATTTCTCAGCTTTTCTGGTAAATCTTTCTGTCTTTTATTTTCTCTTGTAAATGAGGGATTATAGCAAATTGATCGAAGTTTGAATTTTTTGTCTGTTGAATTGAAATTCATGCCAAAGTGAATTCATTCTTTGTCTATTGAATTGATTTTTGTGCCAATGTTTGTTCTTTTGCTGATTGATCCTTACTAAATTAATTGATGGGTGTTACCACCTAGATATGCAGCAACGAAACTTGTTAAGAAAAAAGTGGGGGTCTTTCAGTACACATTATTTGGATTGGTGGTTGGATACAGCAACCACAACCACAACCACAACAAAGCATACCTACTGTAATCACTCAAGTGGGGTCTGAATAGGGTACAGTGTAAGCGTACCTTACCCCTACATGGGTAGTTGGATACTGAAGCTAATTAAAATGTAGATGGATAGAAATGCTAAATACAATTTTTTTTATTACATAGTGGGTAGAGGAAGGTGAAACGTGATGAGATTACAATGTGGGGATTCAAACTCTCACCAACAAGGTGAAAGTTCATGTAGTCAACCAACCAACTGAGCTACTAAATCCTACCCCAAATACAAATTAAACCCTTGCTTTGACGATCTTTTATTGCTTTCATTGAGCAATTTGATTCTATCTCAAAGTACAGTGTAATAAAGGAGTAGCTAGTAAATATTAACCGGTCAGATATGGATCAATATTGTTGAATCAGATTGCTCTAGATTGATGGTTCCCTGTTCTTATGGATTGTCGGAGTTGTCTAATGGGAGGGGGGGTACTGCAGATTGGAAATGATACTGATGGTTGACTGCTACTTACATTTATCCATTCTAAGTTTGTAAACCAATAGCAGAAACAACTTAAGCCTTTTGTTCCCCCTTGTCATTTGGATTTGCCATCTTCTTAAGTTTTTTTTTTGGACACTTCAATTGCTGAAGGAAATGCAAGGGAAGTGGTATTTTATACTAGCTTCTTGATTCTAAGGCGAGAGAACCTTGCCCAGGACATTTAGTTGGTTACTTGCGGTAAAAAACACTTTAGAGATGGCTTTATGTGCATCCAAATTTGTGCTTCTCAGTAGAGCCTCCTTGGAATAGTTTGGCATTATAGTAAGTATAACGCAACTTTAACTACGCATGCCATTTCCTTACTGTGGTAGTTGTTCGAATATGATGATGCAGAAATACCAGATACCTAATGAAGTGGTTGTCCACGTGGTGTTTGGTCCAAGATACCAACTAAAATCCGAGAAGTAATGTACTTTCGAAGGTACTAGTTCCAATTAAATGATGTAAGTTGATAAGAAGTTGGTTGCCTAAGCACGGAGATGCTCCTTTTATGCTAAGTATTGCCTATGCGATGATATTGGGGAGAATGTGAACCTTCTTCCATCACACTATTACTTTGCTTCGGAGTTGTGGGTGTTATATATGCACTATTGAACATTCATTGGATAATCCCTAACTCAGTAGCGAACGCGTCGGAGAGTTGGAGGCTTTGCGGGTTGGAGACATGGAAGAAGAAACTCTGGAAATTGGCATCTCAGCATTTTTTGGACATTGTGAAGAAAAAGGAATAAGAGAACCTTTAAAAGGGATGAAACACCATTGTCTAGAGTCAAGAGCTCTTTTATTTCTTTTGTATTTTTAGTGCAAGATGGATATAACTACTTGTACTGGAAGTTGGTCAGATTTTTTGGTAGTTTAATGTATACCACTTTTGCAAAGACAACACCTTTTGGTGCATTATTAATGAAAATTTTGAAAAACAATCTAGGCATAAATATATTATAAGTACATAATAATTTTCTAAGTCACCAAATTCTTAATTACAGAACAACATATTATACTAATTAGAGTCAACGTTTAAAAGAATCTCAAATTTGAAATATTTTAGGATGTATAGGATGGACAATTCAAGATGTAAGGCATGCACAGGGCGAACAACTCAAGGTGTAAAGTGTGCAGGGGGTGAACAACTCAGTGCCTCACTTTTTGGGATGTTAGCTCCATGTAATTTAAGCCCCCATGGTTGCCTTGAGAAGTTTAGAGGCTGCCTCCCCCTTAGTTAGTATTGTGCAAATATTAACTTCACCTTTGAGACATTGGTCAGCTGTCAGCACATAGATGATTATGCTATTGTTTAATCAATTGGCATGTAAGGATCTGTTTTAGTCATTGCTTGTGCTTGTGCTTGTGCTTGTGCTTGTGCTAGTGCTAGTGCTAATGGGAGTTGTAACTTGCTTCTACCCAATCCCTCACCTAAGGTTGGAATTTTAATTGCTTTATCTTACATATACCATACTCACAAGGGTTGAAACTGCTCCATAAAAAAGGTATTTTCTGTTCTCCCTTGAAGTTATCACTTTTTTCGCCAACTCTTAGACTGAAGTCTGCTTTTTAGGCAAATCAATACTGTTTGTTCTGTGCTTATAGTCCAGGTTAGAGCCAGAGAACCTGCTCCCCCTTGGTGGATTGTGCAATTGGAAATGATATCAATAGGTGTTATATCATTTATGCTCTTGTAGTGCCCTTGGTGAACATGGATGTAGGCTTTGCAGCTTTTTTCTCCTCTGTGATTGCGGTCAACTGTTTTGTGAATTCTGAATAGCCTTGTGGTATATCTGAGTTAGGGCCTAGTTTCTTGTGCCTTCTGCAAAATCCTTATCGTTGTTTACACTCCAAATGTCTTGGCATGTTTGAACTTTTCTTTTTTTTTTCCAAATCGTTTCTTTGAGGATGTGCTGCCCCTTCTGCAGGGATAAACAACATTTGGAGAAGTCAAAGCTTTAGAGCCCATGCGATGAGTACAGCTGAAGGAAGTGTTCTGTCACCGAAAGGATTGATGAACACGGAGAATGAACCTGAGCATCTTCTAGTCCTTGTTCATGGCATCTTCGCAAGGTAGAGAACTTTGTTTACTCACCCTGAAAGGGATGCCTCCGTCTACAAATTTTATATACATGTGTGTAGATATTATATGTATGTACATGCATATGAACATGTATAGGTATTTATATTTATATATATATATATATATATATAAATGTAATGCAAAGTGAACATGATTTTTTTAGAGATTTAGAGAACTGTAAGGAGTCTGGGTGTAGGGGTTTGCAAATCAAAAAAGAAAAAAAGAAAAAAAGAAGATATTTAGAGGACAATAGAAAGCATAAGAAGAAGAAAAAGGAATAAAGTATAAGGTTTGAATGCGAGCATACTAGTTAACAGTTAGCTACTATTATCCTTTTCTATACAAAGAAAACTTTGGAATTTTAAAGATGTCAAACATATCAAAAGGATTAGTTACAACTTACAAGATGCAATAAAATAGGGTTTTCTACATAATCATGTTCAAGCTGTCAGCAGCAATTACTTTAAATCTGTATGGATTGACAAGTGAAGTTGCTCTGGCAGCAAAGAGCACTACATTTCCAACCAAGAAGTTGGGAGTTGGAGTCACCCGATGGAGTAAAGTGGGAAAAGGCCACTGTTGATTCCTCTATAGGTGGTTGGGTTTTTCCATATAAAAAAAAGAGTTTCAATCTAAATGGAGTAAAAAAGTGCCGAGGTTAGGTTAAAGTGGTCTTACATTCTCACTTTCAACACGCGTCACATGGTTGGGACATTTATTTTTCCCCGAATATGAAACTCGATCTGAGCATTTCTCCAGGTGACATACATGTTTATATTTGTTTGTTTATCACTTTTATATTTTGCGCTTGAACTTTCTTTCATGTTCTTCAGGTTGATGATTTACTTCCTAATCCATGATCTGGTTGTCAAGGTTCAAGGATGTAGTGTCTGATATTTGTGTAATGGGCAGTGTCTTAAGTGCTGATATCACCCATATCAGTCAATTAACTACGCCTTAACCCCAAATAAATGCTGATATCATCCATAGTCTAAAACATTCTTCCTGAAAATTAGCAAGCTGTTGTTTGCGTCACTGAGCTTTCCAAATAATGCAGCCAAAGTGACTGGACGTATGTACAAGCAGAGCTGAGGGGGCGCTTGGGAAGAAACTTTTTGATATATGGTATAGTTTTTCTTGTGAAACTTTTCCTCATATGCTCATGTATTTATTTCTTAATTTTCTAGGACTTTTCTTGCTTCAGTTTTGCATGCTACACCAAGAAAGTAATGCTGACATCAAAATCAAGAAGCTATCTAACTTGTCTTTTGGTGGTGTTCAGCAAGTTCATGTAATACATTCACTAAAACCTTCACTGGGATTGATGGAGCTGGAAAACGACTAGCAGATGAAGTGAGTATGTAAAAGAGGTCACTATGCTGTATAGTTGCGAGTCTGGTGCTACTGCATGGTCTCATGGTGTAGGTTAGGTGGCTATTTCTCTTGTTTGGTTGGGGCAGGAATCTGATGCTATTGAGCTTTTTATTTTTAATTCTTTTTTTAGGTTAGATTTTTTTTTTGTTGGTATAGGTTAGTGTTGGTCGTTGGTTTTTGGTTATGGCTATACTCTATCCAAAGCAATAGGACCCTTACTGGTAGGTGTCCTACTCTGGTAGTTGTTGTTTAAGAAGCGTATGTCAATGTTCTCTGGCTGTTTTACAGCAAGTGAATAAAGTTTCGGCACAGTATAATATTTCCCGAAAGATGTCCATCTTTCCATCAGTGCATCACAAGATTTTTCTAATTGTCTAAATTTTACTAATAATAGCTGGTCTTTTTCTTTTTACCTGAATTCAACTGCAACCGTACTAGTAAAGTTGGTCTCTATATACCTTTTACTTCATATGCATATTGCCGTTACATTTAAATGAAAATTGTCTTCAAAAGCTAGTTGTTTCAGCCTGCATTCTGTATTGAAACTTCAATTATGTCGATGAAGTATATGAATGGTCAACTAGTTTCCACTCACACGCTTCTGACATGAAAACATAACTCTCTTGAACCTGTGCTCCTTAGGTGGCTACTTTCAAGTTTCCAATATATAGCTTGTGTTGTGCTTGCAGAGTGAAACTATGAACGATCATCTTCCTTATTTGGCACTTCTGACTGTGAACAGGTCAGGCTGGTTGTAAAGAAGAGAGAAGGCCTGAAGAAAATATCCTTTTTAGCTCATTCTCTTGGTGGATTGATTGCAAGATATGCACTTGCCGTACTTTATTCATCAAATAACTGTAATGAGCAGTCTGACGATGCAGTTACTTCAACTGGTGCAAACCTCAAACCTGTAGGCTCCTTAAATGAAGGTTTGATTGCTGGCCTGGAGCCAGTCAATTTTATCACCTTGGCAACACCACATCTTGGTGTGCGAGGGAAAAATCAGGTCTGTTCTCATGGTACAATCTTATCACTTATCCATCAAAGAATCTTACCTCAGTGTCTCTTAAATGGGATGTTATTACCCTTTTCAATAAAAGAAATTTACCTTTACTTACTGTACTTGTCCTTAAAATGTTACTAGATTCTGTCCATTACAATTCATTGTTTAGGGATTTCAGTTGTATTTATGTATTTTAAGTATATATCCTATATTCTTGCTTTTGAATTTGTAAATCTCGTAATGGAGTCTACCTGGAAATTCTGAAACTTGAGTGGACTAGTAGGTGCCTGTGGAGTAAAAAGTAGTAACTTTTAGCTTTTGAAAATCAGAAAACTTTAAGACGTTTGTATTAGTTCAACTTTTGAGCTTAACTTAGATGTTAAAGTTGAATCTTATTTGTAGATTGTTGTGCTTGGGTACCTCATGAGCATCTATAATAGAGTGTGGTCAGTCATTTGGTTTTTTGTGCATTTACGTAGTCATGTGATAATGTCTCTCAGAATTTGGATAGTATCTTATTATTAGTAGCTTATCCATAAAAAAGTGTTACGAGTACTTTGTAATGACTCTTGACATCAGGACAGTTGATTAGCTTTTATTGTTCAGCTTCCTTTTCTCTTGGGGTTGCCGATCTTGGAGAAACTTGCAGCACCTATAGCTCCTATATTTGTTGGTCAAACTGGTAGTCAGCTCTTCCTTACAGATGGCAAACCTACTAAGCCACCTCTTCTGCTAAGGATGGCATCAGACTGTGATGATGGAAAATTTATGTGAGTAGAAATATCTCCACCAGTCCTTGAAGCAGCTGTTTCTCCCAAGCAGTTATTTTTTACCTTATGCCTGGATTTTCCTTCTTGCAGATCAGCGCTTGGTGCTTTTAAATGGCGTGTTCTTTATGCTAATGTTTCTTATGATCGTATCCTTTGCATCTCATTTGTTGTTTCTTCATTTAATTAGCAAAATTAGTTCATTGATAAAGTTCATCCCAGTGCTGCTTCTCTCAATTATTTGAATTGATTGCAGTAATTTCTTGACATTATCTAGACATGGTCGGTTGGCGTACATCATCTATAAGAAGGGAGACAGAACTCGTCAAGGTGATTTCTGATGTACTAATCATTTGTTACGTTAATTGTCCATAAATATAGGGTTGTGAATGTTGGCATTTAGTCAAAGATAAAGACGGAAAAGGACATCCAAGTATAATTGGTTTGGATAAGCAATATTTACTCTAAGGTTCCGATCTAAAGTTTATTCTGCCAAGTTTGGCCAGATCTAATTGAAATTCCTGGGAAGAGGTATTGGGACAATATGAGAACTGAGATTTTTTTCTTTCTTTTTTTTTTTTTGGAAAAAAAGAGCACAGCAATTTGAATTAGTCCAGAACACTAGGAAGCGCAAAGCACAATTTGCAAAGAGAACTGCGAGCAAGAATGTCCTGTGTCGCAATTATTAATTAGTTTCATTTTGTACAATAATTAAAACTTAAGGGTATATCAGATATGAGATGAAATAACCATAAACTATCTTGTCGGTGAACCAAAGCCAGAACTTTTCTTTTCTTTTTTTGTAATTTATCTATCAACTTTTCTTCTACAGGAACCTTTGATTTTAATGTTGATTAGACAATAATGAAAACGTAAATGCATGTGCACATAACCTGCACATGGGCAAGTTAATCATCCCTCCATCCATTATACCACGTAACTTACTTTTCTATATCCGGCAGCGGAACCAAAAAGAGAAAAAAAACTTACTTTTCTATATCCGGCAGCGGAACCAAAAAGAGAAAAAAAAACTTACTTTTCTATATAATATTTCTTTGTTGGGGATTAAACAAGGGAAATTACTACGACACAAAAAAGAGCACTTGATTTTATGTTTGGTTGTACAGAAATTAGAATGTATAATAAACTGTTACAAGTTTTAGACCCTTCACTTGCATACAAGCAAACCGAGGGCAGTCATTTCCTTGTATGGAAAATTTGATTTCTCAAAGCTACACTATTTTAAGTAGGAATTATTTGCTTGTTTTCAAGAGATGAAACGGACTATATGATGGTGAGTTACTGTATATCCCAGACGAAAGAATGGCTTTACTTTTAATGAAAAGAAGAAGTATTTTCATTACTGTTAAAGCCCTGGATAAAGGTCCAATGTAGTTGCCTATTGTCAGGCGAGGGATGAGATGCAATTGATCTTTATATTGAGGGAGCTGTTAAGTTCTCCTCAACTGGCACCACAAATTATGATTGTCAGCCTGGTTATTCCATGCCTTATTAGTCATTTCTTTACTTCATTCCTAAAATGAGAAAGTGTATACTTTATGCAACGGGCACATGATATTCTTTAGTAAATGGAAAACGAATAGTCCGCACTGTGCTCGTGTGGCTTCATATGTCTTGTTAGTATTCACGTCTAAGTATGTAGATTTGCTGTGTCATGCATGCATACCTGTGATTCTCATAGTTGGATGAATATAATACTCATAAAAGCATGGTATCATGTGAAATCTTATTTGATAGCAGGATTATAGCTGTAGAACTCTGAAAGTAACGATCTTCTGGAAACACAGTTTTTTCTTAGGAGTTCACGACACGACGATTTTGTTTGTGTATAATTCTAAATTTTTATTAAATTGGCAGCCCCCTTGGCGATCTTTGGATGGCTATAAACATATAGTAGATGTGGAATATTGTCCTCCAGCTTCATGTGAAGGACCTCATTACCCCCTCGAGGCAGCCAAAGCGAAGGAGGCTGCTCAAAATGCACCAAGCACACGGAGGACATTAGAATATCATGAAATTATGGAAGGTAATAGTACTAAAAGAGCTGTTTCTGGTAGTTTCAAATGAATTTCAATGCCGCTATATCTCTTCCATAGCATACTAGAATCTTACTACTCTTTTCGAACAGAGGAAATGATATGTGGCTTACAACAGCTGGGATGGAAGAAAGTTGATGTTAGCTTTCATTCTTCGTTCTGGCCCTTTTTCGCTCATAACAATATCCATGTAAGTGCCTTCCATTTTCTATTTCTTTATATTCCTCCCTGTCTGGGTTCTAATTGGATCACTATTTTCCGGTGACAGGTGAAGAATGAATTTTTTCACAATGCTGGAGCAGGAGTAATTGCTCATGTCGCAGACCACATAAAGCTACAAGAGAAGCAACACGAATCGTCCTCCTTAATTACCCCTAGCTTGTAACTCATATAGTTGTACAGGAAGCAATTCAGCGTATATAATTATGACATTAAAACGCTAAAGACTTGATTCTTTTTCCATTTATTTGGTTGATTAATCCATAATTGATTGCAAATGTATATTTGTCCCAAAATTGCTGGTTTACTTGGCTATAGTGTTGGCGAAGCCAGATTTTTTGCCAAGGACATTCAAGATATGTATAGCAATATGATTTTCGACGAAGGGTATTTAACTGACCACCCTTCGCTCAGTTGTTGCTCCCTCACCAAGTTTCAATAGAAAGATTGTTGATGTTAGCTTTGTACCCTGTATTGGTTGCTATCTATGTGCTTGAAGAGATAGGAAGAGAAAAATTCCAAAATCCTCTCGAGATATTATGTGATTTGCTTTTTTCCATCTTCGAAAGGAAAAGTAAATTGAAGAACAATATTAACAATATGAAGAAAAAAAACTACATATATACATTCAAATATGGATAACACAAGCAAGCAAAAGAGTACAACTAGCAGAGTTTGACTTCATTGTAAGCTCCATAGTTTTGCAAAAACAAGCTTAATTTTGCAAATGAAACATTTTCCGGAAAATTACAAACAAAGAAACAAACATTGCAAACGCCCTAAAAGAGTACATATTGAATCAGCTCAATCACATTATAGAACAGCCAGTGGCATTGTCATCACTGAACATATGCCTGGTTCGTTCATCGAAAATGGTATTGTAAGGTAGCTCTGCATAGTAACCGTGAGCATGGTCATTGTAGCCATGTTCGCGGTAGTTGTAGGAGGAAGAAGGCAGGGCGAAGTAAGTGCCCGGCCTGCTGTAGAATGTGTCATAATAATGGTGCATATAGTTATGGTATTCAGGATTGTATGGATATGGCCATAGTTCAGCTTTCCTTCCAGTTTTCCTCACTGTTTTGAGGACTTTTTTCTGCTCTGTCCATCCTGTTACTGTCACCTTTTGCATGTTCATGTCTATGTCAATGTTGTCTACTCCTATAAATACCAAAATGAAACAAAGTCAATCCTAAGGTTTGTGACAAAATATCAATCACCAAGAGACAAAGTATAGAAAATGATGAAAACATTCTCAGTAGGCTATTGGTCTTTGTCAAATAGGGAACTTATTTTTTTAATTCATCATTTATATCAAATTCTACCCAACTATTGAATTTTATAATATTGTTGTGAAAAGCTTTTAATTAGATTAGAGATTCTTATCACTTATTTGTCATAGCATCCTTAGCAAATTGATATAAATAGATGGTTTAAATACATAAGGGCCAATAAGGCGTACTACATTTATACTTGAGAGAATAAATTAATGGAAATAGGATGAATATCACATTAATGGTTTAGGTCGCAAGAATTATTGGATAATGAGGAAAGTCTATTGTATTATATATCCAAGCATGGAGACACGAAAACCTCACCAACTCTGTGAATGACGACTTTTGGTGGATAATAATTTAAACGTTGTAAGAAAATGGAAAACATCACTATATAAAATATGCTACATATTATAATAACTCTATTACAAAGGATAGGGCTGTCTTGTTAAAAAAAAAGGAAAGAGTAGGGTTTGATGAGAGATACCATCAAGCTTTTTGAGCGCCTTCCTTATTCTACTTTCGCATCCTTGACAGTCCATGTGCACTCTCATTTCCACAATCTAAAATGAATAATGCATAACTTAATTTAGAGTTTCAGTCTTATATATTGTCGGCATAGAAAATATTTACATAATCAGATAACTATAACTATAAATAAATTTTATGATAAGCATTGATTGATAATCTAATAAAAATAATAATGGGTTAAAGTTGACATATTATTAAAAATATTTATCCTATCAATGTATATAATTAAATTCGTTAATTTGTAAAAGTCATAGTACTTTCCCCTTTTTAAGTAATAATATCTCTCTTGCACGGCTACGGCGCAATATGCCAAATCATCATGAAAACAAAGTTGACTGTTACCCATAATAGGGGTTTTATTTTTATCAAGCTATTTTTTTAGCATAACACTAATCGCTGTATCTATTTTAAGTAGAGATATTAGAATGGAATAGACACTTCACACTGGTATATTTCTTTCTTTTTTGTTGCATTTTTTTCGAGCCACTAACCTTTACTCAACAATTCTCCTTGCAGAAAAGAATAGTATCAATTCACTCAATAATAGTATTAAATTCTCTTTAGCACGCTGTGACTAAAAAAATGTTCGTTACGTTAGTAGTATTTATCTTCATTTGACTAGAAGATATATAAATGTTACTCCCTCTACCCATATTAGTTGTCATGGTTCGCTTTTCGAAAGTTCAACTATGTGAATTGTAACTAAAATTTTGAAATATATTTTCTCTGAGAAAAGTTATAACTCGTAATACTCACAATATACTTTTTGAATATCCAAATTTTAAATATAAAATATTGAAATCTAATTTAACTTTGAAAATGGTTACATTGACTTTCGAAAAAGGAAACATGATAACTAATTTGGACCAGAGAGACTAATACTATAACAGATGGAGTACGTGTTATTCATGTACCAGACTACTAATTATAACAAATCAATTTCTGAATTTTTAGTTATCAAATTAAGATTACCATACACATATACATGTTTAGGACACGATTCTAACCAAATAGTATAAAAAATATGCTCACAAAAACTTCTTTAGTACTAGCATCTCAAAATAGATATTAGCTATAGGTAGCTCTTTCTCATTCCTCTATAGTCTTCAACCTCATTCATATTCAAATATATACCGAAGAAAAACAAAATTTGGTAGACATCACTTTAAAGAAAAAACAAAATTTGGAAAGCATAAGTCTAGAAGTTCTGAAGTAGAGAAATGTAATGATAACATAGTAATAGATAAACCCAAATTGCTCACAAATTAATTTCCCACTATACAACGAAAATAAACCCAAAGGAGAGGAAAAGAACAGGAGTACAGAGAGAAATAAAGTGCAAAAAAGATAGAAATCAACTTCTTTCTTCATTTTTACATACACATGTGTGATATATGCATGCTTATCTCTCTACAACATAAACAATATGAGAACCTAAACCAATGTGTGCGGTTTAAGGTCATGGAACGCTGGAAAACACAAACACAGACAGAGACAAGAACGGAGCTAGCTAGAAGGCAACTTACAGGTTTGACTGAACCTAGTAAATTTTATTCTAAACCCTATATTTGTGTTATGAAATTATTAAATATGTACAAATTTTAAATTTAGAACCTAGTTATTAGCATTTGAAGTCGTTATAGAATTCAAAACCATAAAGTTCAAATCCTAGCTCCTCCTCTGCGTACAGAGTCTCCAAACATGTAAACGCACACACTCATGATAACAAAGATTATGATACCATTTATTCTTCTTTGTTTTCTCCTTCGTCGAGGGGTTGGAAATAGGTAAGTGACGTAACATAAAAAAGACTATATGTGAACAGTCATGAGTTTAGAAGCATACCGTCATATTCTGCTACTTTGAGAAGAGGAGCTATCAACACAAATGTAGACTTCTTTTAGATGAAATATCTAAGTTTAATCCGTGTGCCTTTGTGTGTCTATTATATGTGTTTATATACACACAAAACTTGACCTGGACAGGCATGTCTATCTATTAATTGGAGCGTATACACATAACAAAGAGAAGGAAAAATAACAAAAAATAATATTTCTTAAACGTGGTCCGACCCACATTCATATTATCTTTTTCATTCTCACTTTTTAATATTTAGAGACAAACCGTGTGCTATGAGGGCCACAAAAGTTCCATGAAAATAATAAGAAGGAGAAGAATTGGGTCATGTACACTGAAGTTGCTGCTTTGATAGAGTCCACTCAACTCCTTGTTTTCAGGGAAAGGTGGTTGCTATATGGTAATAATATGGAGGATGTAATAACAAATAAATTCTGTCTAATCTTACTAATATAACCAACCATGCATAAGGATGGGTATAGGTGATAGTGATAGCGATTGCGATTTTTAGATTATTAGTCCTTTAATCTTTTTAATTACATCAATATAATATATAGTCCCACCTTTTAAAAAAAGACATTATTTTCTTATTCGTCCATTCTAAAAAGAATGGCGCTATTTTCCCAGTTAGTCCACTCCAAAAGGAATGACACTATATTCCTTATTAGTCCTCTCCCAAAAGAAATAACGTATTTCTATATTTAGAAATTGTTTTACTTGAACTTATCATTTTATGCTTAATACAAATTTTTATGGTCATACAAATATTGTTACATACTAAGGTTACAAGTTTCAAAAGTCATGTTATCATTCTTAAACTCCGTACATTGAAACACATGTAGTAAAAAAATATGATGTCACCCATGATATTGGAGCAGCGTGAATGAAACGGAGGCTTGCCTCTGGGGTGCTTCACGATAAGAAGGTGTCGCCTAGGCTGAAAGGTAAGTTCTACAAAGTGGTAGTTAGACCAGCATTGTTATATGGGGCAGAGTGCTGGTCAGTCAAGAACGTCCACGTTCAGAAGATGAAAGTAGCGGAGATGCGGATGCTCAGGTGAATGTGTGGTCATACTAGGAGAGATATGATTAGGAAGGAAGATATACGGGACAAGGTCGGAGTGACCTCCGTGGAGGACAAGATGAGGGAAGCGATACTGAGATGGTTCGGACATGTGAAGAGGAGGTGTGATGATGTGCCAGTTAGGAGGTGTGAGAGGTTGACGGTCGTAGGAGTCAGGAGAGGTAGAGGTAGGCCGAAGAAGAACTGGTGGGAGGTGATTAGACAGGATATGACCCAGCTCAGTTGACAAAGGACATGACCTTAGATAGGAAGATTTGGCGATCGAGGATTAGGTTAGAAGGGTAGTAGGTATTTGAGTTTTGTCGCGTTGTGTGTGAGAGAGGTGGAGGACTAGCCTTTCCATCTCCTCTTCTCTTTTTCTTAGTTGTATTATTTTTGGTATGGCGTCGATCATTATTTCTATGTGTGTATCATTTGTTTTGTATCTTGATTTTTTTTTGTTGTCTTACTTTTCATGCAACCCCGCATTGATTATGTTTCTTACTTTCTTTTGAGCCGAGGGTCTATCGAAAACAACCTCTCTACCCCGCAAAGGTTCCTATTCACCTCTTTGAGTGAATCGAGAAATAGGTTTGATTGTCCATCTTTTTTATATATATAATGCATTGCATTCTCCGGATAATTCAAATCGAAGTAATTGGATGTCCAACTCGGTCCTGTATGTTGATTCATATCAATTAATGTAGAGCCAAGTGTAGTGTGGTGTAGTAGTAGGCACTTCTAGGCCCCTTCCCGGCTACTGGATCACTCCAGTGCTTCGAGTACTACGGACCCTCTGTCATCCATCACAGCAGAGCCGTTTCATGAGTGGGGGGGGCTGAGGTAAGGTCTGCGTACATTCTACCCTTCCAAGACCCCACTTGTGGGATTACAATGGGTATATTGTTGTTATTGTACTTTTCTTCCTAATTATGGAAGACTATTATTATCTCACCGGCCAATATTTTCTATTCTTATTTTTTTCTTTTGGGAGAATGTCTTATCTTAGTTTTCCCAGAGTTCGAATAACAAAGCGTTGATGAAACGAGTAAATTGGAATTGTTACGAAAAAAGTCATTAACACATTTCAAAGGCTTAAATTTGCTTCTTAGTTTAATTCTCATTCCATTTTCGATGTAGGATTCTTAACACTTTCCCGCATGCACATATCTTATTAATTGGAGTGTGGATGCATAATTTGAGGGCCCAACATCGATGAACATATAATTAAAATGGATCTGGCTCTGATATCATGTAAAGAATGAATTATTGGCTTAACTCAACCCCAAAAGCTAGCTTGTAAGGTGATGATTGTCCAAGTCCATATAAGGAATCCATGTTTTCATTTCATTTCATTTCCGATGTGGGACTCTTAACACTCCCCGCACGTCCAGACCTCGTTAACTGGAGCGTGGACAATATAATTTGGAGGCCCAACATCGGTGAACGAAGAATTGGAATGAGTCTGGCTCTGATACAATGAGAAATAATCCCCTCAGTAAGTCTAGCACGACCACCAGTGGGCTGGCACAACATAGTCTGGCAGTTTCCGCAAACAACCACGGTCTGAGAATGGATGAACACAGTTGTTATGTTAAAGCAGCCTTGGCACTTGACATCCATGAAGAAAGAGTTGGGAGACTGTACGAGACGTTTGAGCTTATGCTTCTTCTTTTCAATCTCTACTGGTGGGTTCAACAAATCAAAATCATTTGGAAGAACCATTTTCGTTAAGTTGAAACGAGAAACCCCCAAATTATATTATTCACGCTCCAGTTAATAAGGTCTGGGCGTGCGGGGGAGTGTTAAGAGTCCCACATCGGATATGGAATGGGAACGTGGACTCCTTATATGGACTTGGACAATACTCACCTCAAAAGCTAGCTTTTGGGGTTGAGTTAGGCCCAAGATCCATTCTTTACATGGTATCAGAGTCATGCTCATTCCAATTCTTTGTTCACCGTTGGGCACCCAAATTATATTATCCATGCCCCAGTTAACAAGGTCTGCGCGTGCGGGGAGTATGAAGAGTCCCACATCGGATATGGAATGAGAACATGAACTCCTTATATGGACATGGACAATCTCCACCCTACAAGCTAGCTTTTGAAATTGAGTTAGGCCCAAGATACATTCTTCACCGAAACTGACATCCACCTCTCATTGATCATTTTGGTCTCACAGTAGTAATCGAAAGGAGATAAGATCTTCCAAGAATCTTTAAGGCAAGTTGTTAAGAATGTTGCTTGTTGCGAGTAGATACACCATACAAAATTTTAAAGGGCTTCAAAAAGACCAATTTTCAGGCAAGTTGTTTGCGCAATGCTGCTTGTTGTGATCAGTAAACACCACAATTATAAGTATTCTACTGCACAACGTGACTTTTTTCCCACGCGCATATGCCATGTGTTATCTTAGGGGTACTAATCCTACTTCTTAGAAGTTAGGATGCGTAAAAGGATGCCTGCAAAGAAAATGTATGTTAAAGATATTTTTATTCAAGCTGGGGAAGTAAAGCATATGTACTAAGCAGTCTTTATGTATATCATGTACTAGTTCTTACTACTTAGTATATATAATACTAGATTTTCAAATTAACATATGATAGGCATATAACTCTAAAATCTGGCCTATTTCTTTAATCCAATCTAAGCCCAATGCCTTGGATTAGCCTCTTGATGCAGTAGAATTGTCATCTTATTCTTGGACTAGTGCGGCATGAATCAAGAAAACTAGAAAAGAAAGGCAGAAAAATTGCATTTGATAAAACTTAGGACCAGCATGAAGTGAAAACTATATCTTTGGTGACTAGTTCAATGATCTTCTCATTGGTTTGTCCATCAAGTATTTTGTCTCTTCACATAGTAGCACACAACAAATTCAGTTTCACTAAAGCAGAGAAGCAAAAAAAAGTTAGTAGAACAAGCGATTCTTGAGAACTGTCTTAAGAATTCCAAGTTAGTAGCCATGGCAGAGAAGGAAGGAGCAATTGTCAAGAAGGGGCATGAGGAAGGTTTGAAAATGGCGCTTTCCCTACTCGAAGAATTCGGACTCCCAATGGGGCTCCTCCCTCTTGCTGATGTGATTGAAGTGGGATTCATGAAGAACACAGGTTACATGTGGATCCAGCAAAATAAAAAGGTTGAGCACAAGTTCAAGCTGATCAGCAAACTGGTAAGTTATGACACTGATATAAATGGATACATTGACATTAAGAGAATCAAGAAGCTCAAGGGAGTGAAGGCTAAGGAGTTGATGCTATGGCCTCCAGTTAATGAGATCACTGTGGATGATCCTCCCACTGGCAAGATTCAATTCAAGAGTCTCGCTGGCATCACCAAAACTTTTCCTGTTGAAGCTTTTGCTGCTGGCCAGTAAAGGAAATGAAGCATATTTTCTGATTCATGACACTTGTGTTTTTCTATACTGTTTGCTTTCTTTTTAAACTTCTTAGATGATCAGCTCCATTGGGAACCAAATAAGTATACAATGTTGAGACATTTGTATCAAAAGAGTGAGGGAAAAGTACAATTGGCGTCTCTTTTGCTCTGTTTTGTTGTGTTTTTTCCTTTTCACTAAGTCTCCTTTGACTAGTGTGAATTCAAGCCTTTCCTATTCCACTAAAAAGGTAAAAACGCAAGTGTAATACTGAATTTATTTGATTGATGACTAAAGTAATTATGATTTCGAGAGATCAAGATGGTCATTTAATAAGGATTCAGGATTTATCAGTAGTATACTTTAGTTAACATGCCTGCTGCACGAGAAGAGTCTAAAATGAATACTACGTGCTATTTGATTCACTCATTGATCTTTAAACATGATTGCATGAAAACAGCAAAGCAGTGAACACCTTCGATAGAAAAACATATTTAAAGAGGCAAACGAGATCGTTAGCAACTCCATTAAGCTATAATTACTTGTGATTAACTTTACATGAACTACTCCATCATCAGACAAAAAATGTCTGCTTTCTTCCAAATATCACATAGCTATACCCTAATATACGCAGGAAGACCGTATGTTCTTCTTAACCGACTTACATAATGACTAACCACGCCTCAAGAGAAACCTCAGGCAAATACTTAAAGATGACCCTCATCTAATCGACTCTTGTGCAGCTGAAATGCAGGGTTAATCCATGCTCCACAGTTGCACTGCATGCCTGCCCAATTGAAGTAACCGAGGCGAGCTTTGCAACCCAGGCACTGAATCTTGTCTTCAACAGAGCCTTCTTCTACTGTTAGATGAATATGAGCTACATTAGTAATTTGCAAGGACAAACAATTTTGCATAAAATAAAAAGAACTGTGAGGCATGAGACTAACCAACTTCCATCCACTTCATGGGCTCAACAAAAATAGAGGAGCATTGAGGTGACTCCTTATAGGGATTGTCGCTTCTCTTTTTCCACTTGAAACATTTTTGGCCTTCGCCAGGTTCATGTGGAACAACTTGCTCTGCTGATGCAACAATCCTTCGACATTTCTTGCAGCGATATATGACTTGTGGTTTTGGATCATCAGTACTAACATCAGAGTTATTAGGTGCTTCCATGGTACTAGGTCACTTTATCTGTTTACAGCCAATGGAAATCAAAGTGTAAGAGAAGAATATTGCAGAGACGCTTGTGGTCCGGCCCCGCGCATAGCGGGAGGTTAGTGCACCGGGCTGCCCTTATCATGCATATTCATCACAAGGAGAAACAATCTTATAGTATCTTGCAGGTGTAAGAATAACCATGATTTACAACATCAACTCATGAAGTGTGATAAGACATGTAAACTATTTTATGAAACCCGTGAAATTGCCTATAGAACAAGTTAATAACCAAACGTCTTTGAAAACCATGAAAGATATAGTTCAGCACATTGATGTCTTGTATAATTGTATATAGTTGATTCTCACTTTACCACATTATCTAGCATTTCACAAACCACTATTCAGCACAGAAATTGCTATGGGTCAGCAACTTTAAATGACATGAAAGCAAACATGTGAAACGTGAAGATATAACCTAAAGCCCTAGTGTAAAATTAATATGATAAAAGTGAATACAATAAAAGTCGGGTTGGACAAATCTAAAATATAAACCAGAATGCCACAAGAATAAAATAGCTCCATAAAAAGATCCAATTCCTCAATCAAAACTTATAAAGTTTGTTTACTTGTAATATTAGTTCACCACAGAAAAACTTTAGAGTAAAATCATGCCTGCGAACAACTCTATGAGCTAAGGATTGCAAATGAATATCCATGTAGTCCTATGTATAATTGTACATCTATATAAATGCATAATTCAACTTGTCGAGACAAAACTATCCGTCAAATTATATCAAGAAATGTTACTTCAACAACAGATGTGATGGAATGGCATAGGTGCAACATAGATCCAATAAACCATAAATTGTACATCTATATAAATGCATAATTCAACTTGTCGAGACAAAACTATCCGTCAAATTATATCAAGAAATGTTACTTCAGCAACAGATGTGATGGAATGGCATAGGTGCAACATAGATCCAATAAACCATCATCCCATTATGAAATATCAAGTTCTGCGGTTGATTAATCAGTTGCGGGCCTGGAATTTTACGAAGATGATTGCACTACTGCAGTAAAAATTAAGCCGCACTTGGTGTTCTATCAATTTAACATAATTAAGTGATAACTTAAGGTAACAATATGTATTAATTAATAATGATTTAGTTATAATAGTCTGTGTGAAGACATGTGTCCATATACTCATTTGGTCGGTATAAACACCGGATGCGCGTAAGTTTTCCCACACTACTACTCTTAAGATATACAATGAGAATAACTAAGACAGCAAACGATAACTAATAGCAGGCATCTAGTTAGTTATAGTTGGCAATGGAAAAAAATGAAAGAAAGAAAAGAAAGGGAAAAAAAGAAAAGCTACAGGAACAAGAATAAGTGGATCTCGATCCCTCCTGCTTTGGGAAACAAAGTAGCTACTCAACCACCAGTGCACCTCTTAGACCTTTTAGACCATGGAGACCAGAAGATGATATACAAATATTATGAGAATTATGTATACATATACCTAATTTGAAGGGGTGATCATAGGTTCACATGAACCAACATTTACCCTTAAGATCCACCGCTGCCCCTGATTGTAGAACTATAAAATGGAATGAAACCAGATAGGACTCGCAATCAGTCAATCAATCAACTACCTCAAATCTCAATCCCAAAGGACCCAAAATAGTTAAGATTCAACTATATGAATCTTGTATATATGTTCCGCACTATTCGAGTTTTTCCATTCCAATACTCAACAATTCGTAATGTTTATCTAAACTAGATGTTCATCACACTCATCATTAACTGATATGCAAGTCTCACACCTTCAATTTCTGCATTAAGAGGAAACGTAAATACTAGAGCACTATTCCAAAAGACCAAAAGAACCAACCTACTATTAGATGAAGACAGGGGCGGAGCCAAGATTTTCACTAAAAGGGTTCACAAAAGTAAACACGAAGAAACCAACGACGTTCAACATCTACTATATATACATAAAAAATAAATTTAAAATTGTATATAAAGTGTAAATTTTCGCTCGGTTCGGATGAACCCCCTTCCCCGGTTCCCCCACCTTTTATGAAGACGGCTTGCATGTCACATAAACCAAGCATATGTAAACCTTAGCAGGATTCTAAAACAGGTACAAGTTGGATATCACAATGTCCTAAACTAGACTTAACACCCTTATTATTAACTAATGTATAAATATGTCTATAAATCACAATAACATTGAATCATGTGCATGGCTAGATAATAAACCGCCCAAAACCTTACAGAAAAACAGATTACAATTGGCCACTCCAATTCTTATATAAACAAACTTTTTTTCCGTTCAGAGAAACGTCTAATTGGATAATTTTTCACATGAATTTAACAATAATCATAGAATTGGAGACAATACATATACTGATACAAAAAACTCGTAAGAGATCAGAGGGGAAAACGTATTAAGAGGAACAAGAAATACAACTTACAGTGATAATTTTCTGGCGAAGAAAGACCAGTGCGAGGATTTCATCGGAGAGTGAGTGGAAAAAAGAACGAGTTTGTAGCCACTGCGGTATTTGAAGTTGGGGTTTAGTCCGAAATCAATTGGGTTTAGGGTCTCAATTTGGAACTAAGTCCAAGTCCAATTCCAAACTGGCAAAGGGTATAGTCCTTCAAATGGACTGCTTTTTAATTTTTCCCTTCAAATGGGCTTATCTTTAATTTTTACCCCTCAAAATTTAACTTATGCCTCATGCTAAGTTTTTTACCTAACTTGTGAATATTATGATGCGTAATTTATGATGCTATAAGTATAAATTTATTTTTAAAAAATAAAAATTAAATATCAGCACAAAGTAGGGATAAATGTGCAAATGACCCTCACGAAAATAACATGAGTACCCCTGAACTAGTCTAGAATTTATGGTGATATGCTTGTACTTTACATAACTCTATTGCCCTTGAATTTTTTGGAAGTGAACTAAAAATTCCCTTAGATCAGATGCCACATGGCATAAAGTGTATTCAATCTCTCGAAGAGGTGAGGAGCAGAAAAAAAAAGTTGGATTTAATTTTGCAACATTTTCTATGTATATAATCATTGGCCTATCCTTAGTTTACTGTTACAAATAAAACATAGCTAATGCTCGATTATTATTCGCAAAATACATGCCAGCTCTAAAACACTTTCAACATCGTTATTTTCTTTAATGATCTGATTTATGAGGTCTTCTCTTTGTTTATTTTGTAATTTATCCATTTATGATATTTTTTCTGATATGTTACTTTACATCGCAAACTAATATATGTTCCTTCGTCTCAATTTACGTGGCACAAATTCCTTATTAATTTATTTAAAAAATAATGTAATATTTCCTTATTTAACTACTTTTTAATGACATCATTCTTATTTTATCTTTGTTGGATCCATTTAGTTATGAAGATATATTTATTGTGAAGAAAAGTTAATAAAAATAGACGTAAAAGTAAGGACACTTTAATAAATATTACCACATTTTCTTTTATTTCTTAATTTTTGTGTCTGATCAAATAGTAACACATAAATTGAGACGGATGAAGTACTATATTATAAGCCTTCAAATGAATTTATTGTTAAAGGCAGACTGGCAGACCAACTCTTATCTCTTCTGTCTACTATTTTTTCTATTACGTATTAGGGGTTGCCGAATGAGCTGGTCCAATTATTTATTACGTTTGGTGGCTTATTGAATAAACTGGAGCCACCACAAAATTCTACAATGGAATTAAGAAAAAAAGTTTATTCTAGTTTAGATATAAAAAATACTATATTTATTTTCATTCATGAACTTCTAAAGATTGTGGTTTTTTGTTAGGAAAGATCGGAAATTTGTCTCGTGCGTAAAGGGAATCATGAGAGATATTTTATGAAGAAAATAATACGTTAGCACATCAAAATATTGATGGGACGGTAAGAATGTATTAATCTCCCTCGGAAGTCTTTTTCATTAATATATATATATATATAGTGAGTATAATGTTGAATCTTAATTGAATAACGATTTTATAATTATCATAATTATACACTACTATTAATTAAAAAATATATGGTGAATATATTGTAATATTCACTAATACACACCCTCAGTCGGAGCGGGAGGAGGCCGGACGCTGAGACTGGATCTGAAGTCGATGAACAACTGCCGAGTACTTTGTGAAAATATCGGCATATTGATACGAAGAAGGCACATGCAACACCTTAACATGACCTATAACAACCTTCTCACGAACAAAATGTATATCCATCTCAATATGTTTGTTCTCTGATGCTGAACCGGGTTATGAGATAAGTATACCGCAGATATGTTATCACAGTAAACTATAGAAGCCTTACGTAAGGGACACTGAAGCTTTAGGATGAGGTTTTGGAGCCAACAAATCTTAGCTACAACGTTTGCAACGCCTCTATACTCTGCTTTTGTACTCGATCGAGCGAGTGTGGCTTACCTCTTGGCAGACCACGAGATAAGATTGTCACCTAAGAACACACAGTAGCCGGACGTGGAACGCCGTGTGTCTGGACAGCCTTCCCGGTCGGCGTATGTGTATGATATCAGCTTGGTCGGTGCAGAGCGGTAGATATGTAATCCATAATCAAGAGTGCCCTTAACGTATCGAATAATACATTTAAGAGCTGTAAAGTGAGGCTCCATGGGGCATGTATGAATAAAACAAACCTGCTGAACAGCATATGCAATGTCAGGCCTGGTGAATATAAGATACTGAAGTGCACCTTCAAGACTCCTATAGAGAGTGGGATCGAACACCGGATCACCGTCAGCAGCACTGAGTTTCGACTTCGAGTTGACAGGAGTAGGCATGATTTTGCAATTTGCCATTTTAGCACTGTACACAATTTCTTCCGCATACTTACGCTGGCATAGGGACATGTTATCTGCATATCTAGTCACAGAAATCCCCAAGAAGTAACTCAGCTTCCCTAAGTCAGTCAGAGAATTTGGATTTAAGCAGTCGAATGATCTCATTTTTCAACACATCAGAAGAGGCAGTCAAAACAATATCATCCACATATAATAACAAGTATGCAATGTCATTACCTCGATGAAAAATGAATAATGAATAGTCACATTTGCTGCATACGAACCCAATTTGCATAATGTAAGTAGCAAAACGCTCATACCAAGCCCTAGGGCCTGTTTCAAACCATACATGGACTTACGGAGATGACATACATGATGAAGAGCCTCTGGATGTACAAAACTTGGCGGTTGGTGCATGTAAATTGTTTCTTTCAAATCCCTATGTAAGAACGTATTTTCACATCAAGCTGATGAATCGGCCAGTTCTTACCCATAGTTATGCTCAGAACAGTGCGAATAGTAGCCGGTTTGACCACCAGACTGAAAGTCTCACCACAATCAATACCCTTCTGTTGCCCTGTGTCAATTGCCACAAGTCTGGCCTTGTGGCGTTCAAGATCACCACTATCTCTAAACTTATGACGAAAGTGCCACATACAATGAATCACATTCATCCCTATGGCCTCAGAACAAGATCCCACGTGCATTAAGTGGTAAGCGCATCAAACTCCTCACGCATGGCTGCATTCCAATTCGGGTCAAGTTTGGCTAGTTTTGGGTTTTTAGGTATTGGTGATATGGATTGTGTGGATAGGTTAAAGTGGACTTTGAGTTTGAAAATCCTGTATTTGGCACAGGTTTCCATTTGGTGTGTGGGTATGGGGACGGGGCAGTGGGTCTCGGGTCGTGGGGCAGTGGTAGTGGGTGGGGAGGGGTTTGGCAGTATAGTGTGGGGCAGTGGTAGTGGGTGGGGAGGGGTTTGGCAGTATAGTGTGGGGTGGCGATGGGTGGCGAGATGTTTCGAGGAATGCGGGTTAGGGGCCGGGGTGACGGCAGACCGTGGCGGGTTGTGTAGTGTGGTGGTGGCACTGGTTGGGCAACGGGTTATTTCGGGATGTTGCGGGACCGGATGTGGGGAAGCGGCAGTTTGCAGGACGGGTGAATGTGTCATGGAGGCGGCATGCAGTGGGTTTTGTAGTGCATTTTTGTGAAGTCCCAATTTGTTGTTACAATAACAATAATAATAATAATAATAATAATAATAATAATAATAATAATAATAATAATAATAATAATAATAATAACAATAACAATAATAATAATAATAATAGTAATAAAAACCATCTGCACATTCCTCCCCCTTGTTCTCTCTCACTTGCACGTCCCCCCCCCCCCCTTTAATCTCCCTCAACCTCTTCTCCTTCCACCTCCCACAAGTTACACACACACAACTCACTATATATTCTACATAGCACAAAAGAAAGCATTTAGCACAAAGAACAAAAATCAGAAAAATACCAAGAGAGCAAGAAGGGAAAGGATTAGTTGAAGTTTGAAAGTTTATTTGCAGTACGAAGCAACAAAAGGTGAGTTCTCTCACTCATAACTCTTAGTAAAATCCCTTATTTTTAAGTTACAACACATATTAGAATATGATCCGGATGTTGAAAGAATGATCATGAAATTATTGTTAGTAGGTTATTTAATAACTAGTTTGGGTCATGAAATTTATAATCTGTTTCGCTGAGTTATGCTTGTTAGAATTGAATGAAATTTTACAGGGATGAACATCTCTCCTTCACAATCAGATTTAGTCCAAGCGGGGCTAAAACCAAAATACGGTTTGAGAGTTATCGCAGTTCAAAGTTTCTGCCTCGGATCAAATAAAATCCGGAGGGCAGAACGTATAACGGAATAACTGTACATATTGTGAGGAATCTGAAACGTTGTGATGAATAAAAGTTCTAGATTTCTCTATTCTAGACAGTTTGAGACTTTACAGAGATTAATCTGACTTACGGATAAAAGTTATGACTGTTTTAAGATTGTGTCTTGTTTTACAAAAAAATCTTGCGAAATAGTTTTCTGAGAGTTGTTAAAATAACAGAACTGAGTCTTTAGGTGAGGAATCTGAACATTTGTACTGAATAAAAATTCTATATTTCTCTGTTCTCGACAGTTTGAGACTTTACAGAGATTAATCCGACTTACGGATAAAAAGTTACGACTATTTTAAGATTGTGGCCTTTTTACAAAAAAAATCCTGGCGAGATAGTTTTCATAGGGTTGTTCTTGCGTGAATTTGTACTAGTTACACTAAGTATTTCCAGAGCGAAATTGGGATAGTAATAAGATCCACGTGTTACCTTCGATTTGGCATAAGAAACATCTTATTTGAAGTTACGGTTCGAGAGTTATAACTCTCACAAGTGGGAAGAGCGAAAAATTGAAAGAAAGAAACATTATTTGAATCTTCTGAAATATGAAAATTTGTATATGTGTGTGTGTGTGTGTGTGTAAGTTTAGTCATACATTCGAGATGATAGAAATCTTGGTAAGGTAAATAGTTGTGCTATCACATACGCGGCTATTCAAATATTCTTGCCTTCGGGGCTATTCAAATATACTTGCCTTCGAGGCTATTCAAATACATTTGCCTTCGGGGCTATTCAAACACACTTGCCTTTGGGGCTATAATTGAAATGCATTGGATCGGGTTGCACACACCGCAATAAATATTTATAATATGTGATATGAGATAAGGTAGGTGTACTGGTTAACTAAGTATTCCCTAGGTCAAGTTGGGAGGAGATTTTATGTGTGTGAATATGTATGGGTTTGTACACCGACAATGTTGAAATCTATTTTTATGAAATGCTTATTATGTTCATAATATGAATGTACTTAAAATATTGTGAGGTTGCTTTGAATTGTAGGGCGGGGTTATCACTTAGTCTCAGATGGTAGGGTTGACTCTTTTATTTAACATTATTTCAGGAAAGCGCGATAGAGGAAAAACTCTTCAACAGGGTTAGAGATCGTCCTGCAACCTTATTGTCCCTCCAATCCACTATTTCGGATTTGGTGAAAGTTGTTCTAGATTAAGTAGGTTTGAAAAACCAAGTTTTCGTTATCTAAGGGGGAATGCCCCACATGAGACTGTTTTCTTTTGAGATTCGGATGTTTTTATTCTGTATTTGAACTTCTATCGAGTCTAGAAAATTGAGGATGCTCGAGTATGGGCTCGTGCTTTCATTAAAAAAGTGCATGATTATATTATTTTCGCACATAGATATATGTATAATTTAGGAAGAAAAGAGGTTAATGGTTCGCCTAGGAAGGGATAGTTGCCCAGGTGCCATTACGCCCTAAGGAAAGACTTGAGAAAAGTCGGGGCGTGACAATTTTAGACTAGAGATGAGGTGTCTGAATCATCAAGAAATCTGTAATCAGTGACTCAGAATTTTTGGATGTTGTCAAACGGGAAAACGTACTCAACAAACGTGATGTGGCATGAGACTATGATTTTGTATGTGGATAACTCATAGCATAAGTATCCCCTATGGTTCGACGAGAAACCTTGAAAGGCGCACGGAGTAGAGCGAGGTGCTAATTTGTGAGGGACCGTGGAAGTCAGATTTGGGTAACAAAGACAACCGAAAATTCGAAGGTGGTCATAGGTAGGGATCCGACGGTAGAGAATTTCGGTGGGTGTCCTATTTTGACTCACACGGGTAGGTAAGATGTTAAGAATGTGTTATACCATTTTTAATGCATATACCCAAAAGATAGGGGAGAGATGCATGAAAACAAGGGTACAAATCATATTATTAATGGCGCGGAGAATTATTTCGGATTTACCATTTTGAGGGGAGGTATGAGGGCATGAGAAATGAAAAATTATGCCATTAGTCGCACAAAAATTCTGAAAAAATCATCTAGATTATCGTCTAAATTAAAGTCTACTTAGTTGCAGGATATATCTCATCATCTAATGGTATATCATTAAAAAATTCAGTTTCATTTATATGAATGTAATCAATCAAATCATCCTGACTAGGAATAGAATGACTAGAAGAAGTACTCATGCCCTTTTACCCCTAGTAGAAGAAGCACACTTACCCTTACCCATAATCGTACGTCTTAATCCTTCCATTTTAATTATGCAATGAAATAATTAAAGATAATGAAATTAAGTGTGATAATAAAAATAAAGTAACAATAATAATTTAAAGAAGGAACGAAGGTACCAAACGCCAACGTAACATCGACGTGTAATCGAGGTTGAAAATTGAAACTTTGCTCGATGGATGATCCTCAAGCTAGTTGTCAACTTCAGTCCCGATTTTTTAACTTTGATACAATTATACAAATGAGCAAATGAAATAAAATATTTAGTAGGCAATATAATTGTAGACTTGTAGAGAGATAAATTGAGAGATTGTAGGAAGATTTGTGAGATAAAATGAAGAGAAAATGAGGTATTTATAGTTGAGAAAATGAGGTATTTATAGTTGAGAAATTGGGTTAAAGTGTAAATATACTAACTTAGGGGTTAAAAATAAATGTTAAGGGGGTAAGGGGTTTATGGGGTGAGGGGCAAAAATGGTCGTTGCACAACGGCCAAAATATAAATTGGTCATTGTGCAATGGTCATTTTTGCAGGGGGATCAAGGCTGGGTCGGGGCGGGGCGAGTATGGGGTGGGACAGGGCGAGTCTGGGGCAGGTCTGGGGCGGGACGAGCCTAGGTTCTTACACCATTTATTTTAGGGGGATCAGGTAGGGGTCGAGTCGGGACTTGACCGACCCGGCCCACTGGCAAACCTTAATCATTATCACTATCTTTTTCTGTTAACGGACTAGGGTAAAAATTAGTTTGTGGCTCACAACGCAATAGAGTAAACACTGTCGTTTGGTAGGTGAATTAAGTTATCTCAGAATTATAATTTTTGAATTAATTTATTCCATCTGAAAGGTGGAATAAAATAATATTAAGCTAGAAGGTATAAGATGAGATATCACGGGACAAAGTTTAGGATAAATTTTATATCTTGTTTGGTTGAAGGTACAAATTTATCCCGGGATAAATTTAGACTTTCAAACCAAATAAATTATAAATTTTATACCAAAATTAATCCTGAGATATCCCACTTTATACCGCGTACCAAACGACCCGATACTAAACACTATGCTTAGCACTTTGGAGAACTGAATATAACAAATTAAGCATCCACAAAAAACGTGACGAATCAAATGAAGTTAGCAAAACTTTCTTTCATAAAATAGAGCCCATAGCTTCCAAATATTCCAAACTTTTGGGGCTACTTTTCGTAGATATGTTTGCTTCTATCAATAGATTCCTTTTACTTCTAAAGAGGACCACCCTTACACGGATTCCATGCTAAAAGAGTTTTATTTGTCGTAAAGTTATCCAATTTTGCTGATCAGAAGATTGTTATAAGTTCTATTTGATTCCATAAAGAAGCCTCAATATTCTTGAATTTTTTTTTCTGTGTGGTGTGTATTCATGGATATATTCAATTCACAATAATTGTCCCTCAAAACTCGATCAAGAGATCATTGTACGAAGAAATTGTATATGTACCAATTTTACTGACCAAAAAATTCTTACAAATACTATTTGATTCCAAGAGAAGCATAAATTTTTTGTATCTGGTTTGTTTTTTCATGGGTATATTCAATTCACTATCGTCACTCAAAACTCAACCAAGAGATCCTCATGCGAAAGAAGTTGTAACGTATGAAAATCCTCCTTGAATATGGAGGAGTTGTAAGCCAAGAAGCAAGAGAGCAGGTTCATATTAGTCTTATGAAAAAGGTCCAAAAATACCCTTAATTTATTAAATTTAGTTTAAAAATACTCTTCGTTAACCTTTTGGGCAAAGAAATCACTATTTCCTTTTGCCCCAAATTTGCCCTTAAAACTAAGAACCTTGGAAAACAAATTAATAAATGGGTAATAAATTATGACGTGACCTAATCTAATTGAAAAAATTGGTGGAATGGAGATCAAAATTTAGTCACCGTTCAAATTTAATTAGAAAGTAGCTACTTTTTAATGCAAAAATAATAATTTAAACAAAAATATCTTGGCTAAAACACAGAACCAACTCCATCACAAGTGGAATTCTAGTGTAATGTGCAGGAGTTTGAAAAGTTTCTATTATTTGAAACTCCAGAAGCCATTAATGGAGTTTGAATTTATAATAGTCCAAATTCTAGAAATTTTTCATGGAGATTGAGATAGATACCATGAATAAAATTAAAATTAAAATTAAAATAAAATTATTTCACTCACGATACCTCTTTTGAACGGAAAAACAATATCATAAAAGTTGAAACTCTATAGCTAATGAGACTGAAAGTAACTAAGAAGTAATTCATGGTTTAATTTAATTTACTCATTGCTAGATTATTCTCACCATGAAGTTATCTTTCCGTGTCAAACATCCCTACCTAGTCAACATTTTCTAAGCAACATATGCATGAAATGTGATACACGATAATATAAGTTGCTTGTTTAACCGTTAGGCATGTCTCTAGCTAGCAATTTAATCAATCATTCAAGTCAAAACTCTTCCACTAATGAGTTTCATGGTGATGGTTTCCTATAGTATAGTCCAACACGTCCATTAACATGATGAGATCATTAGCAGGTGGTAACAGTATACTAGGTTCCACTTTGGAAAAAAACCAATATGATTTTTCATCTTAGTATAATTTCCCAATTACCCACATCTTATTTTTCGAATTATCACTAGTGGGGTGGAATTATTAGAGAATGTGACTACCTGAAAAGAAGATAATAAATATTATATCTTTCTAATTCAATTAGTATACAACAATTTTCATTCTAAGCACGTTAACTGATTTAACTGATCTTGTTCCATCCAATCCAAAGGTACGTCTGAGTCGGAAAATTGTGCGAGAAACGTAAAATTGCATGTCTTTATCTATGCAACACCAACAGGAGATTGAACTTGTAAGGATTTCTTGCCTATAAATACATCTATAATGCATGCTTTAATACATCCAAGTAAATATTTCATATTTGTTTCTTCATAATAATAACTAGTTCTTTCATAATGGCCTTTGCAAACCTTAGGCAGTACCTTTGCTTTGCTTTGTTCTTCATAGTTTTGGGACTTTGGAGCTCTCAAGTAGCTTCCTCACGTCCAATAAACTATGAGGCAAGCATGCGAGCTAGGCATGAGCAATGGATTGCTCATCATGAAAAAGTTTATAGCGATTTGAACGAGAAAGAAATGTGTTTTAACATATTAAAAAAAAAACGTGAAACGTATAGAAACTTTTAATACAGGTGAAGATAAAGGGTACAAACTTGGCATTAATAAATTTGTTGATCTAACGAATGAGGAATTTCGTATATTACATACCGGTTACAAGAGGTCATCACACCCCAAGGTCACATCTTCCTCAAAGTCAAAGACACATTTTAGGTACGCTAATGTGACAGACACTCCACCAACAATGGATTGGAGAAAGAAAGGCGCTGTTACACCTATCAAGGACCAAAAGGAATGTGGTAAGTACATGAATTTGTTAATATCATCTCTATTTTAGTAAACTAATCATGTTCCTTAAGAAAGCAACTAATTGCCCAATAAACGTATTAGAGTTGAACTTTTTCCTATTGGACAAAATCCCAATATTGACTTGGACTTTGTTTTCTTGAAGCAGGTGATAACAAAAAGTAAGGCACTAGTATATGTTTGTCAAGATTTTACTATACTATTTTTACATTCTAGTAACTAGGACCGAAGGGGATTACTACCCCTTTGCTAAAAGTTACACTATATATACAAAATTATTAATTTTTTATGTATATAAAGTAGGTGAGTTTTCTTGATGAAAATTCTGACTCGACCATTACTAATATAATATTGTTAGGTGTTTGACTTGATTTTCTTATCATATAATTGAATTTCGTTTTTCCTAAAAGCAAAAAATACAAATTTTCTATATGTGGTTAATCCTCTTCTTTTTTGGAGGAAAAAGTTTTTGGACTCCTGTAAACACTGGTTAAGTTTTGGTGTCACGCGGAAGCTAATAAATTAAATCTCGAAAGACATAAATCAGACAACAACCGTGTGTGTTTCAGAGATGTGTCAAAAACAGGGGAGGAATTTCCATTTCCTTGTGACAGTATCAGTGTGTCACATATTTTAAAGAAATTTCCAAAGAGGGCAGCTTGGATTTTTCAAAGAAACTCACTTTTTCTTTCAATGTGTAGCAACATATAACTTTTTGCTACTATGCAAACACACACAGGGTGCTGTTGGGCATTTTCTGCAGTAGCTGCTATGGAGGGGCTACACCAACTGAAAACAGGAAAGTTGGTCCCTTTATCAGAGCAAGAGCTTGTAGACTGTGATGTGGAAGGCGAGGACGAAGGTTGCAGTGGAGGACTATTGGACACTGCATTTAAATTCATCATAAAAAACAAGGGCCTCACTACAGAAGCTAACTATCCATACAAGGCAGAAGATGGTGTCTGCAACAAGAAAAAATCAGCTATTTCAGCAGCCAAGATTACAGGTATATACTAGTCTTACATTTAGCCCATGAAAATATAAAACAACGAACAAACAATGAAAAAATGACTTGATTTGGGCGAGTCGGGTTCTGACCCACCGTTTAACCCAATTGACATGCCAATTTTGAACCAACAAACTAGAAATTTTGAACAGGCAGCCTATTTGCATAACTTCATTTAAGGCGCAAATCACCTTTTAAAAAATATTGCAGTCATAGCTAGTTACGGTTTTTCAACATTAAAATCACTATTGTTGCAAGTTGAAGAAAGGTACTGAATTTCAATTATGAAAATTGAGTTTAAATCAAGTGGTGGTGTCGGAAAAACTTAAAAATATTGGCAGGAATGAAAATTGTGGTTCAAACTTCAGAAAAACAACCTTCAATCTGGGACGCATATATTTGAAACTTCAGGCGAAAATAGTTTGATGTCAAATTTTTCTATTTTTACAACTTCAATTGCCTATGCCTGAAGTTGGTTCCAAAGTGGTTAAATTTGCAAATTTTTATACATTAGGACTTGGCTAAATGAGGGTCCCAAAATCAACTATACGTGCACTTGCCCCACAAAATTAACATTGGATAGGCAATGACCCAACCTGTTTATTGACTCACCATATTTTAGCACATTCAAATATAATTCAACCCGCTCATTTAACATTGATCACTAATTACAGGATTCGAAGATGTGCCGACCAACAGTGAGAAGGCCCTTTTGCAGGCTGTGGCTAATCAACCAGTGTCAGTGGCAATCGATGGGAGTAGCTTCGATTTCCAGTTCTATTCAAGTGGTGTTTTCAATGGATCATGCAGCACTTGGCTTAATCATGCTGTTACAACAGTGGGATATGGTGCTACAAGTGATGGTACAAAATATTGGATTATAAAGAATTCTTGGGGCAGTAAATGGGGTGAAAATGGATATGCACACGTGAAAAGGGATATTCATGATAAAGAAGGCCTTTGTGGACTTGCCATGGATGCTTCTTATCCCACTGCCTAAAAATAAATTAAATTCCTTAGCTTTTTAAAGTGTTTTTCAAAAAATGTTGATATGTGAATATGTTATGGGTTTGAGGTAGACTTGGATTAGACTATCCATATATAGTCATTGCACAAGTAAGTTCTCAGCTTCTAAATTGTATTTTTATGATCATCATTGTGAAATATATAATGGTTATTGTTTAAACGGAAAAGGCTCATAAATACTCCTAAAATATGAGAAAAGGCTCTTAAATACCCTCCTTCCACGTTTGGGTCTAAAAATACCTCCAAGGTTTGTTTTTTGGCTCAAACATACCCTCAAACTCATGGATGAACGCCTAGGGTTATGCATCTCCGTTTTCACTTCTACTATCAACCAATCTTTTTCCACCTCTTTCTTCCAATTTCACTATAAAAAAATCACTTTGTTTTTCTCGTTGAAATAAAATATTAAGATAAAGTTTGTTCTTTTGTGCAAGAATGTCCGAGAAGTTTGTTTCTTCTCTGAATTTTTCATTCCTGGATTAAATCTGCCTTCTAGCAACTCCGTTTTTCAGTGTGATGATGAAGAAATTGAGCATGAATCTCATCCAACTCTAATGCTAAGATGATTTCTGTGTAATGATCATGAAATACAATAAACACCTAAATAGCAATTACATAAGTCGGAAGGGCTTACTTGCAAAACGCAGAATAGTTGAAAGGCCGAGATTCAGTTTTACTTCCAGAGATCGACGGCTCAGATTAGAGGGAAGATGCTTTTAGTAACCACCAGGAGAGAGAATCCTAACGAACTTCTAGTAAATCAAATCTTCTCTTCCAAATTCTCTTCTCATCTAATTCTATTTCTTCTTCTTCTTCTTCTTCTATTTCAGATTCGAGTTGCATCAATGGAGTTTTCATTCTAGTATTGTTTGTTGTTCAATTTCAGTTCTTAGCTTGTAATTTCGTTTCAGTTAATATACAGAAAATTGGCCCAAAAATAGTGTCATTTAATTGCAGTTCAATTAGTTTGTTAAATTCCAATTTGAGCTAAGATCATAGCAATTGGTATCAGAGCCTTCGATTCTATAGCTCGTGGGTTGTGATAATGGCTGAAGGAACAAGGATGAAATTGATGGATGAAAAACTGGCTCACCATGATGAGTTGTTGATTGAGCTAAGAGATAGTCAACAAGCCTTGCGTGAGACTCAAGCAGGGATTCAGGGCACCTTGGAGCAGCTACTGGACAAGATAAATGCCATGGATCGACGCCCTAATCGAGGTCTTGAACAAGTACAAGGTGTTGGTGTTGGATTGCTACCCATTTCTGCTGAAAACAGGCCACCTAGGCCTCCACAAGGTCATGTACCCAACTCTAAGTGGGAACTGCCAAGCTTTGATGGATCTAATCCTAAGGTGTGGACTAGAAAATGTGATTGGTTTTTAACTTATATAAGGTTGCTGATGAACAAAAGGTAGAGGGTGTTGTATTTGTTGGTACTCTATTGTACTTTATAAAGCAGTACGGGAAGTAAATAACTATTACAAGTGTTCGAAAAGATAAATAAATGGTCAATCTTCAAAACTGCCGCAAGCGTGTTGTGTCTTGAATCTTGATAACCTTGCAAAGCCAATGTTGAGAACTGTCGCAAGCTTGTTGTGTCTTGAATCTTGATATCCTGAAATCAAGAAACAACTAAATCAGGATGGTTACAATGTTGTGTGTTGAGTCGAGTGATTGCACTCTGTCCTTAAGACAAGATTGCCCCGTATATATGTTTTTACGTTAGCGGGCAATAGTCTCCCAAGATAAAACAACACTTTAATCTCAACACTACAAAGCCAATAGGTTGAGCCTGCCGAATAAAACAAATATGAATCGACTTGCTGAAGATATGGAATAGGAAGTAAGAGTTTCTCTTCTCTTCTGTTTTGTCTCTGTGTATATAGTGTGTCTCTATTGTGTATATCTTATGTACATGAGGGTTTGCTCACTGTTTTTCAGTCACGAATTGCACTGATTTTCGCCCTTTGTTTTGTCTGATTTTGGCCAGTTTAGGTGCTCTTTTGTGACTGAAATGTGCTGCTATTTTCGTGTGTTTTCAGTGCTATTTTGCTCACTGTTTCTCACTGTTTTTCAGTGTCTTTCCAGTGCTGTTTTTCAGTATTTTTCAACCTATTTTCAGTCTGTTTTCTTCCACTTAATTGTGCCAAAAGAGGCTCAATATATAGCATGGAGGAGGGGCTAAACAACTGCCCAAAACATGGCTGTTAATGGCCATTAGGAGGGCATTAAAACAGCCAAGTAATTGTTGTAAATGACCATCAAGAGGGGCTGAATTATGGATATGAAGGAGGGTGATAATAGAGGAGTTAATCAGCCAAGTAATGGCTGATTAATGCCTCAAAAAACAGTCCCAACGGTAGGCAGAAAGTTCCGTCACCTTCCCAGAAACTCTGGGGATCAAACTGTAAAATATTAAACTTCAGGGACCAAACTGTACATAAGAAACTTCAGGAATCAAACTGTACATCTGGCAAAGTTCTCTGGTCCAAAAAGATAATATCAGAAAGTCCCCACAGCCCATGACCGGACGGGCGGCGGTGGCGCGCATGTGGGCTTAGTCTTGAACCCATGCACATCTAGGTCCTCCCTCCTTTAAACACATGGGATACCCCTTGGGGATCCAAACCCTTTACCACATTAAAGACTTATATAGAGATCAATTCTTCATATTCCCACCGATGTGGTAGATTTGTCCCACACCACATTTTCATGCCTCAAACACCTTACTTCGTGGACCAATATCTCTTTCATTTCTCAACGAAATTTGACAATTTTTGGCCCTACGGTCATCTACTCACTTCGTAGATCATGCATGTGTGAAGAGACAAGGTCTCCAACATGCGGAACACTAGTGTTTAATTCATCAAAGATGGGTGGACGCATCTCCCCGCCAAAGGCAAAATTCCAACAGTATTATATATGAATGGGGATGCTGAGATCTGGTACAATTCCCTAGTGCTAAGTAAGGGGCGAGTAACTTGGGAAGAATTAAAAATAGAAGTATGTAATAGGTTTGGAGATGTGTTGATGAAAGATGTGGTGGAAGAGTTCAATAAATTAGAACAGACTGGAGTGTAGAAGAATTTCTAGTGAAGTTTGATGACTTGAAGGCACAGATGATAGTGAGAAACCCTGCATTAAATGAAGCACACGTCCTGTCTAGTTTTTGTGGGGGGCCTAAAAAAGGAGATTAAGTTCTCAGTGAAGTTGTTTAAACCAACCACCCTCAGTTATGATATTGAACAACCTAGAATGCAAGAGAAGGCCATAGAGGTTGCCTTGAAGAAGAGTCAAGCGGTAACCAAGCCAACTACTAACAAGCCTCAAATCAATGCAGGAGTACAAGAACTGTTGCTTCCACTTCACTCAAACCTAGTACTTTAAGGTTGAGGCCTGAAGTATATGAATATAGGAAGAGCAACCACCTTTGTTTCAGGTGTGGAGAGAAGTATGCTCTAGGCCATAGGTGTCAGTTCAAACAGTTACGATGCTTGACAATTGAAGCTGAAGAAATGACTCTTGGTATTTCTATGGTACTTTATAGAGCAGTACGGGAAGTAATAACTATTACAAATGTTCGAAAGGATAAATAAATGGTCAATCTTCAAAACTGCTGCATGTGTGTTGTGTCTTGAATCTTGATCACCTTGCAAAGCCAATGTTGAGAAGCTACGCCAAGTTTGTTGTGTCTTGAATCTTGATAACCTGAGATCAAGAAACAACTAAATCTGGATGGTTACAACGTTGTGTGTTGAGTCGAGGATAGCCCTCTATCCTTAAGACAAGATTGCCCCGTATATATGCTTTTACGTTAGCGGGCAATAGTCTCCCAAGATAAAACAACACTTTAATCTCAACACTACAAAGCCAATAGGTTGAGCCTGTCGAAGAAAACAATTATGACTCGACTTGCTGAAGATATGGAAAAGGAAGGAAGAGTTTCTGTCTACTCTTCTCTTTTGTCTCTGTGTATATAGTGTGTCTCTGTAGTGTATATCTTGTGTATATAAGGGTATTTGGTCACTGTTTTTCGTCACAGTTTGCTCACTGTTTTGAGCAGTTTTCGTGACTGTTTTTCAGTCAGTTTTTGTGTGTCTTTTCCGTCTGTTTTCTGGCCACTGAATTGAGCCAAATGAAGCTCAATATATAGCAAGGAGAAGGGGCTGTCTAACTGCCAAAACATGGTTGTTAATGGCCATTAGGAGGGCATTAAAACAGCCAAGTAATGGCTGTTAATGGCCATTGAAAGGCTGCCCAAGTAATGGGCTGTTAATGGAGGAGTTAATCAGCCAAGTAATGGCTGATTAATGCCTCAAAAAACAGTCCCAACGGTAGGCTTTCTGCTTTCCGTCACCTTCCCAGAAACTTTAGAGACCAAACTGTAAATATTAAAACTTTAGGGACCAAACTGTACATATGAAACTTCAGGGATCAAACTGTACATCTGGCAGAGTTCTCTGATCCAAAAAGATAATATCAGACAGCCCCACAGCCCGAGACCGGATGGGCGGGCGGCGGCGGCGCGTGTGGGCTTAGCCTTGAACCCAAGCACATCTAGGTCTTCCCTCTTTTAAACACATGGGATACCCCTTGGGGATCCAAACCCTTTACCACATTAAAGACTTATATAGAGATCAATTCTTCATATTCCCACCGATGTGGTAGATTTGTCCCACACCACATTTCCATGCCTCAAACACCTTACTTCGTGGACCAATATCTCTTTCATTTCTCAACGAAATTTGACGATTCTTGGCCCTACGGTCATCTACTCACTTCGTAGATCATGCATGTGCGAAGAGACAAGGTCTCCAACATGCGGAACACTAGTGTTTAATTCATCAAAGATGGGTGGACGCATCTCCCCGCCAAAGGCAAATTTCCAACAATGACCACTCTCCAAGAAGAACCACCGCCTGAGGTTGAAATTGAGTTAGAAATTAGCCCAGAGATACAAGAAGCTGTGTGTTTCAATGCACTCTCAGGAACCAACATGGGGTTGATACCATATTAGTACGGGGAATTTTCAGGAAGAGGGAATTAACAATATTAGTGAATTCTGGGAGCACACATAGTTTCATCAATGAGATTACTGTCAAGGAAACTGGCTACACACCTGTGTTTGCCAATACATTGAGAGTGACTGTAGCTGATGGAAATTATTTTTATACTAACTCTATTTGCCCTAAGTTCAATTGGAAGATGGGGGGTAAGTTGTTTCAAGAAGATCTTAGGGTGCTGCAGTTGGGTGGGTGTGACATTGTACTTGGTAATGATTGGATGAAAATTTTCAATCCTACTAAGTTTGATCATAAGAAAAATTGTGTGATTATTGAAAAAAAAAATGACAATAAGGTGGTTTTGCAAGAAATTTCTCAGAGGGGTTAATTGGGCATGACTAGTAGGAGTACCATGAGTAAATTGTTGACAAGAGGCAACATATTTCTTGCTTCGATTCTTCAAGCTTAATCTGATCACGGTTATAGCCATTTTAATATCATTCAGCAGCTTGTATGATGTTTAATATCATGTGTTATCAAATAATGGTTGATCTGTATTGGAACTTTATGTTATGATATATGTAAATAGTTTGTTGTTACTAAGTTTTTGTACATTCATAAAAGGTGAATTTCTTAAACGGAGGGTGATTATGAAAGGTCAATGAGGTTATGCATGTAGTGTAATTGTTTTGTGGAAATGTTAAGTTTTTTATGCATAAAGATCATTTTAACAGATAACAAAAAAGTTTATGAAATGTTGAAAGAATTGAATGAAGCTCCTGTCTTGTTATGGGTCCTCATGTTTCTTGGGCTTGAGAAATGTTTGCTCAAATTGAAATGAAATTAAGGGATTTTTACATTACACAATAGTCCAACAAAGTCGCAGCAAAAAATTGGCCATAATTTTTATTATTTTACAAATTTTAATTAGTATAATTACTGTACGTATAATTTGTGTTCATACTTTAGACACTGATTATATATATTATACATTTGTTATATACTAATTATATATCGGTAATGATTATGGCTTGACGAGTCACTTTTTTACAGTCGGGCCATAAATGTCAAGATCTCGATTGACTACATGGGCCCTTTTCCTTATAATTATGTATAACTACGCTCTCTGTCCAAAGCGAACACTCTTAGGGTTGATCTCTAATTTTATCCCTTAAATTTGTAATCTTTAATTTTATCTTTTAGTATTTTTAGCGCGGCATAATTTAAATTTTTTAAAGCATATTTTACTTGTAACTTCTGCATATGCATCATAACATCTATACAAATTATGTCGGAATAGACAAACTTTCAACACTCAACGCAATCTCAAAAACAGCAAAATTTGAGATTTCGTTCACACAGTTTACGGTTAACTTCGGTATATGTATCATAACATCCACACAAATTATGTCGGACAAGGCATAATTTTCAACACTCAATATAATCTTAAAAAATACTATAAAATTATGACGCATTATTTAATTCTTACCTAATTTATGTCGAGCGAGTCAAGAGTTCAGTTTCCAAAGATAAAATATTACAGAAATTATGCGTTGCGAAGCAGGTCTAGATATTTTCATTAAATAAATAGAGGTGGAAAAAATTAAAGACCACATATTGTTCCAAATGAGCCGACATCCATTATATTTATTCTGTACTTTTAGTAAAATTAATAAATTATAGCTGAAATGTTAAAGTACATTAGTAGGCATGTTATCCTTTTTTTTTTTTTATAATCCAGGTTTCCAGGCTTGCGCCTGACTACTTCACTGGTATTACCCAGACGTCCTGGAGATGATGGGACCGGTCCTTCAGCACCCCACCACCAGGTAAATCGCGGGATGTGCACACATGGTCAGTGTCTGCTTGCGTCCAACGGATCAATGCTACAAGGTTGACCCCCCCACAAGCCCCATCCACAAGGCTTGGCGGAGACCGAACCCACACTGCAACATGCCCGCGCGGCTTTTAGCGCCCAGGCTTTACCACATGTATGTGCCCCGGAGGACGATATCCGGAGGGGAGAATCGAACTTGCGACCCTAAGGCCGCAAAGTTGACTCCCTGCCAGCAAGTTGACCCCCTGCCAGCAAGTTGACCCCTCTAGATAGTATGCATGTTATCCTTGTTATTACTTATGCCAAGATATTTGTTCACATTTCAGAACGAGTCGTCAGCTCATACATCATTAAGTAATAAATAAAATATCGGGCCATTACTATTAGAGCTTTATATATAGTGCAACTACTCTATTTAGTTTATCCTTATTCCTGTAATATTATATTAATCTATTTTAAAGAGTCTTTTTTATTAATACAATATATATAGTGGGTACAATGTGAAATTCTAATACAAAATGGATTTTATAATTACCATAATTATACAACACTAATAATTACAATATATGGTGAATATTCTACTAATACTCACTAATACACCCCCTCATACGGAGCGAGAGGAGGTCGGACGATTAGACTGGATCTGAAGTCCAGGAATAGTTGTCTAGGTAGTCCTTTAGTGAATATATCTGCATATTGATATGAAGAGGGCGCATGAAATACCTTGGCATGTCCGATAGCAACCTTCTCACGAATAAAGTGTATATTCATCTTAATGTGTTTGATTCGCTGATGCTAAACCGGATTGTGAGATAAATAAACAGCAGATATGTTATCACAATAGACTATAAATGCCTTATGCAAAGGACACTGAAGCTCCAAAAGTAGATTTCGGAGCCAACAGATCTCAACAACAACATTTGCAACGCATCTGTACTCTGCTTCTACACTCGAACGAGATAGTGTGGCATGTCTCTTGGCAGACCATGAAACTAGATTATCCCCTAAGAATACACAATAGCCGGAGGTGGAGCGTCGCGTGTCCGGACAACCTGTCCAATCTGCATCCGTATATGATAGTAACATGGTAGGTGTAGAGGGGTATAAATGTAAGTCATGATCAAGTGTGCCCTTAATGTATCTGATGATGCGCTTAAGGGTAGTAAAATGAGGCTCCTTAGGGCATGCATGAACAGACACACTTGCTGAACAACATAAGAAATATCAGGCTTAGTGAATGTGAGATATTGTAGTGCACCTGCAAGACTCCTGTAAAGTGTGGGATCGGACACCGGATTACCATCAACAGTACTAAGCTTTGATTTAGTGTCAACTGGAGTGGACATAATCTTGCAGTTTCCCATTTTAGCCTTGTGTACTATCTCCTCTGCATACTTACGTTGACATAGAAACATAGAGTCTGCAGATCTAGTCACTGATATCCCCAAAAAATAACTCAGCTTTCCCAAGTCGGTCATGGCAAATTCAGTTTTGAGCAATGCAATTATCTCACTTTTCAACATATTAGATGAGGCAGTAAGCATAATGTCATCCATATATAATAATAAATAAGCGATGGTGTTACCTCAATGAAAGATGAATAGAGAATTATCGCACTTGCTACATACAAATCTTATTCGCATAAGATACTATACAAAACAATCATACCATGCTCTAGGGGCCTGTTTCAGACCATAAAATGACTTACGAAGACGATATACATACTGAGTGGTTGCTGGATGGACAAAACCAGGTGGTTGGTGTATGTAAATAGTTTCTTTCAAGTCCCCATGTAAAAATGCATTTTTTACATCAAGCTGATGAATGGGCCAATGCTTACCCATAGCAATACTCAGAACAATGCGAATGGTAGCCGGTTTAACAACTGGACTGAATGTCTCACCACAGTCAATACCCTCCTGATGATTAGTACTATTAGCCACAAGTCTTTCTTTATACATTTCTAAGTCACCACTGTCTCTGTACTTGTGACGAAAAAGCCACATGCAACGGATCACATTCACCCCCTCCGGTCGAGGAACCAAATCCCAAGCACACTGTTTTGTTAGTGAATTAAACTCCCCACACATGGCCACATTCCAATTCGAGTCTAGTTTGGCTAATTTGGGGATTTTGGGAATATGATAAATGGTTTGTGTAGACAAGTTAAATTGGACTTTGGGTTTGAAAATCCCGTGTTGGGCACAGGTTTCCATTCGGTGTGAGGGTGTTGGCTAGGTATGGGTACTGGGTGTCCGGTCGGGTATACTGATATGGTTTTGGTTTTATTTTGGTGCAGAGCTTTGGTGCGGAATGGGGTGTCGAGTTTGAGAGGTGAGCTGGTGGTTCGGTATAATGTCGGTTGGTGGGGGTCATCGATCTGGGTGGTTCGAGGTCAGTAACAGTTACTGGGTTGGGTTGTGTCGCCGGTCTCGGTAGATCGAGACTGGCTGAGATCGATACAGTAAGGTAAGGTGTCGGAGGAGGGTGGTGACCGATATTCGGGTTAGTGGGTTGGTTTCCGGTGGTAGGTGTGGATGCGGCTTGGTGGCGGTGTTGTGGAGATGATCTGAACCACGGAAAGGGGTCGGTGGCGATCTTGAGGCGTAGGCGGTCTGGTAGTATTGGCATTCAGCGGCGTCGATGATATAGGCGAGGCAGAGGTCATGGATGCCGGAGTGCGTTCTGGACTGGTGATAGTGGGTGGCAGAGATGAAGTTGCTTGATCAGTGGTAGCAGTACGACTGAGTTCTGTGAGTATGACGAGGGAGATGTCGAACTCGTCTAGAAAGGTATAGTCCGTATTTTGGAATTTTTGGATGTTTGCAAACGGGAATATTGTCTCGTTGAACGTAACGTGATGAGAGACGTGAATTTTACGAGTGGATAAGTCATAGCACAGATAGCCCCTATGATTAGAAGGAATACCTATGAAGACACACGGAGTGGTACAAGGTGCTAATTTATGAGGAGCATTAGAGGCAAGATTCGGATAGCATAGGCAACCGAAAATTCTAAGATGGTCATATGAGGGGATCCGACGGTAGAGAATTTCGGTAGGGGTTTTGTTGTAAAAAGTACTGGTAGATAAAATATTAAGGATATATTCTACCATTTTGACGGAGGATTCGTTCGGGTTTTCCATTTTGGGTGAGGTGTGGGGACATGAGAAACGGAAGACCATGCCATTATTGGTGCAAAAATTATGAAACGCAGAATTATTAAACTCATGGCCATTATCACATTGGAATGATTTGATGGATTTTTTAAATTGTGTTTTGATAAAGTTATGAAACTCAAGAAACTTGGTATAGACTTCAGACTTGAATTTTAGAGGGCAAATCCATATAAAGTGAGAAAAGTCATTTAACAACACAAGATAAAATTTATGACTCACTGAACTAATAACAGGAGATGTCCATAAATTTGCATGAACAATATCAAACAGAGAAAACGTAACACTAAAAGAAGACTGAAAATGAAGGCGAACGTGTTTGCCTATAGGGTAAGACAAACATTGTTGGGCAGGTTTCCCACTATAACAACGAATTAAATTATCGCTCTGAAGAAAATTAAAAATATGGGCTCCGGGATATCCAAGTCTATTGTGCCAAGTAGACGGAGAGATTGTTGCTAAGGCTGTGGGAGGGGTGACTTGGGCAGTTAGAGATGTGGGAGGGGTGACACTGGCAGCAGACGCGGATAAGAAAGGACAGAGGTCCCATTCATTGTTGCATCGTGTAAGGAGTTTCCCGATACGTAGGTCCGTTACAGAAAACCCAAACGGGTCAAAATTAATTGAGACGGAATTATCTATAGCAAATTTTCTAACGGAAATTAGATTCTTGATAATGTGTGGGGCATATAGAACGTTATTTAGGGAGAAGTAGGGGTGCGGTGATGGGGTTAGAGTGTGGCCAAAATCTTGAATTAGAATGCAATGACCGTTTTCAACCAGAATGATTGTGGAGTATTTAAATTACGCAGTTGAGAAAGATTACCTGAATTATTGGTGAGATGAGACGTGGCGCCCGTATCCATATACCAAGCATTATCGGGCTTCCGAGGAGTCAACGTGCCAAAAGTCTGGCCCAAACTAGATTAGGGAAGGCCTGGAGCGGACTGGTGGGCTCCAGGATAGTGGGCCGGAAAGATGTGGCCTGTTGTTGGTGCGCCCAGACTGTTGGGCCGCTGATGGTTTGCGGGTGTTGACACCCAATTTTGTCCCATCTTTTTCGATATTTATTTGTAATTTTAAATATTTTGACACCTCAAAAATAATTATATATATATATATATAAGGCTTTTAATATCGTCATATATTCTCATATCATTATTTATTATTGTTATTATTACTATTATTTGCATTTTTATTATCATTTGCCTCTTAATAACCTAATCATAGTTTTTACCATAATATTCTAGGTTATTTTATTTTCGCAAAACAACATCACTTTTTTATTTATTAAGCATTAAGCATTTCAAAAAAATATGTTTTATTATTATCACGTCGTTATATTTTATTTAAATAATTTACATTTTTCTTCAAAGCATTTTAAACCCCGTTTATATTTTAAACCACAATCCATTTATCACTCACCCAAAATATTCCACTAACCCACAAAATCACCCCAAAAAACTAGCCCAACCGTCCACCATTTCGGCCCAACCCATTCGACCCATTTCTTTTATTCCCAAAACCCCATTCGCCCAAACACCCATTCCGCCCAGCCCAATATCCCGACCGACCAAAGCCCAATCCCTGAAACTAAAATCCCAAATTCCCCTTGTCCAAAACCAACCCAAAACCAACGACACTCTCAAAAACCAAACGAACCCTTCGTCTCTTCCACCAACGACCCCAAAATCCACCAGACAAACGTCATCACCGGCATCACTGCAACCCCGTCACCTTCACCTATTTTCCCCTATCCTTTCACCCCTTTTGCAGACAACAAGAGTTGTCACAACTCTTGTTCAATTGGTCGAAGATCTGCAAAAAGAGAAACATCTTGAAATCTCTTGGGTTCAAGGCTGACTCTTCTTCGGATGACTCTCTGATTAATTGGAGAAACCAGTGGATTTCCACCTCCAACGGCTCCTCTTTTTACAATTTTGAATTCGAAATTTGAGCCCTCAAACTCAGTTATAAATAGAACCCTTTGTGGGTTGTTGAGGGGGGGGGGGTTTCAGACACCACAAAAAAGCTCTCGGTTTTTCTAAAATTGTCGACCGAGAATCCATCTTTTTGATTTCTCACGAAGTTCTGGAGAAACGGAAAATTCCCTTTGAACAAGCTTTTTTTCTTCTGAAAAATCCTCTTTTACTCTTGTTTCCGGCTCGACAAAGCCACAAAACACTAAGCTTTTGTTCTTCCTTTAATCGCATAAGCACAACCTCTCCGAGCGGACTCGACGATTCGAGACGACGCCTCGGTTCGCTGCCCGGAGAAGGTAAACTCAAATTCCTCTCGTATTTCATTTTGTTTACGTGCTAGGTGTATTTACTGCTAATTTTAGTTGTTAATTATCTTAGCCTGTTTAAATATGTTAGGGTGATTAGATTCTGGACTGAAGCATATATGTTAAGTCTCACTTTATACTAAATGGGATTTTGAGATTTATTAGTTGGGTTTCATATTTACTAGTTTAAATTGATTGTTATGCCTAAGTATGTTGTTTGAAGCTCCATCTAGTCTTATGTGATATAAAATCAGCCTAAGTTAGTAGAATGTGATTAAAATTGGTATCTTCCGATGTTTGGTACTGTTTTATTTGCTCATCTGTCTACCTAACTGACTTTTAATACTTAAACATGATATGCCAAGTCCATATTCATGCATTAGAAGTGTGTATACTGCTTCCCAGTACTTGTTCTTAGTGTTAGGGATAGTGAGCATAATGTATGACTATGATTTTGTGTTAGTCAGAGTCTGGATGTATTATCATACTTAATCTAGTTATCTATGAGAGGTGATTCTAAGTGATAGAGGAATTCTGGTTACCTTTCTCATAAGTCTAGATGTGTGTCTACATTTTCTCCTATCCCAGTTTGCTCTTAATTGCTATGTGACAGGTGTTTTAATTTGTGACATGCTTGGTAACCATCTTAGGTAGTCATGTCAACATCACGTGCTATACTTAATTACATGCTTGCTATAATTAGTTTCTAGGACATATACTAAACCACATCAAGAGTCAGATTTGTATGAACCTATATTTGTTTCTTTTTGAGGACCAGAGTGACCAATAGGCTAGAATTATGCTTGTGCATATTTGTTTTGGTCTTACTGGTGTAGGGAATACTCAGAACATAATTTCCAGGCCACTCCGTCTATCTGATATAAGCATGCTCTTCCTTCACCTGCACATACACCTATGCATGCCTGTTTGATATCAATCTGTTTCTGTGCATTCATCAAATTCTATTTTTTTGTGTTGATTCCAAGTTATTTGTTTCAATGTTGTTTGATTCAAATAATGGCATGCCTAAGATTCTGTGTATATGTCTTAGCCTAGAATGACCCTATATGTCTAAAGTGTTGCCTCTGTTTGGCCAATAGGACATCCCTACATGTTTTATACATATATTGAGTCAACTGCATATTACTCTGTATTCCTAGTAGATAGCATGTCTTACACATAGCCTGGTGACTGTGTGCTTTTTTTTATCTTGAGTAAGTCTTACATGTCTAAGATTCCACTCATGTAATCTAAGCTTATAGATGTACCTGGTAACTATGCCATATTCTGAGATGTCCCAGGACCAATATGTTGTATTAGATCACCTATGCATATTTAGTTAAGGTAATAGTCTTTAGCCTGTTTATCAACCCTTGTGGCATTCATGCATAAATAAAACATCTCTATTTCTTGCCCAATTCATGTGTATCTGTTAGGATTACTTTTATGCTTAATGTGGTGCATGCTTGTATAATCATGGAGTACACTATACTTGTTGAATCTGGGAACTGAGCATGCTAAGTTATCTTCCCATGGCTGCCAGATCATGTTTTTCTTATGCCCTCTCTTAATAATGTGGACATCTGAGAATGGTTTGCTTTTGGATAGCCTATGTATTTAAAGCTAGGGAAAGTTTAGAACATGGCTTTCCATACATGTGTGTATGTATGCTAGCTAGGTGTCCCAAATGCCATGTCACTTATTTGAACTCCTTTACATACTCTGTTAACATGTTAATCCAAGTAGGTGTACATGAAACATCATTAAGCTGTATACAGTTCATGACTATTGGTTTAAAAGTCCTTAGCTTGAAACCTGTCAGCCTAAATATCTTTGTATGCTTTCATGCCTCTTTGCTTTGCCTAGGGTCCATTTAGACTAAGTACTTCGCCTATGCTGGTTTCAAATGTTGAACAGTTCCATCAGCATATCCCCATATATTCTTGATTAAACATGTTGACACTGCCCCTGCTTAATTGTGCTGCTTAGTTTGAAATAGAAATGCACATATTAAGGAATATTCTAGGTTGTTATAGCCCTAATGTGCAATGATGTATGTCATATCTCAGCCCCCATCCCTTAGTGTTATATTATTTTATGTGGGATATACATCGATACATGCTTTGGTATGCAAGCTGTATATTGAGCCTATTTGTGTATACGAAAGTATACAAAAAAAATAATGTATATCCTTGTGTATATCACTCTTTACTTGGTTAGTAAATGTCTAGTGGGCCTGGCCCGTTTTTGCTTGCCTGTTTATCTATACTGCATTTCTGTATCAGTTGGGTGGCCCACAGACTTTGTTTTCCGCTTGTTTCCCATTATGCCTTCATGATGTGAATCGGGTCAGGCCCAACAACATTTTATTCTTCACGAATTATTTGTTTACATTTTCTTATATATATTTCCATGTTACATCTACTAATCATTTTCTTTTCTTTTCTTTTATTTACATGAAATGCATCGGGAGCAACGAATAGTCTCGTTATGAGACTCATCATGACCATTGCCAAATGAAGACCCGAATCCACATTCATTGCGTTCTCCGGCCTCGGAATTTCTAAACAAATAGGGCAGGATGGCATCGTCATCCGCCCTAGTCGCAACTTTAATTCTTTAAATACCGTCTATTTTATTTTTCGGGTTGTAATTTAATTATTTAATTTTGCGCAAACATCGAAATACTTAGAATAACTAGGCCCCGAATCATTAGATTAATAGGGTAGTTTAAAATTGGAAACCCTTTGCTAGTTTATTTTATTTTAGGTTCGGGTAGTTTAAAATCGGAAATCCACCGTTAGCTTATTCATTTTAGGCTCGTTATGCATGCTTTAAAACTTTCAAAATAATTTGGTCATCCTTTATTCGCATTACTAACCATACAAGTAAGATTTTGTTTCCTATCTGACTTGCAATTTAAAAATGACTTTCATAAAAATCACCTCTTTGCATTATAAACAATTTGCTTTTCTCCTTGCCAACAATTGTCAAAAATATGCATTTTATAAATAATACCATACAAAGGCCTGTCCTTTTCCAAAAATTAATTTTACATATATTTTCCATAAACAATGCCATGCATACTTTCTTGGATCTTATGTCGGGATTTATATCTCCGAACATCTTTTCAATTAAAACTTCATACTTTAAACATGCATTTTTTCTTAGCATAATAATTAACCTGAGTTTGATCGGATAATCGTAAGTTAACGGATCTTAAAGGATGTCTAACCCCTCCCTTTAGGATAATAAAGAACCCTTACCTAGAATCTCATAATTTCGCAAACTATAAATCGGAGTTCACTACTCAGCATTTAGTTAATATTTAGGTGTCCTAATTCATTGTAGAATAATTAGGTGGCGACTCTTCAACATCATAATCAATCCAAGGGAATCGACCCATTACGTCGCGAACCGTGGTAAAAAATGGGAGCGTACAACTGCCATTAGGGCCTGATGGCTAAGGCCCAGCGGTGTTGTGCCCAGGCTGCTGGGCCAATGAGGCAGCCAATGTGACATGTGGGCTGCAGGCTCTGAGGAGCTGCTGGAGGCCCAGGGCCCATGTAGGTGCCCACTGCTGCCAGAAAATCCACCAAGGGTGGTGTCCGCCATAGGTTCTGCCGGAAAAAATATATATATGGGGGGAAGGGGGTTTCGTGGCGTGGAGGTCTAGGTTGTTGTACACAAGGTGTATAGAGTTGAAAGGATAAAATTGATGATGAGTAAAGATTAATTTTTATAACTCTTGAAAGATAGAGTAGAGACGTTAAATAGATACTTAATATATATTAGATGAACAAAGGAAAACTATATTTAAAATTTATAAGCATATGAATATAAAGATATTGAAACCCGTAAAATAAAATGAACAAAGTAAAATTAAGTTTACACAATATTCTTATATAGGTTATATTATTATATAAAATTCAACTATTTGTGGAAGAATAAAAATCATAATTGTTAAAAATTCAAAGAAAAAGAACATAACTAAGTTACAATAATCTAATCCATTTGATTTTGAAGACTAAAAGATTTAAATACTTTAAATATTAAGATATTTAAATATATATTTCATAAATATAATAAGAAATTTATAATCGCGCTGAGCGCGAAACTATTCACTAATTAGGATATATAGTTGGTGGTGGAACACCTCATAGAACCACCCATTTTCTCTTTTACCATATTTTTTTGCAAAAATTGTTAACCACCTGGAAGGAGGAAACAAATGATGCACTATTTATTTGATCTCAAAGCCTCCTTCACACCAAACTAAATTTGCACATGTGGTACAATTATTTTTGATTCCGACTATTCATATCGATAGCAAAATCTTTTGGTGGAATCTAACGTGGGAATGCCACCCCAAACCAAAACAGTACTCTTCATAATGCAAATTCCACTCCCAATTTTTATTATATTGAGAAGATAGCTCTCTTCTTCCTTTTTTTTTTCTTATTGGTAACCCAAAAATGGTTCTAATGACCAATGAGCGCACCGTTCTAAATTTAGTAAATAATGAGTGACTTTAATTCATGAGATGTGTGTAATTCATACATTCCTCATTGCAATTTTACCATTAAATTAAAACTTGTGGATGACTCTCTTCTTCCTTCCTTCTCGGTCCTTTTTTTTTTCTTTTAATTAGGATGGATGAGGATGAGCTAGGCTTTCAATAACTTTTATCCCATTGTATCATATTTTGTTTTGCGAGATTTGAAAATCAACATCAATACCTCAGAAACTTTTTTTAAATTTATTTTACCTTTTTTCTCTCAATTTCCTTACATAACATTAGAAGGAAAAAAAGTTGAAAAAAATATTATGTACTATAGTATTTTCCTTCTTGTTTTTCCCACCAAGAAGGAGTAATAAGATAATTTATGTTCCATGCTTCGCCTGTCTATGGTCCCTTTGTTTCCACTCTCCAAGCAAAGCTAAGAATATTTCCTTTTCCTTAATAACACCATTCAAATGCAAAACCTAGTTCCTAATACATCAGAATATTAACAAATACATTTATATCATAATTTGTCAATGCATAATTTCTCTCCTACCTTGAAATTAATGGCGTCATTACCAAAATGCCAAACCAATACTTAATAATAGAGCGAGCATATTAGGTTGTTGAAGCAAGGATAATCCAGAGAAGCTGGTATATAGCTTACCACATAGACTACTATATAAGCAAAGCTTGATCCAGCTCATCTACTTTAATTGTTCAGGCTCATATTGATTTCTAGTAACTCTTTAGTATCTATTTTATAAGTATATGAGTAATTAATTTATCCCTAATTAAGTAGATCACATATTCAATACCTTTATACTTTCAGTAAGATTTACTATAGAATTAGTAAGCTTAGTCCCCACAACCCCCCCCCCCCCCCCAAGGCCAAAGGCCAAAGCCCTCTTTCCGCACCAGTTAATTTCCAATAAAATTACAAAAGAAAAATTGTTTAAAAGTTTATCCTCAGGCTCCCCCGCCCCCAAAAAATTTGGGGGAAAACACAAGGATAACCCTAAGAAACTACTTGAAACAATTAGACACAACAACAATAATAACATACCCAGTGAAATCCCATTAAGTGGATCTGAAGAAGATAGAGTGTACACAGACCTTACCCCGGTAGGGAAACACGATCGAGAAAAAAAATTCAAACACTTTCATTTTCCTTGAACCATCCGTATTTATTCAGTGCAAGAAACCTTTATTACTATAAAAAAAAATTAAGTTATGTTGGAGAACGGTACGTAAATCTAAGTCGAACTTTCTCTAGTGACACAGTAATATCAATTTATAACTCCTTCGATTCTAAAACTATCTATTCTCCATTTTGTTAAGATTTTCTCAATAATTATCTTTAACAAAACAAGATTTTAAAAACAAATAATTTATGAAATTCATGATAGCTGGCACTAAGTTTTTAGGGCAGCATAAAACTCGGGATTATGTTTGACTGTTCGAAACTAATGAGGTTACATCGGACTCACACGTGTGTTCCGGTGTACACTCTTTTTGTCCAATTTTAAATCTATGATCTAATTAAACACAAAATTAATTGTCAATTTAATGACCTTAATAATGATGCAATAGCTGGATTGTAGTAAGGCTTCTGTGACATCCAAGAATGATAGCCAGGGATTAGGGAACCTTGTGCACATGAGAGGATCAATATTGTCATAAATATGATTTTTTTCTTAAAAATAAACAATATTCCAAGTTTAATCTTAGTTTTTTAAAATGAAATATTGGTTAACTTCTTGGACAAATAAGAAATTTTATCGTTATCTCAAATTGGTTGATAAATCATTGATCACATCCTGCTGGGCCCTGCCCTTTTCTTCTGTCTTTGAGCTCTAAAAAATATTATTTTTTACCTCTTTGAAATTGCATATTCCTCTTTTATAAGTTTGAACATATATTCAACACTCCCGCCAAGCACATAAGTAAAACAAAATTCATTACGAAGCTATAATCATGTCGCTTAAGGATATTTCTGTTCCCCCTTAAACTAATAATCTCGTGACTTGTTAAAAAACAGTAGAAAATTAAAAGAAAAGGGAGATTGTTTTTGAGATGGTACGATTAGTCGGTTAAATAATGTTAAAAGTTGAACTGTATAATTGGACGTGTAACAGTATTGAAAATCATTAACCCAATATAGGGAAACATGGGGCATGGTGCACCCTGACTCCCACGTCAAACAATTAATGACTTGCATCAAAATCAATGGATCTAAATGCAAAATTAATGAAGAGTTAAAAGTGTATGATTTGTGAAACAACCCTTGTGGGGTGTTCTTGAAATGAAATAAAGGATTGCATTAATAAAATTCAACTGAATTAACATTCTTGCAAGTAGCATTGATTTGACCCTTTTGACATTTGACTTGTTAACAAATTCTTCTACAATTTTTGACGTATCAAACTTCATTGTATAGTAGAAAGGTGCCTAAACTTGTGGATATTCAGGTCATCTGTCACTAGTTTGTTGCTAGCTCAATATCCTTTTCTAGACTAAAATAAAATCTTAAAAAGCAGGGGGCATGCATTTCTTGTTTCAAGAACTGCATGTAGACCCTTCAAATTTTGATAAATCAAATAAGGTATCTAAAGTATGAGATCGACCTATATATTAAACCCTACTAACGAATACAATTTTCTAGCAAAGCTTTATAGGGAAATTAAAATAGGACCTTTAATTTGGACTTGAAATACTTTATGTATCATATATATATATATATATATATATATATATATATATATTGTTAATGTGACTTGTGTAGGAGTAGTGGCCAAGTTTTTGGCAAGCCAGAAGTATTTATTTTAATTTAAAAAAGTATTTATTTTAGATAGTTGGGATGTTAATTTGACCAAGATTTTAGGAAAACATGAATGCTTTGAATAGTAGTACAAGATTTAGGAAAACTAGCTTTGCTCCGGAAGTACTTTTGGAATCTCGGTCAAGTATCAATTTCTACTCTAATATTGACAAAAATATTTGTCAAATACAAAATACAACTCTCCTAAAACATGGATTTCTGACAAAAAAACTTTTTTTTTAAAAATAAATTTTGAAAGCTTGGTCAAGCACCATAAAACGTATCAAAAGTTTGGATGAGTAATTAACCTTGAAGACTAGAGGGGGGGTTTCCACAATTACAAGAAACCACAAGGGTCAATGTGGAATTCTCGGTAACATGTTCCGCTATGTAACAGTTGTTTATAAGAATGAAGAAAACTTTCACGTATTGTTCCTCCTTATGTAACTGACAGATTGAGAGCCTGCATGTGCTCTGCTCTCTGCTCTTCTTGTTTTTTCCCCCCACAAAGTCTTCTTTTCACTTTGTCTCCTTCTTTCCCCCAATGCTAACCCTTTTATTTCACCAAAAGTCAAGAGATAAATAAATAAACACACTTAATTTAAAACCTTTGAGAATATCAATGCTACCCCCCCACCCCCCTTGGCCCCTACTCCTTCTTCATATATGTCCCCTTCACAAACATGCCTAGTACTCCAGCAACAACAACTAGTACTAGTAGTAATTTTTATTTGACTTACATAAAACTAAAGTTCTTCACAAAAATCCGGCGGTTCCTTCAGTTTAAGACAACATCTAAGGAGCAATTTAAACCGTCTGATCAGCCAGAAATATTGATTGTGATTGAAGAAAGTGAAATGGGAAAAGAGGGTGATAAAGATAATAGGTGGATGGTTATGCAAAAATCTGTGAAGAAACTTCACTTTGGGAGCTGGGAAGAAAAAGAGGTGGCTGTGAAAGAGATAAAAAAGTTGGCTAAAGAGGATGTGAAGAGGCGGAAATTGATGGCGGAGCTCGGCGTAATTCCGCCGCTTGTGGCAATGGTTGATGGTTCTGAGGTGATGTTGCGGGGGCAGAGATTGGCGGTTCAAGCTTTGGTGGAGCTTGCCAATGGCTCTTTCACGTAAGTTCATTTACTTATTTAAGTCGTAAATAATAATCACTCTTTTATGTTAAATCCTTTTTTATCAATTAGCTTTCATTTCTTCTTCATGTTTGGTTCTACTAGGCTAACAGTTATGGTGTAAATGCTATGCTGCACTAATATATTATATGCGTATATAAATTCTAAGAAATGGATAAGAACAAGAATCATGAACTTATAATGTTTGTAACTTTTTTTTTTTTTGACGTGAGATTTTTCTTCATTTTTTTTTTGCTTTATGTGAGATTTTTCTTCATCACATAGAGTGAGCAATTCCTAAAGGTGAAATTCAATGTTTTTTTAGTAACATTTTATCCCATATTCATGAATTGGGGAACTGGTTGTAAAATTCAAATTGAATTATTCATTTCTGAACAGCAAATGGCATAGTTTCTGTATATCATGATACAGTATCTTTTATTACCAAAATATATTTTTAGTTGTAACTAATTAGTAGGTGTGCAGTGACGTATTCAGTAACAATCTTGGAATCAGGGTTAAATTCAATAAAAGAGACACAAGATGAATTTTACCGGGTAATCTAATTGAGATGCGTGCAAAAGGCTCCAATATCACCTTCACAAAAAATTACCGTAACTAGCATTTTTATAATATGATTTTTTTCGGGTGAGCTGAAATTTTTGGTTGAGATTTGATAGTGATTTCATTAGTTTATAATGCAAGAGGACAGAGGCTCCGTAGTACAAGTTCGTCCCATTAGGCTAGTGGGCTGATAGTGCGGTGAAATGACGTGGCAACTGATTATTGGATGTCTAACTAAGTAATAAAGGGAATGTATCAAAACGTGGATTTCACTGACCACTTTCCGTAGCCAATTTTTGACTTTAAACCCACTGTATGGCACGTGTACATCCTATAATTGACAGCCATGAAATTTTAATACCCAAGTAACTTTAATCCGAAAAAAAAGTAAATAAAACATTTCGAGTTAGATCTAGTAATGCATTGAATTTACTTTTATTTTGTTTCTTGGGGATAGGCATGAGCAAAAAGTAGGATTAGAATTTAGACTATGTACAATTGAAAGTATGAGGAGTTTTAAACAATTTAAACCTCCAATCTAATTTAACTGAATAAAGGACTGCATTTATTCTTGTAAAAAGAAATGCTCTTACTCTATTGCATCAAGAGTTGATTCTTTGAATTTCTCCTACTTTTCTATTCTTCCTTTTCTGAAAAGCAATAGTTAAAGATTTCCCTCCTAAATCATGACTTCCATTGTTGTTTGTTATTAACCATTGTAATATCATATGTGAAATTTCGGGAGGACAAAATATTCGCAAACTTTATCATACCTCGTAAAATTAGGGAGGTTGTTTTCGATATTTCAAAAATTGTCTTACTTAAGTAGGTAAACCTGTATGACTAGGAAAGCAACTGGCAAATGGATTGACTTTACAGCCATAGTATTTTGGAAGCCTTAAAATTGCAAGGATAAGTTTGTTGAGTCAACTTGACTTTCTATCCATAACATTTTATCCGAAAAAGGACTTTGAGTATGTGTATGACCACATTCTTTTGGTAATTATGAAGAGGGTTGAAAACTTGAAATCAACTCTATGATGATAGCGTATAGTTGCTTTCACCTCGTCTTTTAAGTTTTAACATATCTACTTACTTGGATTAATTTCATGAAAAAGGTTTCTCGTGATACTTTACACGGTAAAGATAACATTTTTCTTACATCAAGATGCCAATTTTTCTCTTGTGAGAGTAAAAATGATAAGAAATTATTGTAATTGTTGTTAATGTTATTGCCATAAAGTGCGTTCACTGTGTAGTTCAACCATAGTGGAAGCGAGAGCGAGTTATGGAATAAATTTTAATTTTATTGACATGTTATTCTTCTTTGTGTATATTATTTGTCAGCCGATGTGATCAAAGTGTGGTGGTTCACGTATTAATTTTAAAAAATAGGGAAAAATCGACTTTTGTTGACCTTCAGCTCCTAACACTGATCTGGTTTGCAGAATCTTATTGACTTCTCACTCTCAATAATTTTTTAAATTTCTCCGGCTATTTAATTTAGGGACCCTTACATGATTGGGAGACCCCCCAACCCCAACTTCAATTCCTAACCATTTTTCTATCATATTAAAAGTTGTTGACCAATAAATTAAATATAACAAACGAAAGTCACAAAATTAGGTCCCTAAAGCTTGATTATTCTGTAATTATTTTTGGCCCATGTTAATGGATTCGGGTTGTTTCATAATTTATTTGTTTAACATTGTACTGTTTTCTTGGTTTCCCTTTTCAGGAACAAGGCTCTGATGGTAGAAGCAGGAATCTTATCAAAATTACCCCAAAAAACAGACAACTTAGATGGAAACACAAGGCAAGAATTTGCAGAATTGATATTGTCTATATCATCATTAGCCAACACCCAGTTCAATATGGATTCCTCAAGAATTATTCCCTTTGTAGTCAGCATTCTTGATTCATCAAATTCAAGTGTTGACACTAAATGTACATGTCTAGGGACATTGTACAACATATCCTCTGTGTTGGAAAATTCTGCCAGTTTGGCAACTAATGGAACAGTGACTACTCTATTGAGATTGTCTTCATTGAAGGAAGTATCAGAGAAAGCACTAGCCACATTGGGAAATCTTGTGGTTACCTTAATGGGGAAAAAGGCGATGGAGGAAAACCCGATGGTGCCTGAGAGCTTAATCGAGATAATGACATGGGAAGAGAATCCGAAATGTCAAGAATTATCGGTATATATTTTGATGATTTTGGCTCACCAAAGTTCGATTCAAAGGGAGAAAATGGCCAAGGCTGGAATTGTCCCAGTACTACTTGAAGTGGCATTGTTGGGTAGTTCTTTGGCTCAAAAAAGAGCATTGAAATTGTTGCAATGGTTTAAGGATGAAAGGCAGAGCAAAATGGGACCACATTCAGGGCCACAAGTAGGAAGGGTGCCAATTGATTCATCACCAATGAGTCCAAGAGCGGTTGATGAAAGCAAGAAATTGATGAAGAAAATCGTGAAACAAAGCCTTTATAAGAATATGGAAACAATTACTAGTAGAGCCAGGCTTAAATCCCTAGTTGTTAGCTCAAGTTCTAAGAGTTTGCCTTACTAAGAATATTGATCTTTTAAGCATTAATTTGATCAAACCTTATCTTGCACTACATGAATTGTTCATTTCTTTGTATCATATGAAAATATTTGTCCTTCAGCAAAAAAAAAAAAAAAAAAAGATCGATAGAACAACCAAATAACAAGAGTCTAATGATTCGTTCCAATATGAAGAAGCAAAGGCGCAATCAACATTTGAACTTTATGAGTTCTAGTTGGAGATTCTTACCTACCTCATTTGACTTACTGATTCGAAATCAATTATTTATACTTGTTTAATAATCTGTTAACACACATACAGGATTCCACCCAAAACTAGTGAATTCATCTGAACCCATACTTGATCCTCCACATCCATCTCTGCAAAGAAGTATACTTTCTTCCTTTAGCTCAACAAGCATGGTTATGTGATTTGAAAGGCGATTGATATCGTGTTTCAAAATTTTAAATATATCATAGCAGTGAATTATTTTCATGTTTTATTGTATACCTTTTCTTCCTCTCTCCTGTGTGATGTAGCATTTGGGCTTTCAAAACAATTGCGTAGGTGGGGGAAACTACGCATTTGTAAGTTTGAAGTGGTTTACCAATATTTACTCCAACTCTTGTACTGTCCTAATTTATAGGTGTAGTTAAAATTTGAAAATAGATTTAGTGGTTTTGGGCAAGTTCTAAAAGCAAAAGTTTAGGGTTCAATATGCATGAATTCTTATACAAATTAATTTTTTTATTACTCTATTAAATGAAAAGTTATTCTTTTTTTTATTTTCTTTTTAGTGACAATTTACACTTGCTATCACATTTCATTGACTGAACATTCATCGCCTCTCGTTATTTTACTCCAAAAAGTTGAGAAATTTAGAGTTTTGACGTTCACCAATTACTTAAATGTCATTAGCCAACTTTTAAACGACAGTATTTTACCCCAACATCAATTGGGGGAAAAAACGAAAAGCTTTTAACACCGATAAAATGTTCTAATTTACCTGTTTTCTTGGTTCTTTTGATGAGCACTTTTTTTGTTGCAAAATACTAATAAGATGTTTTGCTACTACAGTATATTTTATTACTAATATTTTAATTAGAAAATTTTATTCATTATTCAAAAGTCCTAAATTTTCAATTTATATAAGCATTTGATTTTTTTTTCCTGTGAACTTAAGAACTCGTGATTTTAATACTACCTATCTAATGAATAATTATTGAACCAAAATCTTATTGATGCACGCAAATCATCACTTTTGGAAAAACATCACATCACTTATTAAGAAAGATCAGATGCAAAATATCAATTCCAGATTTAGATTTTGACTTTAACTTTAACTATTTACTTTTGTAACTTCAATGGAATATTGTCCAACCTACTTAAAAAGTATACTATTTCTATTCGATTAGTGACATACAAAAAATAGTCTCTCCGCCGTAAAAGTAAGCTTCCATTTTATCATAGATTTTAAAAATATTTTTTCAAAATATTTTTTAAAATATCTGTTTTGTCATAAAATTTTGAGAGATTTCAAAAATCAAATCTTCAAATCCCAAAATCTACTCCAAACATATTTTTGGTTTTAACATATAACTGTTATTTTTTTAGAATTTTAAAACTTAATCCGAAACTTTTGTATTTTATAAAAAAGTCCTCATTTATGACCTCAACTAATCCCTATCTACCTTATTAAAGGCACCTATTCTTTATAAATCGAACGAGAGCTAAGATGTGTCCAAATAGATGGATCTTTGTAAATAATTATAATTTGACGAATGTTGCAGCTAGTAATTGTGAATTGTAATTAAAATAGCGTGTTATAATTTTAGGATAATGTATTATCTATCTAGTTCAATGTAATAAAATTAATTTTGTATCAAACTTATATGTGTATAGGATTATGATTTGTTATAATAAACGTCGTAAATGAAGGTTCTATTTGGGTTAGCAAGTATGTTTGTTTGGTACGGTCGGATATTCTTGATAATTTTTTAAACTTATGGGTATAATTATGTTTCACAAAAAAAAGTGAAATATATTTTAAAAAATTATGAGCAAATACATTTTTTAAAATTGAAAATAACCTTCACCCAGATCTTTTTTTTTTTGAGAATCTATGATCAAATATAGCTAAGAATAAGGTTTGTGTCCCCACTTATAAAATTACAATTCAATTTTTATTGTTGGCATCTTTGAGCGTCTCTTGTTGCGTCTTTAAATTCAGTAGTAGTACTAATTTGACTTACGCACTTTGTGTGTTATTTTGCTTGAGTTTGTGGTTTGTCTTAAGCCGAGGTCTTTCAAAAACAGACGTTCTATCTACCAACGCAGAGATAAATTTTGTGTATATTATACCTCCGCAGACTCCATATTATGGAATTTCACATATGTTGTTGTTGTTAAAGGTAAAAGCTCAGTAAATGGTGGGGCCCTGTCACCTCGTACTTGCATACAAGGTTGCGCCATGCAAACTAGGAAGCGTGGGAGACCTATAGTCCTGCACCTATTAGATTTCTACTGTATGACTTCCCACTCCTATTAGGATACTACACCTTCTTCTTCTCTCTCCCACTTTGCTTCTATTTCTTACTACTTCTCATTATGTTCCAACCTTTTTTATCCTAAGGTGATTTGGATTTCTCCAAAAAAATTCCCTACAGAGCTTCCTGTCTCCAACTTGTAAGTTATGAACTTTAATTCAAGAATGATTGAACTTGTTTGTTTCATCAATCTTTTCTTGTTGTTGTTAATCATCTGACCGTTTAACTGAGTGTTGATACTTTTATATTATTATGACTGCTTCGTTCTTGCTAAATTGATTGTTCTGTTTGGTCTTTCAAAAGACTAATTTGGGAAAGTCACAAGCAGTTCATATACTTTTGATGCTTTAGGTAAAGATAGAACCTTTTTGGGATTTCATTAGTTGCATGAAGTGAACAAAGAAAACAAGATAAGAATCTAAGAGGTATATTGTTTCTTTCCACAAATTCGTGATTAACATTGAGATTCTTGTCGGCCCAATTTTAGTATAATTCTATTTGTTGGGATTTCCAAGGACGTTTTAAATAGTTTCAATGATGTTTTCCAAGGGAGCAATGTGTTATTTTATCAAAACGCTTTCCATTATTAAACTAGTTTAGGGAAAATTTTACTTGATGCCACACATTGCCTTGTGGTAAAGAAAACGGGTGATCAATGTAATTAACAACTAATCCTCTAACTTACAAGAAGGTGCATTCAATAAAGAGTATCCAAAGTTGTGGCCTAGTGATCAATGAAGGGTTCAATTATTCTAATTGTGCGGGTGGAAGGAAGCAGGTACCCAGTGGATAGTCACAAGATGGCCCGAAACCATCTTCGTAAGAAAAGAAGAGTAATTTACCAACAAAAAAGAAAAGGTTAAAATAATGTATGTGAGAGTCTGGATATAAAAGTGTTTACTCATCAAATTTGCAACATGATGCGAGTCTAGTTCATTAAGATGATGCTTGTTTTATGTCTTCCTCATTTAAAAAAGAAAAAGCAAGATCTTTTTTCTTTGGGATCACTTACGATTTTTTGATGGACCTTTTTCAATCTCAGTACACATAAATTCACCGTAATAGTGGTGTCAGCTGTTTGAACTATATTCTGTAACCTATGCCTGCATTCAATTATCTTGAAGTTATATTTGAATTATCAGATAAATCTCATCTTTCAATTCTTACTTTTTTTGTATTGAGGCACTTAAAGATGCATCCCTTTTCAAGTGCAACCACATGCTAAAGCGCATTACTAGCTTTTTGTTTGTCTATTAACTGGCTTCTGATTGTACATTTGAATTGAAGGTTACAGTTCTTTTGGCCTTTGAGCAGGAATTGTATTTGTGTACTGACCATTCTAAGCGTCCAGATTCTGTTCATAATGGACTTTACAAGTAGAGGCATAGCCTGGATTGGAGAAATTGGCGAAAAGCTGGAAAATCTATGTTCTGAAGTTGATGCTAGATCTAAGGTATCATTACTTGGCTTTCTATATATCTCAAGTGCCAATTTCTTTCTTTGGCTGTTAGCATGTTGCTTTCAGCTTTTCTTTTTCTCGGTTTTGTTTTGGTTTGTTTTCCTTTGCTTGTTATCAAATTGAAATATCCAGAGCGTTTCATGTTGTAGGACATTGCAATTGGTGCTCTCATGCACATATATGCACAAAATACACAGGCATACGTATAATCCAAATTACCACCTCTTTGGTGTTCTTATTAGTCTTTCTGTTTATGTAAAATGATGGATCTACGAACAGGGTAGATTGCAGCTGCCATTAATTGTGGTATCATGTAAAAACTGCGAACCTCTAGTTTCTTTTGTGAGTTCTGGATATTAAAATTAGGTTTCTGCTAGCTTTTGATGTTCCTTGATATGCTTTTGATTAGTTCATTAATTGTGTTTTGGCAGGAACAACTTGATTTTGTTGAAAGCCAATTGCAGATAGCGGGTGAAAATCTGAAACAATTTTGTTCAGAGTTTATTCAAGAAATATTCCCTGCATCTTTGTCAGATGCCGAGGAGGAGACCAGTAATTTATCTTCAGCACAAACTAGAGTAAAACAGCATGCAGCTTCTGAGCCGTCAAACAAAGAAGATAATAAGGATGAACTTTCCCATTCAAACCTGTCCTCCCTCGTGCTCACTGTGGAAACTACGGAAGGAGTGCGTGTTTATTCATCACTTCAGCCACGAGCAGATAAGGCGATGAAGACGTCTGTTGAGGATAATTTGGAAAAGGCACTCTCTTTTGGTGAAAGTTCAGGAGTAGTTGCTTCTACGGATGGAACTTTAAAAACGACATCACTATCTTGTGAGGGTGATAAAGGAGTTGAAGGTCGTGCTAAATTTTCAACAATTGCATCAGTTGAATGCCTAGAATTTGACCCTTCTATGCAAGAGGAGAAAACTATAGATTTCACGGATCTTGGTGCTAACACTTCGAATGTCCCATCAATAACTTGTTTAACTTACTCTACTAAGTCACAAGAAAGTTCTCTTCCCGATTTTAATGAAATAAATTCTAATGCAGCACTTCCAGCAGTATCAAATGGTATGCTTTCACTAGTCTCAGGACTGATCTATCTTGTTGTTGGTTGTTTATGTTGCTAATTTTTCCGTTTTCTGTATAACTTTTTCTCTGTAAATTAGCATAGTGTTCCCTCCATTTGATTAGTAATCTTTTCTAGTTTCTTGTCAACTTTATATGGCAGTACTTCCTTAGTAGCTCTGACTACTTTCTTTTTCCTCTGCTTTGTGCTGATAATAAAATCTTTCCATAAGTAAGTTGCTTAATTAGAAAGCATTGTTTTTACGGACTAGGTAAATGTTGTATGTGAAACTACTTACCTAAAAAAGATTGTTGTACAGGAACTACATAGGATTAATAATTGATTTTGTGCTGACCAGAGTTGACCACCATACAACGATTTCTTTTGTTTGGAAATTACTAATACCTTGAATGCTCACCAATACAGTTGAATTTCCTCTTGCTTTTTGACTTCTTTTTGTTGTTTCTGTTGCTTTTGCTAATTTTTTACTCTCTTTATTGTTGAGTGCACTTTACTTTTCTTGGTTAAGCTGAATAGAGATCTATTATATTCCATTCCTGGTTTCACATGCCTAAAGCAGAAGTATAAGATTGAGAAAATATTTGGTTTATAGTGTTTACGTTTCTAATGGATATAAACAATGCAGGAGCATCTGTGGATCATCATGTAAAGAAACCAGCCATTGACTCGGTTCCTGAAGTGGAGTTTGATGGAAACTGTGTTCTGGTGGATAAGGATGATTTGTCTTCAGGCTCTGAATTCCATCGAGCTCATATCTCTTACAAGGTCTTGCCTCCTTCCTTCCCCTCATTTTATCTTTCTGTGTGAGATGCCGCATTTTCTTTTTTCATTAATTTGCTTGCCCTCCTTCCTGTCATTGGACGCAATGTTTATCTTTTGCTTTTTTGGGGAGTTTGACTTATGACTGTTTTGCTTTCAGAAAAATATGCCAAGGCTAAATGTAAAACCCGGAAAACAGAGAAACAAAAACGCGACCAAATGTGAGGATCTCAGTGTGCAATCAAATGCAGAGTGGAAGACAAAATCCTCTCCAAATAAGACCTTGGAATTGTCACAAGAAGGCTTTTGTGAATCAGATTGGGAGATCATCTAAATAGTTAAGCTCCAACTGAAACTCCAGCAATGATATGGACAATCATCTAGTCAAATAAGCTTCAAATGAAGCTCCAGGAACAGTTAAGAGATTTAGTAATTAAGCTCCGAACAAAACTCCGTTAACGGTGTCTTCACATTCTTTAGGCAACAAGACTAATCTGCTTTTTCAGATTTCTCATCGACTATATGTTCTAGAGATGGATGCTTTATTTTTTTAATTCATGAGTATAGTAATTTTTGCCTCAGTTATAATCTTTTAGTTATTGGTAAATTTTATTTCATCATATGGTAACCATGTTACTGATGCCCAATGAAACTTTGAGCTTCTGGCCAAAACTAGTTCACTTGGCCACCATCACCATTTTCTGAAGTTGTAACACCATTTGATACAATGTCTCATCGCAGATCGTTGAATCTCCAAATTCTCTAATTTCTACCACCATTACCCACTATGAACCAGTGAAGGTGCTAATAAGAATGTGATATAATATTTTAGTTGGCAGCCCTTACCCCTAACTTGGGAGGTAGAGAGGCGGTATACGGTAGATCCTCGGCACAAGCAATGCAAAGTAATATAAAAAGTCATGAAAAAAATATAATAAAAAATAGGATAAAACTGTCTTAAAAAAAAAATTAATACGATATTCGAAGTACAAAAAACAACATATAATAGCAGAATCAATTTCAACTACATCAAGTCAATTTAATCGAGCTTTATTTCGTCACCTTAGTCAACTACATAAGTTAGAACAAAGATTTAGTCCAAAGTGTACATTATACAATCTATATGAACCCACAGATGTTTTGGACACTTTAAAATTTGTTCTATGCCAAACAAGCTCCATAGATGGACCAATCAAAAGAAAAGAAGTTCCTCATATGAAAGTTAGTGATAAAAAACATTACTAAATCATCAAAACATCATCAAAAATCTTTACTGCTAAGGCATGCATATAAAACATAACAGTCATGAAATGCAGCTAGTTTGAAAAAAAAAAAAGGGGGTGAATTTCCAATTTGCTAGCATGTGGCAGCAAAAATGCATATAATTCCCCCTCAGAACATTTTACTGTAAACAAAAATCTCCCACCAACTAATGACCCCGCTCCTCTGCCTTTTTTGCGGTTGAACTATTAAAATGTTTTCATCAACGGCTTGCTTTGAAACTGCTGAATTGTGAGTACCTGATTATTGATCATGGTGCTTGGATCTTCAGTCACCATTGTATTCATGTCAAGCTGACTTTTCTTCCCATTTGACTTTAGACTTGAGTTTGTCGACTTCAGCTTCCATTGATTGGAGATCGTTTTTCTCATATTCAATATGTTTCACACGCTTATTTCTCTCATCATTGTTCTTTTTTACCTCAACAATAGAGTTTACTGCACCTTTAATCTCATCAAGCCGAGTTCTTAACCACTTGATATCCATCTTCAGTATTGTTAATGTTGGGTTTGGTGTTATGACATTTTACCCGACATATCATTTTAAGTACTAATTTAAATTTAAGAAATGTTGGAACAAATGTCACAGGATCAACATTTTATGAAAAACAGTTTTGTCTTACTTCACAGAATGAAGCAATATTCGTGGGATTATCACTACGAAGTAAAAGTGACTTGGCAAGATAAATAGGAGCTGATGAAAAACGTGGGAAGAACAAGTCAAAGTCGTTGCTATGCTTGAGGAACAAGTCAAAGTCGTTGCTATGCTTGAGGAACAAGTCCAAGAAGTTAGAGGATTTTTCTCCATAATCTTCTCCAACAAACCCTATCAGCTGCCCACCTTTCCCTCAACCTCCACAACCAATCGATGAATTTTTCAAGGAAGACTCTCTACTATAAAATTATAAATAGAGATGCTACAAAAGTGAATCGATATCCAAAAACAGATTGCAAAAATATCAAGAGAGCTCTCGAGAATTCATCTCAGAAAACTGGATCGTAAGTGTTGCCTAAGCGTGTCGACAACATTCTGTCAAACATTACAATTGCTGCTTAGATTCTAGATTTGTTATGTATTGAAGCAATTGTAATGAGATGTTGTCTATGTCTATTTAGGTAGATTTTTCAGGCAGAAGTCATCTGCGACTTCAATAGTTTTAACCTTTTATTTTATTTTATAAAATTGTATTTATTCAATTGTATATAAATATATACAATACTTTCGGTCATTGACCTTCATAGGTTATATATATATATATAAAAATATTAAACATTTGTGTTCTTTATTATTTCCGTTGCATTTGCTCTTTAAAGTTTTATGTGTTTACTAAAGTGTTATCACTGATGTCGGGCGACATTATCGCCGACATTCAGAAACTGAATTGGCATTCGAATTTGTTTTTATTGTTCCATAGCATACCCGGACCTATCAAGTAATATCAAGCAAACACTTAGCACAATAAGTGCTTGGTCCTGTTATTTAAAGCTATGGATCCGGCGAATTCGATTATTGGTAGACTTCCCATTTTAGATGGTTCAAACTATGCCTATTGGAAGATTCGTCTACGTTCTCACATCAAATCAATTGATGTTAGGGCATAGAGATTTATAACCAATGGGTATGTTGTTCTAATGTTGCCGCCGGATGATGAATATGACATTCTTGTTAAACCTGAATCCGAATGGACGGCGGAAGAAACCAATAATGCTAGATTTAACGAAAAGACCTTAAATGCAATTTTTGGATGTGTTGATCTATACATGTTCAAGCTCATTTAAAACTACCCCACGGCTAAGGATGCATGGGATACTTTACAAATTCATTGTGAAGGTAACTCAAGTGTTCATCGAACGAAGCTACGCAGACTCATGAGCAAATATGAATGTTTAAGGATGGAAGAAACGGATGATATTAAATCTTATTTTGAAAAGTTGATTGACATCTCAAATGAATGTCAAGTGCTTGGTGAACCTTTAACCAACACTCAACTTGTTGAAAAGGCTCTCTGTTCTCTTCCTGAAAAGTTCAATTTAAAGATTTGTACCATTGAAAAAGCTCACAATCTTGCCACAATGGACATTCATACCTTAATGAGCATTCTCAAAACCTATGAGATGAACAAAGTGTCGACAAAGTGTCGGACTAATCTAAGGACGCAAGATTAAATGTAATAATTTGATCAACCAAGAGTTGCGAATAAAGTTTTGCAATTGGTTTAGAACCCACCAAGATATGTTATTGAAGTTATCAGCCAAAGCAAACGCGGAGATAGCATAGGCTTGGATCTTGGCCCATTATGACCTCAATTAATATATGTCCGTATTCTACCATGGGGTCGTAGAAGTATGTTAAAATAGTGGGAGCTAATTAAACAAAAGGCCTTGTTGATTAGCCTAAATGAATGTGTATAATAGGAAATAGATTTTGAATTTGATTTTCGGTCTATCTAATTCTTTAGGGGTGAGCGGGTCCGGGTACCCTAACATTTTTTAACTACCCGGACCCTACCCGGTAAAAGATCGGTTCCTAAATTTACTACCCGGAACCTACCCGTAGCAATCATTACCCGGAACCTACCCGTAGCAATCATTACCCGGAACCTACCCGGACCCGCACGGGTACCCTGTAAATAAAAAACACAAATTAAGCAACAATTTTTAAGTCTATGAGAATAAAAAAGAGTTCTAAAATAATTTCATCAAGTAGTTTTTTAGCTTGCAATCGGAGTTTTTAGTACCCTTATAAGAAGTTTTAGAAAACTTATTCATTGTAGAAAAGCTAATTACATTGCAAAACCTAAAATTGCAAGTCAAATTTGACACTCAATTAATTGAACGTGTTGATTTCAAAATAAATTTGAAAATATCTGAATTAAACTTATTTTCGTGTTCATAAGCTCTTCGATACAAAAGAAAAGCTTTATTATACTAGTAAATCCCTAAATTTCATCTTCACAACTACAAAAATATACACAAATTTTAAAAATAGATTTACATTTCAAATAAAAAAGTAATACAAATTGAAGATGAGTATCGCCTGAAATAGAACAGAAGCATATGATATTAAAAAGAAATTGAAGAGTTAGATATGAACCCATATGCATTTTAGAAATGACGTGAACACAACCAAAGGAGAGAAAGAGGCAAAGGTGAAGCTTCAATGACGACAACGATGAAAGTACCTGAGAGAAAGCTTCAACAACGACGACGATGAAGCTCGGTGGTGTAGCTAAAACGCCATTGTTATTGAGAGAGTTTTGGGGTGGGGAAAATCAATGTGCATGCGTGCAACAAATAATTTTGGAGAAAGTTAAAAGTGGTCCAAATGTTTCTAAAAAAATAAAAATATTTAATATTTTATAGGTTCCGGGTATCGGTTCGAGTCAAGGTACAACTGTCTCTATTCTTGGAACCGGAACCGGACCCGACATTGATCGATTCCTAATTTTACTACCCGGACCCTACCCGTTATTATAATATATCTACCCAAAACCTATCCGTTAGTGTCGGTTCCGGTCGGGTATCTGGGTACCCTGTACCCGTGCTCACCCCTATAATTCTTCATATTTTAAAAGATGTCGAGTTTGTCGTTGAAAATGTTGATTGAGATGAATAAACTTACTGGACCAAACTACCTTGACTGGTTAAGGAATTTGTGAATAGTATTGAGACAAGAGAAAATTGAATATGTGTTGGACACGGTGTTCCCAACAGTCCCTCCGACAGATTCTGAAGAATATGCCTCCTTTGATAAAGATGCTTACCAGAAACATCTAGATGATGCCACTTCGGCGCAATGCGTAATGCTGTCTTGCATGTCTATGGAACTTCAGAGACATCATGAGAACATGGGGCCAAATGAGATGCTCGAACACTTGAAGAGCCTCTATGACTCTCAGTCCCAGACAATGGAATATGAGTTGCTAATAGACCTCTTCAAGTGTAAGCTCAATGAAGGGGGACCGGTCTCGCAGCATGTGCTGAAAATGATATGGCTGATAGAGAGTCTTGCTTGCGATTGGAACGAAGCTTGAAAAGAATATCGCTACCACACTCATCCTGAACTCTCTCACTCGTTCCTTTGAGAACTTCATAGTGAACTTCAACATGAATGGAACGAAGGCGACTTTGCCAGAGCTGCACAACATGCTCAAGACCTTTGAGTCCTCCTCTTCCAAAGGCAAATATGTGTTCATGGTGAGCTCTTCTAGCCGACCCAAGCCGAAAGGCAAGGAATGGCAGAAGAAGAAGGACAAGGCAATCGTTGCGCCCTCAGCTATGAAGCCCAAGGGAGATGTGAATAAGAAGGTGAGTGCGGCTAAGGATGAATGCCTCAACTTCCATAGGAAGGGGCATTGGAAAAAGGACTGCACGACACCAGAAGGAGGAAAAGTACCAGGTGCTCATGCCTTTGGTGGACAAGGTATATACGTCATTGAAATAAATATGTCTATAAATAACTCTCATTCCTGGGTATTGGATACCTCTTATGGCTCACACATTTGTACAAATGTGCAGGGGCTAACTGATAGCAGGAAGGTTGGACCGAGAGAGGTAGACCTACACATTGGAAATTGAGCACGAGTCGATGTTGAGCGCGTAGGGACTTATAGATTAAATTTACCTTCCGGCTATTGTTTAATATTGAATGATTATTTTTATATTCCCTCATTAACGAGGAATATTATTTCTATCACAGTGTTGGACATGAAGGGCTTTTCCTCGTATATTTATAATGGCAGTCACATACTGTCTTTTAATAATGTTATATATGGAACCGCTCCTCTTGTGGATGGATTGTATACACTGAACTGTAGTCAAGAGATTTTCAATATACAAAATAAATGAGCCAAGACAAGTAATAGAAACTCTACCTACCTATGGCACTGCAGACTTGGTCATATCAACAAATCAAGGATAGCAAGATTGAAGAAGTTAGACTACCTCGAACCATTTGACTTGGAGTCTTATGGTAACTACGAATCTTGCTTGAGAGGAAAGATGACCAATAAACCACTTTCTGGGAAAGGTGTGCGAGCCAAGGAGGTGCTTGAGTTGGTCCATACTGATGTATGTGGGCCATTCTCGACTCAAGCTAAAGGAGGCTTCCCATATTTCATCACTTTTACTGATGACTTCACAAGGTATGGGTATGTGTATCTTATGAGACACAAATCCGAGGCTTTTGAGAAGTTCAAGGAGTACAAGTCGAAAGTAGAGAAACAACTTGCAACAAGTATCAAGACCCTTCGATCGGATCGAGGAGTTGAGTACTTAAGCAAGGATTTTCTAGACTACTTAAAGCTACATGAAGTCCAATCTGAATGGACACCTCCAGGAATGCCACAGATGAACGGTGTTGCCGAAAGGAGAAATCGAACCTTATTGGATATGGTTCGATCCATGATGAACTCCTCAGCTCTACCGACATACCTTTGGGAACATGCTATACAAACCTCTATATACATTCTGAACAGAGTTCCTTCCAAGTCAGTAGAAAAGACACCATATCAGATATGGTGTGGCAAGAAGCCAGCTCTTAAACATATGAGACCCTGGGGTGCCCTGCATATGTTAAGAAGATGCTCACTGACAAGTTGGAATCTAAAAGTGAGAAATGTTACTTCGTGGGGTATCCAAAGGAAACCAAGGGATACTACTTCTATCTTCCTGGAGATCATAAGGTCATTGTTTCCAGGAACGCAACTTTCCTTGAAGAATAATATGTCTAGAATGAACATAGCTGCACAGAGATAGAACTTGAAGAAATTCAAGAACCACAAGATAACACAGAAAATGAACCCCTTGTCGAATGACCTAAACAAGGATTCAGTAGGAGTATCTGGTGAAAATTGGGTACTTAGACTACGCCTTCACCCGATTAAGTCTTTGTGAGAGATAGTGCAGAAATGCAAGGCTCTCATACACAACCAATGGAATATGATACAATGGTTATACATCATTCCATTCAGGAAATACATGAAAATAACATTCCTGAAAACTCTCAAGGTGATGGATTGTCCAACACACAAAGACCTTTTCACAATCAGAATGCAACAAACACTGAAACGCAGAATACTCAACTCCGTAGGACCACTAGGACTCATCGTCCGCCTGAAAGACTTAATCTCCTTGTTAAAATACACAATGAGATAGATATTCATGATGACAATGAACCTACAACCTACATTGAAGCTATGTTAGACATTGATTCGCAGAGATGGCAAGAAGCCATGAAATCTGAGATGGACTCGATATACATAAATCAAGTTTGAAACTTGGTTGATTTACCAACATAGGTTAAACCCATAGGATGCAAATGGGTCTTCAAGAAGAAGATTGATGCATATGGCAATGTACAGACTTATAAAGAAAAACTGGTGGCTAAAGGTTATAATCAATGGCCTGGGGTCGATTATGATGAAACCTTTTCACCCGTTGCTAAGATTAAGTCCATTCGAATTTTGCTTGCAATAGCTGCATATTATGACTATGACATTTGGCAGATGAACGTCAAAATTGCATTCCTCAATGGTAATATAGTTGAGGAAGTGTATATGAAACAACCTTAGGGTTTTTCAATTGAGTCCAAACCAAATGCCGTATGCAAGCTACAAAAGTCCATTTATGGGCTTAAGCAAGCCTTGAAGAGTTGGAACATTTGCTTTGACAAGGCTATCAAGTCATTTGACTTCGTCAGAAACAAAGAGGATCCATGTGTTTATAGTAAATGCAATAATGGGAGTATTGCCTTCATTATATATATATATATATATGACATATTAATAATGGGAGACAATAAGACTCTTCTGCAGTCAGTCGAAGAGTGGTTATCCAGTACCTTCATGATGAAGGATTTAGGTGAAGCCTGCTACATTCTAAGGATTAGGATCTATAGAGATAGAACTAATAGATTATTGGGGCTGTCACAGTCAGTCTACATAGACAAAGTGCTTAGACGTTTTTCTATGAAAAATTCCAAGAAAGGCAGTCTACCTATGGGACAAGGCATCAAGTTGTCTAAGAAGGATAGTCCTTCTAATTCTATAGAACTTGAACGCATGAAATAGATCCCATATGCTTCGGCTATAGGATCGATCATGTATGCCATGACATGTACTAGGCCAGATGTGGCCTTTGCACTTAGTATGACTTGCAAGTTCCAACAAAATTCTGGGGAAGAACACTGGAAGGCAGTCAAGAGTATTCTTAAGTATCTTAGACAAACTAAAGATTACTTATTAGTCTATGGTGGGGAAGAGAAGCTAATATGTACTGGGTACACTGATGCTAGCTTTCAGATAGATGTTGATGACTACAAATCTCAATCAGGTTACACATTCATTTTCAATAGTGGAGCAGTAAGCTGGAAAAGTTCCAAACAAGCTACAACTGCTGATTCGACAACAGAAGCTGAGTACATTGCTGGATCGGAAGCTGGTAAAGAAGCTGTCGCGATATCTGAGTTCCTGAAGGAACTAAGGGTTATTCCAAGTGCCACTTGTCCAATAACGGTTTATTGTGACAACACTGATGTGATTGCGCAAGCTAAAGAACCAAGATCAACCAACAGAAACAAGCATACACTAAGGAAGTACCACATACTCAGGGAGATGGTGGAGACTGAAGAAATTAGATTAGACTATGTTCCAACAGACGATAATCTAGCTGATCCATTCACTAAACCATTAAGCTTAGTCAAACATAATGGTTATTTTGAGAATATGGGCATTAGATATGTTGGAGATTGGCTCTAGGCCAAGTGGGAGATTGAAAGTATATTTTATGTCCTAGAGATAATCTGTATTAGGACAAATGTACTTTACACACATTCATATTATTATTAATGAAGATTAATATTTTGGCATTTGCAATTATTGAATTATTATTTGATTGTTTGTAATTATTCATTAATGTGCATCCCTTGAGCTTACGTTGTCATTAATAGAGTGAGATATTAATGGTAGAGCGTAACTCTTAAAATAGCCTCGACTAATGATCATCGAGAATGGGATATCAATGATATGTGATAAGTCTACATGTGGTCTGCATCACGTCCTTAGAGGATGTAGTATGTCTCACATGCTACGAGTAATGGCTACTCGTGATGGACACATGGATACTTTGGAAGTATTGGTATACCATGCTGATATACTATTTGTTATGCTTGTCTAAAGTATGATCAGCGTATGGGAGATAGAAGTCATTAGACTTGAGGTCAATACGCTCATTGTCTACAAAGTAATGTACTTTGATCTCGTCCTAAGCTCAAATGCCTTATAGGTTGAGATACGACTCGTATTGGGTACATTACGATGTAGATTGAAGGTGGTAGTTGAGCCAAGATTATGATTCATTCCTCGGATGTATATTCGAGAGAACACTCGGATTCTCAGTGATATTAGGTTGACTAAGTCGTTGGCCAACGCAATAGACATATTTAGAATATGGTCTAGTTGCCAACTAATATATATGAGATACACTGATTAAGCCATTTGGATAGACACTTGACAAATCCTAAGCTTGATCGGGTGTGTCGTGAATGAAAGGATTTTATCTTACCACATAAATGTTAAGTTTCTTTGGATTAGGTAAAGCGTACTTCACATATTGAGTTAGTCTTAGTGTCTGCAGGAGTTTCGTGTAGACCTTAATTTGATTAATGTCGATATGAGAAGGCATGTAGGGTCACACTATGTCGATTGTCCGTTTCGATCTAAGGATGTATTGAGAGAGTAATTAAAATGTTCGATTTGGAATCGAGACATTTAAATGAATAATTATTATTTTAATTAAGTCAAAATTGTATTTTGGATTTAATTAAGAATGCACAAAAAATAAAGTCGAGCACCGCGACGCCCATACCCTAGGGCCGCGGCGCAGTGCAGGCGCATGCCGAGCGCTGCAGCGCCCATACCCTAGGGCCGCGACGCATCTGCCTCGATTTTTGGGTCATACCCAAGGTCAAACCCTAATCCGGTTTTGACCTATTTTCAACTATAAATAGAGGCATTCACCTCATTATTCAACACACCAATTTCTGAAAAATATTCTAAGCCTTAGAGACTTAGAATCAAATACTCTCGAATCTCTGCCGGATTTTCTAGCTTTCCGAAAGAGAAGTACATTGAAGCTTGGAGCTTGCAATCGAAAGGGCAACCGCGTGTGCACATTATAGTTGATAAAGATTTCAGATAATACTAACTTGTAAGTAAATGTTTTATGTTACAAGTTCCATTGTTGTATAAGCATACCAGAATTATTGTTGGGGTAAATAAGAAACAAAACTTTTAAACTTCCGATGTGCCTTACTTATATGCTTTGTACCCAACAAATCCCTACAGACTAGACGATGATATCTCTTAAAAGAAACACAAATAGATTGTCCTATTGTGAAACTAAAACGTGAGCGATAATATCAATTTTGCAGCAATCAACTAAGTAGGTAAAAAATGTGATCAAGTATTGTGATAAATCAACCTTTCAAATGGCTGTCCTTTACAGTATATATTACAGGTAATCAGTTTACTAACCATTCATTTTAATTGTTTTTATTTGAGAAATATTTTGTAATTTGACTTCATTCATTTTTAACCGAGAATCTCTCGGTTAAAAACATGACTTACATTTTACCATCACTTTTTTTTTTTTTATGTTTAATCCTAGATCTTTGATAGTCTGTACATGAGCATCACAGGTAAACTTTTTGGTCACTTTTCTAGCATAATGTTGACATTTTATCCCGTGTATGTTATTGAGATTTTGGTACGAAACTTTGACCCAAATTATTTTCATGACTTTTATCTAAATTTTTAATTTTGTAAATATATGTTTGGGTGATTTATTTGAGAAGTAGCTAAATGGAATGAGAACACGGATTCCTTATATGGACTTGGACAATCCTTACCCTATAAGCTAGCTTTTGGGATTGAGTTAGGCCCAAGATCCATTCTTTACATGTTAAGAGTCTCATATTTGAAATGGAATGGGAACATGAACTCCTTATATGAACTTGGATAATCCTCACCCTACAAGCTAGCTTTTGGGGTTGAGTTAGGTGCAAGATCCATTCATTTTGATGGTATCAGAGCCATGCTCATTCCAATTCTTTGTTCACCGATGTTGGACCCCTAAATTATATTATTCACGCTCCAGTTAACAAGGTATGGGCGTGCGGGGGAATGTTAAGAATTCACATCGGATATGAAATGAGAATATGGACTCCTTATATGAACTTGGACAATCCTCGCTGTCGCGCCCGTTTTTAACCGACCCGCGAGTGGTCGGAGCGGAGCACAGACGTATTCGGTGATTCCTGCGTAAATGAATTAAGGAGTCGCCACCTAATTATTTTTACGATGAATTAGGACACCTAAATATTAAACTAAATGCTGCAATGTAACTCCAATTTTAAGGTCTGCGAAACTAGTGAGATTCTAGGTAAGAGTTCTTTATTATCCTAAAGGGAAGGTGTTAGGCATCCTTTAAGATCCGCTAACTTGCGGTTATCCGGTCAAATTCAGGTTAATTATTGTACTAAAGAAAGTGCAATTTAAAAAAAAAAGAAAAAAGAAAAGAAAAGTTAAACTAATGTTGCAAATATTTAGTAAAAGAATGCATTTTTTGTACAAGTATGCATTTGTATGATATTTAAAAAAGAAATACCTGTAAAATTGAAAAGTATGCATTTTGTAACAATTGATAGTAAAAAAAACATATTTATTTATAATGCCAAAGAAGTAAAATTTTTTTGGAAATCCTTGATTTTGCAAATTGAGGATAAACTTATTTGTATGTTTAATAAAGCAAATAAAAGATGACAAAAGTTGTTTTGAAAAATCTTGAATACGCGTGACGAGCCTAAAAATAAATAAACTAGCGAAGGATTTCTAAGTTTGAAATTAACCGAGCCTACAAATAAATAAGCTAGCGACGGGTTTCAAGTCTTAAACTACCATATGAATTAACTCTAAGTTTGCCTATTCTAAGCATTTCAATAGTTACATAAGTGCGATAAATAATATTACAATACAGAGCGGGACAAAAGCTGAATTAAAGAAAGTGAATAAAATAAATAAACTCCGAGGAACATCTGACTTTATTTTACTTTATTCCCTGCAAGCTGTCAAGAACAAACGGTTAGAGACAATTAAATACGAATAACTTCGGATCCGTTTCCAAAATAAATGAGTGTTTTGGTCACGGAGGGCTCAGACTTAAATTTTGAAAAGACCATTTCAATCACGTCGTGGCTGCAACACATATGACTAATGTGGTTATTTTGATTGCCTCGCCTACTAAACGTGTTGGTCTCTCGAATGAAAAGAAAAGATCATTATAATCATGTCGTGGCTGCAAATATATAACTTGTTGGTTGTTTTAGTCACCTCGCCTACTAAACATGTTGATCTCAGATGAAATAAAAAGGTTTTAGTCTCATCCTTGCCCAGAAGTTATATTTCCGTCTTTACGACTGTGGAGGCCTCAAAATCGACGGATATTTTTCATCGGCCAGTGTAGTACCGTGTTCGAATCAGCAAAATTAAATCGAACGATGGCGGCAGTGATGGCGATGAGGGCAAAAACAGAGAGGCAATTCCCGAGAAGACGGGTTGTTTAGTAAAAAAAAACAGTAAATATCCGTTGCCCGAATGTTTAAAACAGTGCAGAAAATAGAGAATCGAAACGAAAAAGCGCGGCCTCGAATTCAATTTCATCGGCCTAAATGCGATATTAATAAAACAATAAAAGCGATAAAAGCAAGAAAAGCGATAAGATATCCGTTGCCGGATACTTAAAAGCGATCTTTGAAACAGAGAAACGAAACGAAAGAAAAGCGCGGCCTCGAATTCAATTTCATCGGTCTAAATGCGATATTAATAAAGCAAGAAAGCGATAAGATATCCGTTGCTTGATACTTAAAAGCGATCTTTGAAAAAGCGAACCGAAACAAAAGAAAAGCGCGGCCTCGAATTCAATTTCATCGGCCTTAATGCGATATTAATAAAACAATAAAACAGTGCCAAAGAAACGAGCAGTGAACAATTAAAGTATCCGACCCAAATTCTGAAATTTTGGAACCGAAACAGGATTAAGAAGTATTGATGAAAAAATCAAACCCGGATTATGAACAGTGACCCGAATAGGTGACCCAATTCTGAAAACATATTTTTTTTCAGATAACCAACAAATAAGATACGAAATGCAAGAATTCTGGAAATATCCAAATCGGGTCGACCCGATCCGGGTCAGTGACCCGACCCGAATCAGTGATTCAAACCCGAATCAGGTTTGGTTTTAAAATTTTAAAAATCGATAATATTTGGTTTTGTTTGGTTTTATTAAAAATAAACATAAGAAAAAAGCGAACCAAACCGATAAAATTATATACACAATTCTTATAATTATATATATGTGATATCATTTTCATAAATAATTTAAATATTTTGTGTAATTCTTCATCAAGATTTTATTTTACCATTAATTTTATCTTTAACATATTAGTAATAGACTTTAGGTCTTAATTCTATTTCTTAAAAGAAATGACATGAATCAAGATCAATTTATGTAAAAATATAACTATGAAATTTCCACTTAGACTTTTTTTATATTTCTTTTAAACTTCATTCACCTAATTAAAATTTATAGATCTTAAGATATTTTCTCCACGATTCAAGAAAATTATAGTCACCATAATAAAAGGATAGTAAAGGATTATAAGTTAGCAAATAATGAAAAATTCTTCTAATTATAGGGGAAAAAAGAGAGAACCGTTAGATTCTTAAACAATCGAAAACCCAAGTCAAATCGAACAGAAATCGATAACAACAAAACCGATAAATATGTAACATTTGGATTGGTTTGGTTTTAATAAATGCAAAGCCGATTAAATTGATTTGATGTTGGTTTTAACCAAAAACCGATCCAAACCGAATCATGAATACCCCTAAAATGACATGTTTGTATAAACTTATATTTCACATTTAATAAATACTTCTTGAATTTGAGGGAGTCGACACTTCAAACATACTAAGTGATTACTATTTTCACTTTAAGTAAATGATTCACCACGTGTCGCGGAACTAGTGTATTAAAAACAAAAGAATTACGTATAACCAAACGGCCCCTTAAATTAGCTAACTATTGTACCGCTTAGAATATGCGGCAAAAGAGGAAAAAGGAAAACAAAAAAAGAGAAAGATAAGTAGAGGAGGCAGTGAAGAGAATTGGAGATTGCATTAGCAAAAGCTAAGGAAACTTGGGGTTTGTGTAAGTATGGCGGACAGTTACTTACTTGTCAAGCCCCCTTCTTTATATACCTTTCCTTTCACTTTTTCAGGTTCCCCAACATCTCTTTCTTTCTCCCTAATGGCCTCTAATTGCTCTTCTTCCCCTCACTCAAATAGCCCCACTACCTATCAACCTTCTCTTCTTGCTTTCTCAGGTACGTATATAACATCCCAATTTCATTTTTTGCCCTTTCTGTTGGCAACATTGTTAATTTACTTTCTTAATTGATTGATGTGTATGTAAATCTTGAATCTTGAAAAGTGTCCAACATACCCGGTGAAATTCCACAACATGGTGTGGTGTGTAGAGTAAGTTAGCGAGACTGTTTCCGAAAGAACCACGGCTCAAGAGAATTCATAAGCATAAGAAAAGGTCAGATGCTAAGACACTATGAAAATGAAAATAACAAAAGCGAATAAGCCAAAATAAAGCATTCTGAAAAAAGCAGCTGTAACTACCCCAGATAAATAAGATAATCGAAGTACACGAAACAACGGATAGTAGTAGAAATCAAAGGAAATCTTGAAAAGTCTCCAGAAACCAAAAAGTTCACATTTTTCTTGTTACTGAGATGAGAATTGGGAATTTTGTTATTTTGAGTACTAGTGTTATTGGATACTTGAGACCTGGCATAGAGCAGAATTATTTAGAGGAATGAAGCTTTAGATTCAAACTGAGAATCTTTGATGCTGTTACTTGCAATTTCAATTTATTTCTCAAATACATTTGGTTGCCAGTGCCAAATGTTGGTAGAGAACCTAGGCAATGATTAGAATTGACATTTTGTCCAGTTAATCTGCATCTCCAACTAAAATAATTGGATCATTCCTAGTTCAGCTTTATTTCTTTGACATAACATATTTATATATCAACTTAGAAAGCAGATAAAGTACCAAGAAAGGTCATTTGGTGGGTGTTGGATAAGAAAGGAATTCATATTAAATTATATAAATGCCATAAAGGTAATGTATGAAGGAGCCGTCACTAGTGCAATAATAATTGTAGGAGATACAGAGTAGTCTCCCATATCCATGGTTTTAAACCAGGTATCGGCATTAACTTCGTACTTGTATTCTTAGTTATGGATGAACTAACCAATTTCATACAAGATGAGGTCCTATGGCATATATTAGTTGCTGATGATATTGTGCTAATTGATGAAATCAATGAAGGTGTTAACCAAAAGTTTGAACTATGGATAAACACTCTAGAGAGTAAGGCTTTTAGGATAAGTAGAAGTAATACTAAATATATATATTAGAAGTTTAGTCGGCATAAGAAGAGTGAAGTTGAGATAAGATTATACAGGATTGTGGTGCCTAAAGGCAAACAATTAAGATATCTAAGCTTGATATTCCAAGGTAATGGCGTGATAGGTAAAGATGTTACACATATAATCAAAATAGGATAGCTGAAATGGAGAAATTCTACGAAGCGTTGTGTGATATAAGGATATCTACCAAAGCGAAATGTAAGTTCTATAAGATCAACAATGTGATATGGGAGTGAATGTTTGATTAGTAAAGTCCGAACATCCACAAGATGAGTGTCACAGAAATATCGATGCTAAGGGGACGTGTGATCATATAAGTACAGACAAGATTAAAAAATGATCACATTCGATCGAAGGTGCAAGTATGACAGATCAAAAATAAAAAAAGTACATGCCGTTGCACTAAGCTCCCGCTATGCGCGGGGTCTGGGGAAGGGCCGAACCACAAGTGCTTGTACGCAGCCTTACCTCACATTTCTGCAAGAGGTTATTTCCACGGCTTGAACCCATGACCTCCTAGTCACATGACAACAACTTTACCAGCTTTTCCTCACATGACAGATCAAGAATAAGATGAAATAAGGTCGTTTGAGATGGTTTGATCTCCTGCATAAACCATAGGTGTAAAACCACCATGGTGAATGAAGGTATTAAAAGCAGAGGCAGATCATGATTTTAACTTTATGGGTTCAACCATTCAAGATTCTTAGTTGAACCCATTGTATTTTTAAAGTTAGGGGTTCATGTCTACTATTTATTGCAATTTTGATAAATTTTTACACATAAATATATGCTCCTCGTCGAAAGTTAGGGGTTCAATTGAACCCTCACCTTCAATGCTACGTACGCCCTTGATTAAAAGCGAACTATGTAGGCCTAAAACCACATGTAAGAAAATTGTCTAGGAAGACCTACAATCTCTAGGAATACCTGTAAAAATAGGGCACAATGGAAGAAAAAAATTTGTACAGGTGATATGAATTAGTTGGAATATGTTTTCTCATGTTAGTACGTTTAATCTAGGAGTTTTTGTCCTGTTAGAAATTTATATGCCAGTAGAAAATATAATGAACTTTTAATTTTTATTTTGTGTAATGTTGGTATGAAATGAGCTTAAATGGAGCGACATGGTTAACGCGGATTCATATAGCCGACCTTAACTTGCTTGAGATTGAGGCGTAGTTGTTGTATTATTGTATTATACATGAAGACTCTTGATGACTACTTTCTGAGAACTCAGTACTGCTACAGGTGGAACTGCATTTAATGGTGTGGTTGAAGAGCTTAAGAAACTAACTACTCATGTAGCTCATGTGCTCCCTGTTTCTGATGATGGAGGAAGTACTGCCGAAATTGTTCGTGTTCTTGGTATGGTTAAAAGTTCCAATCCTTTATATTCTTTATCTTTAACCTTTTTGGCACTCTCTATTTGTGTTCACTAAACTGGTGCATCTGATAATTAGTGCTAGCAGTATTAAGAAGACGTGACTTCCCACATGAAATATATTCGGGTCTGTGATAGTTTACATTTCATTTTAGTTTGCCGTGGACTGATATCTGAAGAGGTATGGACTGATACCTTATAAAAAAAAAAAGAGAAAGATAATTGAAGAGGTAATGGGAACTTATTAAGGGTTTAATCTTCGTTGGGAGAAATGCGCAACTCTTTCTGACTATATCTAGTAACATTTTAGGCCTTCCCAAGAAAAAATAAAGGGAAAATAAAGTTTCTTCAGAAAATAAAGTGATGTATGACTGTTGGTTGTGTTGCTGGCTACAGTTATGTTAATGAGTTTGTTCCCCTGTTAAGTTTTTGCATCATTCTTTACGCAATTTTTTTGGCAAAACGAATGAAAGATAGAAAAGTTGACAGTCAATATTTAGGTGGTCCTGCTGTTGGAGATATACGATCAAGATGTTTGAGATTGTCCGACCAAAGCACATTAGAGGCTCGTGCAGTCCGGATATTGCTTGGTCATCGTTTACCTCTTGATCCTCGGAGAGCCAAATCGGAATGGTAGTTAAAACCAGATGGTTTGTGTAACACCTTCCATCAATTCTTTTCATTTGCTCTACGATGCTTTTGGTTTCTTCTCCGAGAAATACTTTGAAGCAAAAATGCTGCTGACTTTTTTATCGTGGAATTTCTGGCTACAAGTCTTCTTCTTATGCATGCTCAGTGGGAAAAATGTTATCAACACATTAGATGGTTATATAGAATAGCTGCTATGCCATGGTAATGGGCTCCTTGGGCTTATCTTTATTTTTCTTATATGGTGGCTAAACTCAGGTGTAGCAATAACTACAAGATTCTTCAAAGAGGGTAGAGCTTGAGCAAAGAATAAAAATGTTGGATTTGTTTTGGTGCAGATCTGGTTATCTGGGTTTGTAAACACCTGAACAAAGACTGTCAGATAAGGCTGTCTAAAAATAACCTAAAAGAAATAAAAGATACATTATATTAAATATCAATTCTCACAAATTTGGTAGGAAGAAAATACAAGCTTAGGAAACTGCCTAGGTCTTAACTGCTTGGGGAAGTAGCCAGCCCACATAAATGTGATTTTTTTACTAAATTAATGCTTCTTAAAGGGGAAAAAGAAAGTAAGTAAAAGAAGGAAATAAAAGAAAAAAAGAACAGTGGTTTCTTTGGAGAACCTTTTTATCTTCTATCCGGTTCTACTGAATTCTGTACACCAACTTGTACTTGTTAATTGATCATGACAGGTACGATATTGTGGAGGGCAGCCATGATCTTTGGCTAGATGTCTCAAAACCTTATAGGGAAACTATAAGAGCTTTCTTGGCTTACTTCCAGGATCAGGTTGGTCGATTAGGTACTACTATATTACGAACTGCTTCAATGCTTCGGGTTATCTTATTGCTCTTTAAGATGCTTCATGCGTTGACAATTATCTTGCAGTAGGATAATCCTCTTCTGTAGATGTTGCTGACTTTGCTCTTCCTCATTATTATCCTATTTAATTCATCTTTGTCTTTTCGTGATGGACAATTTGCATCCTATGCTTATTGCGGCATTAGATAATTCTCTATATACATGTAAATATATTTTTCATCAGTTTAGAGGGGCAGTTACATCTTAGGGCACAAGTTGCCAAATTTGGGAAGAATAAGAAGTTCAAGTCCATAATGGAATGGATGGCTATATCTGACATTAGTGGTTTTAAGCGGTGCATTTTAACCCATAGCCCAAACTACCATGCTACAATTCTGTCATACAAAATGTTAAAGTGTGACCATCTCATCTAAAAGCTTAAGCTGTTAGAGAGAGCACACTTTTGATATTTGATTATATTCTTAACACGCCCCCTCACGTGCTGGCCTGATTTTGTTTTCATGATCCAAACACGTGGAAATTCTTTTTGATAATGGGTGGCGGTGAGGTTCGATCCCAGGACCTTTGGCTTGCTTTGATACCATGTAAAGAATGGATCTTGGGCCTTATTCAACCCCAAAAGTTCTTGGGGTTGAGTTAGGCCCAAGATCCATTCTTTACATGGTATCAGAGCAAGACCCATCTCACCCGATATTGGGCCCCCAAATTAAATTGCCCACGCACTAGATGTCCAGCCCTAGGCATGCCCAGCCCTAGGCGTGAGGTGGGTGTTGAAGAATGAAAAAAAATCCTAGGGCTGGACATCTGGCGCGTGGGCAATTTAATTTGGGGCCCAAGATCGGGTGAGATGGGTCCTACTCTGATACCATGTTGAAGTGTGTGACCATCTATCTAAAAGCTTAAGCTGTCAGAGAGAGCACAATTTTAATATTTGATTATATTCGCAACACAAAAGAAGTTTTGATTCTTGTTTATGATTTTATTATCGAGATTAGGTTCCCAATAACTTCAGTACTATCCTAATCTGGACATCTTTGTTATTAGTAGGGTTGTATAGACCTTCAGTTTAGCTTGCCCCCTTCCAATCAATGATTTTATGATAGGGGACTGGGTTGATCCTAATTGAATCAAGCTTCTGCTTATGGCGTTTAACAATCAATAAACCAACCGAACACTTATTAATGGGGGTTAATATGCAGCTTGAGTGTATAAATATTCACCTCTTGAGCACTTATATTGAATCGGTTGAATCATTAATGTTCCTTCAAATTCTATCGTTGTACCAGCATTCCATGGTGTTGAAATCAGATAATATGGTCGAAACTTCTGAAGCTATTTGCTGATTGGTGTTGTCATACATAATGATGGAACTTCCGCTGGAAGTAAAAAGTACTTTATACTTGCTCATTGATTGGCTCTTTTTTGTCTTCTTGAGTGATCAATTTTAGAAGTTGTTGGATTTGTTATTGAACCTGCTGTTGTCTCTTTCTGTTTTTAGATTCTCCGGCGTTCAGATGAGTCTTTCTGTTTCAGCAATGGAAGGTATCTTACTAATACTCTCCTGTAATCATTGTTCTGGGTGTTTTATTTTCATCAATACTTATAATAGTGACTGAAGTTGGTAAAAAGACCTTATGACATGTGCAGTATAGGGAACTTTTTCTTCGCTGGAGCACGCATATTCTTCCAGTCTCTAGATGCAGCAATCTTTTTGTTTTCACGGGTTTCTGAAATTCCAGCAGAAAGTTTGGTCCTTCCTGTGATATCTACAAATGAAAGGCTTACCCTGGGGTGTGAGTTATCGGTATGATCTCTATGTTATCCAAAACAATTATCTATACCTCTCCTTCCTATGCCTTGATTCCTCAATTATTCTGTCCGGTACCTTCATCATCAGAACCTTTTGTTATATTTTTGATTTTTTAATTTTAGGTTGTGTTGGTTGTCCTTATTTGATAGAAACTAATTGATAAAGAGGTACAAGGAATCCAGTTCCTCTTAGCATCTAATACAGATGAATATGAATGCGTGCTTTTGAACTTCATTAAGTCCATTACATGCATTGAGTCTCTAGTGCCAGGAATATCTTGATCACTTTGTGAGGAGAGCATCATTTGAGATCTGCTTGATCAATTATAGGGCTGCTTATAATCCATTCATAAGGTAGTAATCTTGAGAAAGTTTTCTTAGTTTGCCTTTAAAGTCATCTTAAACAATGACCGTCAAAGACCAGTGCTAAATACTAAGAACCAGACCTGAAAGTTATTAATAATGAGTAACTTTCTCTATAAATTGAATAAAATTTGAATCGCCAAAAATAGCACCTTGTATCTCAGAAGTGGTGAAGTTGAATTTCTTTAGGAATTCATGATGATGATCCTTCTAACAAACAAGGCTTTGAACAGAAAGTGACAAATTTAAAATCTGTTTCCTCTACTCAAAGTGGTAAACACTGTTTGTTTAGCCATTCGTATGAATCTCCTTTTTTTGTTGATCAGATGCTGAAGTTACAAATAATATTGTTGATGGATGTCGGCTTGCAACTACTATTAAAACTTTTCCTTGTTGCATGTAACTGATATGTAGGATGGAACTGTTATACGCGGACAAAATGAAATATCTCATCCAACCCATGGATCCATGCAACCGATAGACAAGGTATAAAAACAGTTTCTAATCTTGATGTGTATTGCTTTTTGCCTCTTGATGTTATACTTCTTGCAAGGTTTATCATTATAATTTTATATTCCTAACATAAACTATAATCATGATAAATACTGTCTTCCTAAAATGAGCTGCTGAGGTCCCTGCTGAAGTGGGATGTTTTTACCAAACCTTGTTATCATATTTTGTTCTCAAATCAGAAACCCTTCATATATTTGGATAATCTATCTGAGACATCCTTTTGATTCATTTGATAGGTTCAATAACTAACATGGATAAGAACTACATAATATCTGTTTATATGTTGTAAATAGTTTTAAAGCTTAGGTATGACATAGCATTTTTAAGGAGACTTGTTTACTTGGGTAGTTGGGTTGACATACTCTTGAATGATGAAGCCTCATGTCTGTGAGACTGCAAAATAACTTGTATTGTACCTTCCTGTTCTATAAAAGAAAGAGATTGATATATGAGATGCATATGTTATAGAGTATGTTGGATATGCGTTGTACATAAGGGATGTTAAATTGATCTAACCGAGTGATCTGAAAGGATTAAGTTGATGGATAATGGATTAGCACTTTGGACCGGAGAGACCAATGAGTACCCTGCATATATGTACTAGGGACTGGTGGAGTGGTTATAAATGTCAATACCTTTGCTAGATATTTCAATTTTATACCTCTGTTGAATAGTCTGCTCTGTACAACAGCAACAGAATATGGAAAGTCATGAGTATACAATAAATCGAGGGTACTTGCTATTTCATTTTTTGCTATTGTGCAGTAGGTTGGTCTTGCCCAACTTAACGAGTTCACTTTTTGAACCTTGTTGGACAGGATGCCTCTTCAGCCCCAGCTCTTCCTTCTAGAATAAAACGGGTATTCTACATGTCCAGTGAAGGAAGCAACTTATTGCATGAGGTAAATAGGCTGCTTGTTCTTATCAATGAAAAGAAAGATGACACTTGAACTCTGTACGCCTGTACAATAACATGCATTGTTGTTAAGATAAACACTTTTGTCACGGCCCAACTTACCTAAGCCCCGATGGCACCTACACCCCTATCCTATTATTTGTAGTTGAATTGCACAATTAGACCCAAACTTTCTCGAGCTCTCAAGTCTCAAAAATGGTAAAATAACTCAAAAATCTTGTTTCTGTTTATTTTTATACCTGAAACACATTTTAGCGCGATTGCGCCCGACTCAAAAAAGTTTTCTTCAGCGCTAATGCGCAACCATAGAGGTCGTTAAAGCTAAACCCTCGTCTTCAAAATGTTGTTGCCAGACGAGGGAGAAGAAATATATTTATCAATCATTTGTCTCCAATGATTGTCCGTCATCTAACTTCGGATGTTATGAAGAATATCATATCATATACGTTTTGGATTGCGGAAGTTCATTCCTCGTTCCAACTTGTTAAAAGCTTTATGCAACAAAAGAAATTGTTGACGAGATTGGCTCTCAGGAAATACATGTTGAAATTTATGTATATTTTCGCCTATAGAATTTTTTTTGCTAATCTTGCACCTGTACAACAACAACAACATATCCGGTGTAATCCCACAAGTAGGGTCTGGGGAGGGTAGAATATACGCAGACCTTACCCCCACCATGAGAGAGGCTGTTTCCAATAGATCCTCAGCTCAAAGAAAGCAATCCGAAAAAAGAAGTAATAGAAGTCACAACAAAATACTAAATAAAGCATGGCCAAACAGTCTGAAAAAGTAATAATAACGTAACTACCACCAAATCGTACGGCCTTCGAAGTGCAAGACACAACCTATAATAACATAAATCAAAGGATAAGAAACCACAAGAGTAATACGAAGCGTGATAACGCTCAACTACCCACTAGCCTTCTACCATGATCCGTGTCCTCCATGATCCCCTATCTACGGTCATGTCCTTGGTGAGCTGTAACTGCGTCATGTCCTATCTAATCACCTCTCTCAATACTTCTTCGGCCTACCTCTACCTCTCCTGAAACCATCCATAGCCAACCTCTCACACCTCCGCACAGGGGCATCCGTGCATCTCCTCTTCACATGCCCGAATCATCTCAGCCTCGCTTCCCTCATCTTGTCCTCACTGAGGCCGCCCCCACCTTGTCTCGGATATCCTCATTTCTAATTCTATCTCTCCTCGAATGCCCACACATCCACGACAACATCCTCATTTCCACCACCTTCATTTTCTGAACGTGAGAGTACTTGCCTGGCCAACACTCCGCCTCATACAACATAGTTGGTCTAACCACCTCTCTGTAGAACTTGCCTTTAAGTGGCACCTTCTTGTCACACAAGACTCCGGATGCAAGCCTCCATTTAATCTTGCACCTGTGAGATGGTTAAAGCTGCTAATGATGCTGAGCCTCAGGGCATTGGTATATTGTTTAGAGCGCAGCGCATGATCTGTGGGTTAGATGCACTTTACGAGCATGCATAGGTTTGGTATTTAAGTGAAGAAGGGTAGAGGGGTGGGCCCATTACCCACCGAGCTCTGTACGTTGTGCCACCGGCCCTCATGGATTTCTCGGTTACAAAAAAAGTTGTTGAATCCCTTTTACTGTTTTTGAATTTGCTTCTTGTATTGGGAACAACAGTTACTACTATTCTTACAGTTTTGATTTCTTTACGAAGAGCCTTTAACTTCACATTGAATATCTTTAAGTAATATTTATTTTGTATTGATAATGATTATTTTAAGTTGGCAAAATGTTATCAATGTGTTTGCAATGCTCTACCTTGGCTCTTTTAAAAATAAATTGTAACTTTTTGGTAAAGATGGTAGTTGTAGGGTGGTACGTAAAAGGCCTCTGCAGGAAAAACTAAAATTTAATTGTAACGTGAGAAACTAAAATAAAAACTTGGGAACCAGCAGAGGGAGAGGAGATTTACTGGCATTCCTAATATCACCATACAAGGAAATGTTTCGTATTAATTAAAAAGGTCAAATAATGAATGCAAAGAAATTATGAAGTATTTAAAAATTAATTGTAACTACAAATTTATCCACCATGGAATGCAATAGACTAAGGTAAAAAATTGATCAATATTCATGTGGGATTTTTGTTCCTCTATAATAGTATAAATAGACTAATGGAAAAGCTGAAGGGGAGCCTTGGAGTAACTGGTAAAGTTGCTGCCATGTGACCAGCAGGTCATGGTTCAAGCCGTGGAAACAACCTCTTGCAGGCTGCATACAATAGACCCTTGTGGTCCTGCCTTCCCCAAACCCCGCGCGTAGCAGGAGCTTAGTGCACCGGGCTGCCCTTTTTTTTTTAGACTAATGGAAAAGCTCATTTTAGCTCTATCGATGATCTTCTGACTGCTGATATTTACTGGTTCTTTTCCCATTTTACAGGTCTTCCCCACTGTAAATGCCACTGTCTTGGAACAGTTGAGACGTGTTGACTGTATCGTATTTGGCATGGGATCCCTCTTTACTTCCATCTGCCCCTCTCTGGTAGAGTAGCGTTCAACTTAAGTTCTTCCACAGTAGTTCAGAGACATGAAATGCATTGGATGATTCATTATTACAACTCAGAATTTGCTGTTTCTCTTTTTATTTTTGATATGTATACTGTTCATCCCCCACTAAAAAGCATGTGTAAGTATCTGGTTCTGTTAAGTCGATCCTGCTTGTACGACAAGCTAAAACAAGTAGGTTGAAGATAGACCTAATATTCGCAAACAAATTTGTTTTCTTCAAGTGGAGTTCATCTTCTCAAGTATGACATTGTTAATCACTATTATATTAGCATTCTTCTTCTCAATTTTTTTTTAAAAGAACGAAAATAATTTACTCATTGATTTTGCTGCTCCATTTGAAGGTTTTACTTGGAGTGGGGGAAACCATCTCTTTGCGGTCTTGTCCCAAGGTAATTTAGGCGATGCATTTTGTAACTGTATATATTGCTGCTATCTCACACAAATTTTGTTGTCTGTGTCAATGATTCCTCATTTCATTGATGTTTTTCTCATATCAATGTTATTAATCTCTCCTTCTCTTTCCCCAACAATTCTTCTTCATAATCCCAGGTACTTCTGTTGAATGGTACTCATGATCGAGAAACTAGTGGCTTTAGTGCTTCTTGCTTTGTGACTGCCATTACTGATGCCTTAAATCGAACTTATGGAGGTCCTCATAATTGTCTTAAAAATCCTGTAAGTAGCATTCAAGTGTTTGTTCTCAAATGACTGATTGATATGGATTATCATTTGATTGTGTTATTTCACTCTCAGTCCTTGTTTGTAGGACATGCATGTCGTCAGTGGAATATTGTTCACATCATTGCCAAGATGTAACTTTAGGAAAGCGATATGAAATTATGGACTATTCAAAAGGTTTCTGAGTGGGGTTGTGGGATCCTGCATCCGAACCAAATAAGAATTACTAAAAAAAGAACACCTTAGTTAACAGTCTCTCTGTGTGGATGGATCCTTTGATGGCAATGCCAGTTGTTCATTCTCAAGCACTTTCACATCAGCAATTTTCCAATTAATTTTGGCGTTGGAACTTTAACTCATAGTTTGACATCATCGGTCGTGATACTCTGCTAGCTTTGCCAATTGTTCATTACTAAACTTTAGCTTATCAGAGATGCTTCAGTTAAATTTCATGGGAATTCATATGATTTGCCATCCTATTTCTCTGATTCCATGTCCCATACATTGAACCTCATGGAATTATGAGTTCCTTCCCCAGGAGATCAGTGCTCATGCTGAAGCATTTACTATATGTGGCCCGTGTTGGTATCTTGATCTTCTATAGTATTGTGTTCCCTCCATTTCATATTAGGTGTCCTGGTTAGGCTGGCATAAGTATGAGGGTGAGAGTGGAAATTTTATTATACTTAAATAGAAGTGTATCTGAAAGTGGAGAGAAAGTTAAATTGATGAAGAATTTAAACTCTCTTCATACAGAAGTGGGTCCAATAATACATTTTTGATAGACAGATATTAGAAACTATTAAATGATGTATGGGAAAGTATTCCGGTTTTTGCAAAATGGACAAAACTCGGGAACAATTAAAATTCAAAGTAGTACAGTTAAACTAAACTGGATAGAGGGAGTTCTAGTTTTTTCCTTATTGAACCTCTGTACTGTGTTACCTCACCTCAGTTTAATATGAAAACACAGGTCGTGCAAGGGCTATTAGCTGAATTCAGAAGGTTTTTGTGAAATTTCCACCAATCTGCTTCCAATGAAAATAAAAAAAACTTAAATACTTTTTGAAAGTAGGCTTGGTTTGGTAGTCCATTTCAAATTCTTAGAGCAAGTTCCTTTCAGATCATCTAAAGTATCTTAGCCACCACCTTGACACTCGTGGAACTTTTTGTTTGTATCAGACTGCAAGTATAATGCTACTAGCTGCCTTTTTCTGGTCCTGCTTTGGAGACGTTGCACTCTTTGGAACTGACTTGAGCATTTGTTTTCGAATAACATAATGCATCAAATGAATCTTAAGATCTGATGCTATCTTCCTAAGTATCTCATGCTGTTTACTGGATCTCATAAGTAAAATTTTGAGTCCTAGGGTTTTGCAGAGTCAATGAAAAGTGCTAACCCCTTTATCCCAATTGATTGTGCCGGATGCCATTACGGTCTTAAGGTGAGAATTGGAAACATCTATTGTTTAGTATTAACGGGTGGAGAATCTAGGGGCACAAGTTTCTTTTTGAATTATGGAGAATAGAAAGAGAGATATTAACAAGAGGAAAAGTGCCCCAAGATACACCTCGCATTACATATTAGGTCGTAAAGTTCTTCTTGAGAGTATAAATTAGTTCATGGCCAACAATGAGAAGTGCATATTACTATGTTGCAATTTGATCAAAATAATTTGGATTCTCATCACTGTAATTTTAATTTGTTTTTTACCTTTTTAGTTCATTTGGCAACTAGCTGAACGTAAACACACAACAGTAGATATCACATACTTGCACAAACATTACCTTGAATCTCTAACATGAAAATCAAAATTTTATTCTCTTATGATTGAATTTTTCTTTTCAGCCAAACAAATATATCAACACCCTTCTGGTGCCGAAAAATGGCCAAATACCTGTGGATATAGAAAGCCTGGCTTCTCAAGGAATTTTCAGTGTGGTATGTTCCTGTTTCAGGGTTATTAGATATGCTTCTTGGTGAATCAATAATGTACTTGATCAGTTTCTATGTTCATGTGATGTCTCGTTTTAATTTCAAAAAGCAAGTGCTCATCTGAAATTCACAGAGTTCTCATAAATGTCGCTAGATCCGCAACATGTGATTGCTTTGCTGGTGATCCTCTTCAATTTAGGTGACAAATTGAGTTCTTGTAGGTTACTGTGGATTCCATCCATGATCCAAAAGTGGGTGTGCTTTTTGATCCCAGATCATTGATTCAAGCACTTTCCCATTTGTTGACGAACGCATGAGCCTGAATGCTGCTGTGACTGTTAAACCTTAATTTAGCAGAAATTTCAGAGCTTGTAGCAGAGCAGTGTTATGAAGTTTCCCCCTTTTTGCACAGCTTGCAATGTATGAAGTTTCTCTAATAAGTCCGGTAATCTTGTTTTGTTCATACATCTATTGATTTTTCATAATAATTTTAATGCTGGTATGGCAGGATCTGAAGAGAAAACAGGCTCTTCCTGAGCACTTGCAGATAACAATTCAAGCAGCTCTGCATTGATTTCAACTGCATGAAGTCCGAAGGATCTTCCTTAGTTTCACTTAGGCATTGGCGTTAATCTTATTCAATTCTTACTGGAAAGAATATCGTTGTTCAAAATTGAGCTGAAACACATCTGATGTTTCAAATTGTATACGAATTTGCCAACCACAACTTGTTTGGGTTGAAGTGTAATTGTTGTGTACATAGTGGAATTTTCTGTATAATTTATAAGTTAGACACTTCAACTTTACTAGTGACCAAACCCTTAAACTTGACAGATATATATCTTGTGAACACTTAATGCTGACATGGCATATTTGTGTGTATTGCAGTGCACACTGGCGCGTGAACCACTTAGAATTTTAAATGCATTTCATTTTACATTTCAAGATATGGGCCGCACACACCTTCCTCCTCATTTTTTCACTATTTTCCCCATATTCTTCTCCACCTTCATCCATTATTCCATGGTGATTCTTCTCCATTTTTGCAAGACCCAACATCTTTTTCATAATTAAGTTATTACTACATCACAAAAAGAAAACCTATAATATCAAGTACATTAAATGATAGTCGAAGAGAACACCAGTGAAACATGACAATAAAAACATCTTTCAATTTTTTCTTTCTTTAATCCGTTACATTACACCCACATATGCAGGATCAGTTGTAATGCTGTAGAGCACATCAAACACCAATCCTCTATTGATATATATAGATATATAGAAACATATATATGGACTGAAATTTAAACTGTTAGTTGAAAATTTAAGAAACAATCCTATAAATTTTTAAAACGATTTTCAACGTGCATACTGTTAATAGATGGCTACTGAAGATGGGGGAGACGGGTTCACCGGAGAAGAAGATTGGAAGGTGTGGGGGTTAAATTAGGGGAAAAGAATTTTGGAGGCGAAGGTTAATTATTGTATTTTTTTTCAATAATTATAAGTGTCAAAATTTTTTTTCAAAATGGCAACCGTCATTATTTAATTTGTTTCTTGGACATGTCAATAGCAAGTGGCTTTCACACCCATGATCTCATGGACATAAGTGTTCACAAGATACACATATGTCCATCTGATCACTAATCAAGTTTAAATGTCTAACTTACCAATCATATCAAATTTAAAGGACTATCTAGGTATTAAATCCAATTTTTTTTATAAAGACACAGAGACCAACTAGCAGTAAGTAATGTTGGAGAAACTGATGATATATTTGTCTTATAACATCCCTATCTAGTCGTCACTATTACTGACCAAAATTTATGAAGATTTAAATATGAACACCAGTAGTAATCAAGAATATACCATGCAAGTTTACGTGGCCTTAATAGGCGGTCCAAATTTCCTATGGACTATTAATTCATGGTAGCTTCTGAGCTCTATAGAGTAGTGATGTGTAATTATAGGCGTGTCACCTTCTCTTTTCTTTCCTTTTTTTCCTGAAGTACATCCTTATATTATGTGTCAATCTACGTACTTTGACAAAATTTAGAAAGAAATACTCACTCATACTAGCCAATAAAAAGTTGTCGTTTATCTAATTTGATAAAGAAAAAAAAAACACGGAGAAAAGTTAATCTCATTTTCCACCGGCTTAACAGGCGGAGGGAACTTGCGGAGACTCCATTTGCGCATAATTTACGAACATTACAAAGTAGGAAGTAGTAAAACTTTTGCCTTTCTCTAGAAAAAACACCACCAAAACTAAAAGGTGGTTGAATTTTATTAACAAACGCATTAAGAACTAGAAATTAAAGTACACTGTTCCCCCTATAATCTTGTATTCAATATGCGATTGGAGTAATTTAAATTTGAGGCTCATATGTTCTTTAGTAAAGAATTTTTTTATCTCCACGGTGCTCGAATTTGAAATCTCTAATTAATTTCCATTCACCGAAATTCTCTGTAATTGGTAAAATGTGGAAACTACTATAGTATACTATAACAAACGCGGCGAAGACTTTTACATTGACTTGACTTGGACGAAAGAAACGACTGGCGTTGGGAGAATGCAACAACATGAGTATATTTTTGCCTATAATGACAAACCTATACAGCTACGTGAGAATTTTATTTGGTCTGAGATACAACCAATAGTTCTTGAGTGAGGCTTACCTTAAAGAACATGAATAATTCGAAACTATAGATAGATTTTCTTTCACCAACAAAGCTATAGATAGATATAATAGTAGTTCATCTTTGAAATGTGTAAAGAAGTACATTAGTGTTTTCCTATTTTAGGAGCTGTTGCACCATTATATTATGCCAAAAATATGGGATCAAAATTGTTAATGTTGGGTTTGGTGATGTGACATTCTACCCGACATATCGTTTTAAGTACTAATTTTAATTTTAAAAAATGTTGGAACAAATGTAACAACATTCGGATCAACATTTTATGAAAAACAGTTTTGCCTTACTTCACGGAATGAAGCAATATTCGTGGGATTATCATTACGAAGTAAAAGTGACTTGGCAAGATAAATAGGAGCTGATGAAAAACGTGGGAAGAACAAGTCAAAGCCGTTGCTATGCTTGAGGAACAAGTCCAAGAAGTTAGAGGATTTTGCTCCATGATCTTCTCCAACAAACCCTATCAGCTGCTCAACTTTCCCTCAAACTCCACAACAAGTCGATCAACTTTTCAAGGAAGACTCTCAACTATAAATAGAGAGGCTACAAGAGTGAATCGATATCCAGAAACAGATTGCAAAAATATCAAGAGAGCTCTCGAGAATTCATCTAAGAAATTGTTGTTGCTTAGATTCTAGATTTGTTATGTATTGAAGCAATTATAATGAGATGTTGTCTATGTCTATTTAGGTAGATTTTTCAGGCAAAAGTCATCTGCGACTTCAACATTTTAATTCCTTTCATTATATATTGTAAAATTATAAAAGAAGAAATCAATAATCTGAAAACATAATACAACTTCAAATTTCCATGAATAAATCTAAATAATCCTAAATCAAGACTACTTTTCCAAAACGGAATTGGGGTCCATGTTGTTGACTAAAAAGGAGGTTAATTTCATATCTCACATTAATTATGAAATAATTTCTCATTTACGCCTCTATATAAACGCCTTGCTACTGAACACTTAAAATGCAAGCCTATTACATAAACATCTTACAACAATATTCTTTTGCTCAAACCCTATTTTCCACCCTACACTAGATTAATTTGCTTAATCATGGCTATGAAATTTGATTTGATCAGTATTATTCTAATACTGTTCTTGGTAGTTGCCATGTTTAAGTCTCAAGCAACCGCTCGCAGCCAGCCAAAATTATCTGTTTCTGAGGAACACGAGCTGTGGATGGCGCGTCATGGACGAGTTTACAAGGACGAAGCAGAAAAAGAAAAACGACTCATGATATTCAAAGAAAACATGCAATTCATTGAGTCGATCAATAAGGCAGGAAATCTGTCTTACAAGTTAGGCATTAATGAATTTGCAGATATTACTTCGGACGAGTTTTTCGCCAAGTATACTGGATTAAACATGCCTTCACATCCGTCACCTTCTCCAATGTTGTCGACGGAATTCAATATTAATAATCTAACTGATGATGACATGCCGTCTAACTTGGATTGGAGAGAGAATGGGGCTGTCACTCAAGTGAAGAATCAAGACCAATGTGGTAAGACACAACATAACACTTTAATTAACTCATTATGTCCTCTGTGGGCTGTCGCGAATTTAGACCATATTATTAGCTAATGAAAATATGGCTCGTCTAAGTTTGGTCGGCTTAATGATTCCTCATTAGTAGCTCAACTCATTTTGACATGTCCAATTCAAACAATCTAGAACTTGGCTGATATAGGCAAGCTTGTCAAAATATTTTTTAAGTCTTTTTTATTTAATATATTATATATAGTCACCTTTTTATTAGTTTTATTTGCTAATTAAGCAAATCATTTTAACTAAATAATTTAAAGAAATTAAAATTTGATAAGAGTTGGGCGACTTGGATCATTAGTCATTTTTTATAACCATTTTGACTAGTCCAAGTAATCAGAAGCGGAGTCACGGTTTTTATTTACTGAGTTATGATATATTATTTATACACATCAAATGAATTCTTTAAACACAAATATAAAATTTGACCAAAAGCTACTGGATTCTGTTGAACCCATAGTTAAAAGGGCTGGCTCCGCCCCAACAAGTAACCTTTGGGCAGATCCGCCGATTAACTCAGTTCATATTGATCATCAGCCAAATTTTGACAATATATGGTACTACTTTTCTACATATAGGATGTTGCTGGGCGTTTTCGGCCGTTGGAGCACTAGAAGGAGCCTACAAAATTGCAACAGGCCAATTGGTTGAACTCTCTGAGCAAGAACTTCTTGATTGCACCACCAAAAACTATGGGTGTGGTGGAGGTTACATGACGAATGCATTTGAATTCATCATAGAAAATGGTGGAATTTCAACTGAATCAGATTATCCATACCAAAGGCAACAATATACATGCAGGAGCCAAGACCTCACACCAGCAGTAAAAATGAGTAGCTATCAAGTTGTGCCTGAAAGTGAAACAGCATTGTTACAAGCCGTTACTAAACAACCAGTGTCAATTGGAATTGCTACTAGTCAAGAGTTCCAATTTTACACCCGAGGAACATATCAGGGAAGCTGTGCTGATCAAATTAACCATGCAGTTACGGCTATAGGGTATGGAACTGATGAGGAGGGTAAAAAATATTGGTTGTTGAAGAATTCATGGGGAACAACTTGGGGTGAAAATGGATTTATGAAAATTATAAGAGATACTGGAAATCCTGGAGGTCATTGTGACATCACTAAGGTGTCTTCTTATCCAATCATATGATATATATAGTCCCTAAGGAAGTTTTCTATACTTGAATTTCTTATATGTAGTACCATTAAGAGTTGAAAGAAGATATAGGTCGATCGTGCATGCAAAAGCTTTTTGTCCGGGTCTTTTGTATTGGAACTTTATGGAATTATATAAAAGCGTATTGATTAATATTATATGAAGCACAAAGTGTAATTTTGTGTTTGTTATCGACTAATTACCTAATTTAATTTTCTCAACTTTAAGTATATACTCCATTGTAAAGTCAGTTCTCCAATCTGCCTAATTTTTTGTGAGCACTGAGCAGAGTTACAATATATGTGCTTGTGCTGGTGGGACGTGAAAACTACCCATGGAATAGCAAGATGCACGCAAGCAGGGGGCAGATAAATGGATTCATCTTAACCTAGTATTTTCGACACGTAACAAAATTTATGTGTAAAAAATTATTAAAATTGTAACAAATGGAGTCTTGGATATGAACCCATAACTTTAAAAATACAATGAGTTCAATACTAAAAACTTAAACAATTGAACACATAAAATTTAAATTCTAGATTCGCCTCGATAAGCTGATGCAGATACGCCACGTCGTAAAAAAGAGTTGGGTGTGATCACAAATTAGGATGAAATTATAAAAAAAGGATAAAAATAATTACGAAAATCTCATAAAGTTAATTACGAAAACTCATTTCAATTATGTAACTGGATTCTGAACGTGATGTTGTAGCTCAAATTGTAATCATTTGAACATTGAGGCGTACCGCGAGGAAAAATATCTAAACCAATTAATATTTGTAATGAATGGATCTTGGGCCTAACTCAACCTCAAAAGCTATTTGATAGGGTGAGTATTGTCCGAGTCCATATAAGGAGTCCATGTTTCCATTCCATATCTGATGTGGGACTCTTAACACTTCCCCGCAAGTCCAGACCTTGTTAACTGAAGCGTGGATAATATAATTTGGGGGTCCAACATCGGTGAACAAAAATTGGAATGGGTCTGACTCTGATACTATGTAATGAATGGATATTGGGCCTAACTCAACCCCAAAAGCTA